>CM035141.1:34120144-34645144 GCA_020205605.1 Panax ginseng
TTAATTATTAAATTAAATTAGAATATTATCTCATAACAATTATTTTCTTAACTCCTTAATTATTTACTTAACAAATAATTAATCAATCAAGTCAAATCAAATTAAATATTTATTCAACAATAAACACATTCATTAAATATTTATATAACTCAATAAATATTTAAAAATTATCATTAAAATTCTGGATTGTTACATCCTTCCCTCCTTATAAGGATTCTGTCCCCCCAAAATCATAACTCAAACAAATCATTCGTCACATTCTTTCCTACTTACAAAGATTATGTCCCTAGAATCGAAGACACAGATAAAACAAAAAACTCAGGGTAACCTTTCATCATTTTATCCTTGAGTTCCCACGTAGCTTCTTCAGCATTGTGGTTCCTCCATATCACCTTCACAGAAGGTATAACTTTATTTCTGAGCACCTGTTCTTTCATGTCAACTATCTGGATAGGAATCTCTCCATAGGACAAGTCTTTGTCAAACTACAATGGTTTGTACTCGATCATGTGCTTGTAATCGGGTTTATACGGTCGTAACACCGAAACGTGAAAAACATTGTGATTGTTTTGCAATTTTGGAGGTAGAGCTACCTCGTAAACCACTTCTCAAATTCTTCGCAGTACTTTGAAGGGTCCAATAAACTCGGGCTCAGCTTTCCCTTTTTACCGGAACGAATTTTCCCCTTCTAAGGAGAAACTTTTAAGAACACATAATTTCCTACGTCGAATGCACGATCTTGTCTGTGTTGATCATCATACTTCTTTTATGCATCTTGGCAGACTACCAATCTTGTTCGTGAGTTTGAAAACCTTAGCGAGTTTGTTGTACCGATTCGGTCCCTAACAACATGCTTCACCGACTTCATCCCAACATAGTGGAGTTCTGCACATTCTGCCGTATAATGTGACGCCCCCAAAATAGATATACATCACCTATTCTGATTCGTTAAATACATAGTACAGAATACAAATACAACTTAATTATACAATTATCGTGTAAAGTATGACAAAACATAAGCTGTGAGTTTTAATATAAATATTATCGTCTAGACAATATACAAACTCAAATTCAATATTATTACATTTATTTTCCACTATTTCACTTTGAATAGTGAGGACTACTAATGCTATCATCTCGTCCGCTACCCGCTCCCCGACTAGTCCCCTCGCCACGCTCATTTCCTCAAGAGAACAATAAAAGTAAAAGGGTGAGCTCAATTAGCCTAGTAAGAAATATTATGACTAAGATAATGCGTAATATATTATCGTTAGCCTTAAAACAAAGGTTAAACCGATACAATATAACAAACATCAAGTTTAATCTAAATGAACAAGCAATCCATTAAAAGAGTCAAGTAGAGAATAAAATCTAATATCTTTTATGATTTAAAAGGTTTTTCATCACTTTTATCATTGACTCACTTTAATAAATAATCCACATCATCGAATCACCCCTACACTACTGCCAAGGATATTCTTTAGTATCACGACCACAATTATCCATGCACTACGGGCCAAGAATATTTGTGTATTCATTAATGGTCATGATCATGCCAACAACCGTCCCATCAATGCACTACGGACCAATGAGGACTTTTACCACATCATTTGTAACATTACTACCATGATTATACCGAATAATCCTGGTCATAATCATACCAAGTCCATCTATGCACTCACAAATACATGATGACTTTCAACATAATATAAACATGAGGATGATGACAATGATATAAGAATTCAAAGAAACAAGTTCAAGAATTAATTTATCCAGAGCCAATAACGTCCAAATTGTCAACATGATACCGCTTTGTAGAGTAAAATTCAAGAATGCTCGTAAGAATATTTCAATGAAAAGATACTGGATGAAGCGCAAATATCAAGGATATTCCACTAATTTCATGGAGTATAAAGTCAAAACTTTAACCAACCGAGTATAATAAAGAATGGAATAACAAAAGAAATCACCAAGCATGTGATAGACCGCATACGCAAAGTTATTCCAACGTAATAATAAATAACGGAATCGAGTCCCATGAAAAGCGCACAAACATGATATTCCAATGTAATAATAAAGACGAAATCGGTCCCACAGAAAACGCATGTATAGGATATTCCAATGTAATAATAAAGACAAAACCAGTCCCGTAGAGAACGCATGCATGGAGGATGTTCCAATAGAATGATAAATAATGGAACCAGTCCCAAGTAATCGCACGCATGGCGATGTTCCAAATGTAATGATAAAGAATGGAATAATGTAAGAATTTCACCAAGTATAGGGTAGCTCACAGATACAAAGTTATTCCAATAGAATAATAAAGAATGGAATAATGTGTTCTCTTCATGGATAAGAAAGAAATAATACTCCTACCTTAGAAAAATTGATATCTTTGGAATAAAGAGGTAGCGGAGACTTCTCTTCTTCTTTCTATAATTTCTCTCTATAATAATAACTCTAAAGCTTTTGTGAATTGGTGAGAAATGAAGGAAGAATGAGCTTCTATTTATAGAAAAATATAGTTTCGATAATTGCACGTTTTGGGGCTCGAAAAATTACAGTACAATACCTCCAACTTTTCTTTCATTTTTAATTTAGTCCTGCAAGTATTATCAATCTTGCACCAACTCCCCTAATAATAAATAATGTGAATCAATAGTTCAATCATGTGAATCAATAGTATAATCATGTGAAAAATACGAATTACAGTATAGTACCTCCATCTATACCTTCATTTTTAACTTAGTCATGCAAGTATTATCAAACTTGCACCAACTCCCCTAATAGTAAATAATGTGATTCAATAGTACACATATGTGAACAAATAATTATATAAGCATGTAAATTAATAGCAATTAATTGCTCATTTATCCGATAAATTACTCGATTTATCAATATAACCCCTAGACATCAATTATCATCGGAATAAATGTCAATTTTCACTAACACAAACAATTCCAACATAATGAAACTATTTTATCAAAAATATAAATTTTGAAATTTTGAAGTTTGACTTTTCTCGAAAAAGTCAACTGTTGACTTTTTGACCAAATAGTGAATCCCGAAAATTTTTGTGTTTATAGACTATTTTTAATTTCGTCGTTCCGGACTCAAATATCACGTCCGCGTCTCCAAATTCAACTCCGAACAACATTCATCATTAATATTATAACTCATAATATTTATCAACCGTGTCGCTTCGAGAAAAGGGGGCTTGCAATATGGATTTCTCCTATTGGCGCACAAATTAGGTGACCAAACCTCTCCTTAATGTAACTTCTAGACATTGTAAATATTTCAATTTATAATATGAATAAATTTGTCGCCTCAAGTATTAATTTAATAAAAACATTTTATGCGAGATGATATCTTTGTGACAATAATTGAATCAATAATATGATAGATATGATGCAAAGAATTATCGTAGCAATAATTGAGTATAACTGAGTGACTTCTCACGTAAGCATCAATAATCAATACCATGTGCTACTATACAACCACGAGTATTACTGTACTTTTAACACCGGGTGTTTCAACAGTTAACGGTAAAACATCCACCGTTATTTTTATAAAGTATTTTTGTCATTTTCTCAATCCGACAATAATTCCGTTGTGGGGGTCCACCAATGATTGTACCATTGTACGAATATTCCCTGTTAAAACGAATATTCTCCAACCAATCGAATATTATATAACAACTTGCGTAATTTGTAAATATTACCCACAACTATGACATTATATCAAATCTACACCATAATATTCAAAGATATATTTCGAGAAAATTTAATCTTTATTCAAAAAGTTGGGGTCTTACGTATAATGCTTAGTAAGGAGGCATGTCGATGCTCGCGTGGTAACTACTGTTGTAGGCAAATTCCACAAACGGTAAATGTTCATCCCAACTTCCTTTGAAATCCATGATGCATGCTCTCAGCATATCTTCCAATGTCTGGATTGTTCGTTCTCTTTGGCCATCTGTTTGTGGATGGTATGTTGTACTCATTCGCAACTGTGTCCCCATACATTCTTGTAGTCTCTTCCAGAAGTTTGACGTGAATTGCGGATCTCTATCTGACACAATTGACACTAGCACTCCATATCTCGAAACGATCTCTTTAACGTACAACCTTGCCAACTGATCAAGATTGAATCTAATCTTTATTGGCAAAAAGTGTGCTGATTTTGTCAGTCTGTCCACTATCACCCAAATTGCATCGCATCCTCTCTCAGTAGTTGGAAGACCCACCACAAAATCTATTGTGATGTGTTCCACTTCCATTCTGGTATTTCTAACGGTTGAAGTAATCCGCTTGGTCTTTGATGCTTAGCCTTGACTCTTTGACATGTCAAGCATTTTGCGACACATTATGCGACATCTCTTTTCATGTTTGGCCACCAAAAATGATATCGTAAATCTTGATACATCTTCGTACTTCCCAGATGAATCAAATATCTTGAGTTATGAGCTTCGGTCAAGATTTCATCTTTAATCTTTGGTACTGCTGGAACCCAAATTCTTCCCTCAAACCTCAGTAACCCTTCAGTATCGATCTTCTATTTTTCATCACTACCCTCAACCACTTTCTCTTTCATCTTTCCACATTCTTCATCTTGTAGTTGAGCATTCTTAACTTTGTCCACCAAAGTTGGACCAGCTTCTATCTGGAATAGTCGTTCATTGGATTCTTTTGGAAATTCTATTTCTAACTGTAGCTTTGTCATTGCTGAAATAAGTTCCTCTTGAGTGGTTAATAGCATCAACTTTTCCCGACCTTTCTTGCTTAAAGCATCTGCAACCACATTCGCTTTGCCTGGATGATAAAAGATCTCACAATCGTAATATTTTATCAATTTCATCCATCTTCTTTGACGCATGTTCAGGTCCTACTGAGTGAAAACATACTTCAGACTCTTATGGTCTGTGTAGATCTCACATTTCTCTCCATAGAGATAGTGTCTCCATATCTTCAGAGCAAATACTACTGCAGCCAACTCTAAATCATGAGTCGGATACCCTTTCTCATAGTCCTTCAACTGTCTTGATGCATATGCAATAACCTTGTCGTTCTGCAATATAACACAACCCCAATCCTTTATGTGAGGAATCACCATACACCACAAAGTTTCCCGTATTATATGGTAATGACAACACAAGTGCCACACTTAACTTCTTCTTCAAATATTGAAAACTCTCTTCACACTTCTCCGTCCAAACAAATTTACAGCTTTCCTTATCAAATTTGTTAGCAGAGTGGCTATCTTGGAAAAATCTTGAATAAACCGTCTATAATAATTGGCCAGTCCCAAGAAACTCCTCACTTCTGACGGTGTTCTTGGTTGTTCCCAATTGATTACGGCTTTAACTTTTGATGGATCCACTGAAATCCCATCTTTGTCAATCACATGCCCCAAAAATTATACTCGATCTAACCAAAATTCGCACTTAGAGAATTTCGCGTACCACTTTTCCTTTCTTAGTGTCTCCAACGTCAAACGTAAATGTTCTACGTGTTCTTCTTGAGTTTTGGAATACACCAGAATGTCATCGATAAATACCACCACAAACTTGTCTAAGAATTGTTTAAACATCATGTTCATCAAATCCATGAATGCAGCAGGGGCATAGGTCAAACCAAAAGACATCACCAGAAACACGTAATGTCCATACCGAGTTCTGAATACCGTTTGAGGTATATCCTCCTTCCTTACCTTCAATTGGTGATACCCACTTCTCAAATCTATTTTCGAGAAGTATTTAGCACCCTTCAATTGATCAAACAAGTCATCTATTCTTGGCAATAGATATTTATTCTTAATAGTGACTTTGTTTAATTCTCTATAATCAATGGAAAGACGATTGACCCATCCTTCTTCTTCACGAATAACACCCCAAGCGCCCCCACTTGATAACGCTTGTTGAATATACTTCTTATCTAACAGCTTCTTGCAATTGTACCATCGGTTCCTTCATCTCTACCGAGCCATTCAGACGGGGCCTTCGATATCTGTAGATTATTCACAGCGCTAAGTTGATCACTTAACTCAATCTCTCCTGTCTGCTTTAAAGTCCTGGAAAATCCTCCGGAAACATATCTAAAAATTCCCTAACCACTGATATCTCTTCCAGTTTCACACCCTTCTTCTAAGTATCGACTATGTAAGCTAAATAACCCACACATCCTTGACTCAACAACTTCTTGGTCTGCATAATTGTCAAACATCTCATTTGTATAGGCGATTTGCTACCATAGAAAACTACCTTTGACAGAGTCATAAGATTTACACATTTCCTTTGGCAATCAATTATCGCTCCATAACTGAACAACCAATCCATTCCCAAAATAACATCAAACTCTCCAAGTCTAATCGGAATTAAATCTACCATCATGATATTCCCCTTAATATTCACCCTACAGTTCTTGTATACGAACCTAACAGGAATTACTTCCTTATTCGCAATTTCTATGTTTAAAGGGAAATTCAATTCTTCACTAGGCAATCCTAACCTCTTAGCAAATTCATCAGATATAAACGAGCAAGTAGCACCCTAATCAAATAATACATAAGCATCAATATCATTGATTGGGATAATACCTGACACCACATCCTTTGATTGCACAACATCTTACACAATCATGTTGAAGGTTCTGGCTGTGGGTTTGTTTGATGCCGTTGGTCCAACAATGGCCCATGTACCTCCATTGCTACTTCCCTTGCTTCATGTTGGCTCTCTAGCCTTCTTCTTAGGGCATTCATGAGAAAAGTGATCATTGGATCCGCACGTGAAGCAAACGTTCTTCTTGGGTTGATTGCAATTTGGGGCGATGTGACTCTCTTGGCCATAGTTAAAGCATACACATTTCCCCATTAAGCATATACCCTTATGAAACTTCCTGCATGTAGTACATGCCTTGAACTTCTTATTCTCCTGGTTATCCTGCTGATTTCCAGCACTCACATTTTCATTCCATTTTCTCTTCAGGTTATTGTTTCCATTCCCACTACCACCACCACCATTCTTGACCTCCACTTCATTCTTCTTCTTTTTCTGCTCTTGATTAAACTTCGTTACTGCCTCGCCTTCACCTTCAGTGAGAATTACCTTCTCCATTATTGCTTCAAATGTCTTCACCGGAACAGGAGACCTCATCAGAACAACTGTGGTTTCAGCCTCGCCAAATCTCTTAGCCTCAAGGCTCATCTATGCTGACTTGATATGGCGCAAACCTTGCAAACTTGTTGAATTTTGCGACATACTCCGATACCGTCATCGTTCCCTGCTTCAGTTCCAAAAACTACACCTCTAGCTGACTCTTCGAATTCTCTGGGAAATAAGTCTCGAAGAATATCTCCTTAAACATATCCCAAGTCATAACCCCTTGTCTTCCTCGAGTTTTATTGGCCTGCCACCAATAACTAGCCTCTGCTTTCAACATGAATATTTCAAAAGCAGTCTTCTGATCCTCCCCTACTCTCGCAACATCAAACATTTTCTCTATCTCCATGATCCAGGTCTTTGCCTCAACTGGATTTATGGACCCACAGAATTCTTGTGGTCCAACCGCCTTGAAGTCCTTAAACATTGTAGCTTGATTCTACGGTTGAATCTGCAGCAGCACCTGTCAAGAACGCCACCGCCATCGAATCGGGTTAAGATTAACATTGTCGTCATTGGTGGTTCCCTCAGTAGTTCTTTGTCGTGGTTGACGTCTTGGAGGCATTTTCTGTTAAAATACACTCATTAAATTATTACTCAACTCCTTTAAGTATTTTCTACTTAGCTTGCACCTCATAAAAGAAATCATCACAGTACACATAACATGTTGGGAGAGTGCATATTTTGATTTGATGTTTAAAATGCTCATGATTATATGTAAAGTCCTTCAAGGAATATATGTACAAGGACTTAGTGATATATCAAAGCTGTTAGGTTGATCTTGAGATGTAATAGATAGGCTTCGAAGAGATCGTAGTGCATCAAACTGGTCAAGATTGTAGAAGCCAAGGCAGAAACGTAGAGCACCGAGGATCGTAGTGTGCCTGCCTTGAAGGGCCTCTTCGGAAATCGTAGAGTGGTCCTAACGATTACCGAGCCAACTCAATGATCGAAGTGTGCTCTCGAAAATGAAGAGCTTGCAAAACAAGCAAGTGAAGATCGTAGTGTGCAAGTCTTTAAGAGAAATCATAGTGCTCTTATTTGATAGAATCAGACCAAGCACCAAGGTAACAAGACACCATGATCTGGATCGTAGAGTATCATCTGCCGTGTGTCAGAAGCATCGAGCCCTACATTTTTGTTTGAAGATATATCTTCAACAAATGTGGAATGGGTTTTAAACGTTGAAGTACTCCCCAGTCCCAAAGGCACAAAAGATATCCTTAGTATGCAACAAAGAAGCGTATTGAAGAAGCTAAGGAAAGTACCATTGGTAAGAGGAAAACACCTTTTCAGGTGTTAGGTGAGAAAGTAGTCTGCTGTGTCAGTGGGACAGAATGCAACTCAGAAGATATGCAGAAAAGTCTCCATCAAAGTACAAAAATGTTAAATGCATTTAATGTTTCAACGGATGGATCCCAAGGATAGATTTCAAGATCACATATATGCAAAACATATGCAGACAGAACAAGAACGCAAATGAACTCTCAACGCCAAACTCTACGATCTGAGAAAATGAGAAAGCTTGCTCAGCTACAAAATTATTTCGAACAAGTGCTTAACAACAACTGAGTAGCAACCATCAAGAACTCAACAACTACCAATCAACTGAAGTAAGAGTTCCAAGTCAGAAGGACTTGATGAGTTCTAAGTGAACTGTAAAGATCCATATCTACTAGACTTGAAGAGTTCAAGGGTGAACTAAGAAGTTCCTAGACTGCTGGTCTAGAAGGAATCCGTGTGATTCAGAAAGTGTAAAAGACATCCTTAGTGGATTTCCTACTCGAAGAGTAGAATTGTGGACTAGGAGCTTTAAGTGCTCTGAACCACTTAAAATGACTGTGTCTATTACATTCTTGCTATAACTGTCATATCTGCCATAACTGCCTCATTCTCATTAACTCACTATCTTAAGGGAGATTAAAACAAATATTAATTCCGCTAAGTTTTAATCATTATCAACTAACAAGTTAAAATGAAAAGATTTTTTAATTATCTATTCAACCCCCCTTCTAGATAACTATTGTGCCTCCGGGAACTAACAATTGGTATCAGAGCAGGTTCTATTATAAAGCCTACAAAGCTTAAGTAGATCCAATGGAACACTTACCAAGTTAATCAAGGAGTAGAGGAGGCATCAAGTTACCAATGTGCAACAAAGATAAATTTGCAAACTAGAAAGTTAGGATGCAAGCATACATGAACTCAATAGATGAAGATCTTTTTTAGACTGTTCAGAATGGGCCCTATGTTCCAACAAAGCTTGCACCAACTACAGACGATCCGAACAGAATACAAATCAAAGTTAAAGAAGAGTGGACAGACAATGAGAAGAGAATTGTTCAACTCGACAAGAAGGCTAAGAATATTTTGTTTCAATCATTAGAAGATGATCTATTCGAAAATGTGGTCAACAGCAAAACAACAAAGGAGGTTTGGGAAGCACTACTCATCATGCATGAAGGAACGGAAGAAGTAAGAGAAAATAAACAATCTCTCTTAACACATCAATATGAAATGTTCACACACGTTCAAGGAGAGAACGTCACTGCCACCTACGAGAGATTCAACGTTCTACTTAACTCTCTACGAGCATATGGAAAGATATATCCAAACAAAGATCTAATCATAAAGTTCATGAGAGCCTTACTAAGCAGATGGGATGCCAAAACCACTGCTATCAGAGAGTCAAAGAATCTCCATGAGTTGACTGTTCAACAATTATATGGAAACCTTCTGACATACGAATTGGAGCTGACTCAACGAGCAGAAACTCTTTCAGAAGGAAGAAAGAAGGATAAGGGTGTTGCTCTCAAAGCAACTGAAAGTACCTCAAAGTTCAACACTGAAATTGACTCTAACTATGATGAAGACGATGATGAGGACTTTGCAATGCTAGTAAAAAGACTAAGAAGGTTCATGCGTCAAGGCAAAACCAGCAAGCCAAAGAAGGTCAAGAATCACAAAGCAATGAGAGACAAATGAATGATTTATGCTACAACTGCAAGAAGCCTGGCCATTTCATTTCCAACTGCAACAAACCTCTCAGAGAATAACTAAAGAAGAAATCACATGCAAAGAAGGAATAAAAAGGCAACAAAAGGCCTCAGAAGAGAGACGAAGGCCTTATAGCTGGAGGATCATGGAGAGATTCAGATAATGACTCAACTTCCGAATCTAGAGATGATGAAGATCCTCAAATGGCTAATCTGTGCCTAATGGCCAAACATGCAAAGGACAAACTGAACTCCAACATACATGAAGTAAGTATCGATGAGGTATTTGACTTCAACTCACCTGATGCGGACATTAATGATTTGAGAACTGCACTGCATGGCATAACAACTAATATGCATCAATACATGAAGTGGTTCCGAGTTTTGTCGAAGGATTATTCACTTCTTCAAGAGGAGAAAAAGAAAGTTCAAGAAGAGCTAGAAACAGCTCTTCTAAGTACTAACTTTCTCTCCAAGCTTGAGGCTGAGAATGATTGCTTAAAATAGACCAATGAGCTCAATGCACAAAGCGAGACCAATCTAACCTCTAAAATTGAGGAACTAGAAAAGACTATCTCTACATGGAACAAATACTCATCATCTATGGACTCCCTGCTCTCTAGTCAAAGAAGTGCATTTGACAAAATAGGCTTAGGCTTTGGGGAATCCACCTCAGATCCATGTGTGAAAAAATTAAAGGAAACTAACACTAGTAATGCCTTAAGTTTTAATAGAGGCATTGCATTTGTGAAATCCTCACAGAAGGAAGAACCAGGCCAACCTTGTTCTACTGAATCAATCCACACTCCAAGGAGTAAAGGATCTCACACTGGCCTGGGTTTCAGAAAAGAAAAGAGTAACCCATCCTCTACTCACCAACCTCAAAGGATCATAGAGTCGAGTAAGACAAACTCTACGAATCAACTGGGAAGGTACAGTAGAGGTAAGGTACACTCCTCATAATTCATGAAACCCAAGGACATATGGAAGAAGGAAAATCAGGTTAACAGGAGGATGACTAAAGAACCACAAAAGTCCAAATGGAGAATGAATTCTCTCACACACACAAGCATGCATCATATTAAATTTTTTGTGTGCTACAAAATTGGTCACAAGGCTGCAAAGTGCTATTATAATTCTATGCATGTGAGACCCAAGATCAAACAAATTTGGGTTCCCAAGGGTAATAACAAAATAGGACCCATGCAAATATGGGTACCAAAATGAAGGTTTGATGTTACCAAAGGAAAAGAGCTCCACGACCACGACCTGGTATCTGGAAAGTGGATGCTCAAGGCACATGACTGGGAACAAAGCCCTTTTGTCTAACTACATAGAAAAAGAAGGTCCCTCAGTCATCTTTGGAGATAATGGCTCTGGAAAGACAAGAGGATATGGCTCACCGAAATGGAGCAAAGGTCTTCAAAGAGAGTGGCCTATGTGGAAGGACTACAACACAATCTTCTAAGCATTAGCCAACTCTGTGACAAGGGTCATCAAGTAACATTCCTCAACAATCAGTGTCAAGTCAGAGATTTGAAGACATCTGCTATAAAGATAATCGAAAAAAGAGAAGGAAATGTCTACACAGTGAATCTTGGACATCTAAGCACTGATGAAACAATATTCTTTCTGGCTAAATCATCTAAAGAAATGAGCTGGTTATGGCATAGATGATTGTCCCATTTAAAATTCAAAAGCATGTCCAAACTGGCCTCAAAATATCTTGTTGCAGACCTACCCAAGTTCAACTACGTGAAAGAAAGGCCATGCAATGCTTGTCATCTTGGAAAGAAACCCAGAAGCTCATTCAAGAGAAAAACTACAAACTCAATCGACAAGCCTCTGCAATTGCTCCACATTAATCTATTCGGGCCAATTCCAACAACAAGTCTCGGAGGGAAGAGATACTCACTGGTCATAGTCGACGACTACACCAGGTTCACATGGGTGTTCTTTCTAACCTCCAAGGATGAAACAAGCTCCCAACTGATCAAGATGTTCAGGCTAGTAATGAACGAGAAAGGAGAGAAAATCAAGGCTATAAGGAGTGATCATGGTAGAGAATTCGACTTCTCACAAATGGACCAGTTCTGCACAGACAATGACATCAGTCATAACTTCTCAACTCCACGAACTCCTCAACAAAATGGAGTAGCTGAGTGAAAGAAAAGAACTTTGATAAAGGCTGGAAGAACTCTACTAACAACAAATTTCATCCATCAATATACACTATCAAGCGTATATCACAACACTGCATGATACACTCAAAATAGATCACTCATACACTCTACGATCAAGAAGACTCCATATGAACTGTGGAAAGGAAGAAAGCGAAGTGTCAGCTACTTTCATATATTCGGCTGTGCATGCTACATTCTCAAAAATGGAAATCAGTACTTGACAAAGTTTCAACCTAAGTCAGATGAAGGAATCTTTCTTGGATATGCCACAGATAGGAAAGCCTACAAAGTGTTCAACAAGAAGACACTGAGTGTTGATGTCTCGATTCACATCATCTTTGATGAAACAGACTTGGACAAAACAGTGCCTCAAGACACTACGACCGATAGTTCAGACACTACGAATGAGGTCATCGAGCTCAACGCTACGATCGTAGTGCCAGATAGTGAAATCGTTGAGCAAAGAAATGAGATCGTAGAGAGGCCTATGCCAGACAACAAACCTCCACACCTAGAAGAAGAAATAGATCTTGCAGGCCTAAGACAAGAAGGTATAAGGACAAATGTTCCAACAGGAAACAAATGGGCAAGAGATCACACTCAAGATCTAATCATTGGAGATTCGAGTGCAAGAGTCAAAACACGAGTTGCCATCTAGAATGAATGTTTTTATCTAAGCTTCATGTCATAAATGGAACCAAAGAAGATAGAGGATGCTATGGAAGACTCCAGCTGGATAGAGGCCATGCAGGAAGAACTCAACCAATTTGAAAGAAGCAAAGTATGGAGATTGGTACCAAGACCAAAGAGTCATCCTGTTATTGGAACCAAGTGGGTCTTCAGGAACAAGATGGATGAAGATGGAGTAATAACCAGGAATAAGGCAAGACTAGTGGCCAAGGGCTACTCTTAGGAAGAAGGCATTGACTATGATGAGACATTTGCACCGTTGCCAGACTAGAAGCCATCAGAATCTTCTTTGCTGCTCACATGAAATTCAAGGTCTTTCAGATGGATGTCAAAAGTGCATTCCTGAATGGTGAACTTCAAGAAGAAGTCTATATAGAGCAACCTCCAAGTTTCATCAATCCATCTCTTTCTAATTATGTTTACAGATTAGACAAAGCCTTATATGGTCTTAAACAAACACCTAGAGCATGGCATGAAATAGTAACTAACTTTCTTATTGAAAATGGATTCACAAGAGAAAGAGTAGATACCACATTATTCATTATAAAGCATACAAACAAAGTCTTATTGGTTCAAATATATGTTGATGATATTATTTTTTGTTCTACTGATGAAAAGCTATGCAAGAGATTCTCTAAGCTTATGCAAAGCAAGTTTGAAATGAGCATGATGGGTGAACTGAACTTCTTCCTTGGACTGCAAGTAAAGCAGACTGATGAAGGAATATTCATAAACTAAGCTAAGTACATTAAAGACTTACTTAAAAAGTATGGCATGGAATCAGCCTCTCCCATGAAAACCCCAATTGCTCTTGCAACCAAGCTTGACAAAGATGAAAAAGGTAAAAGTATTGATATAACTCAATACAGAGGTATGATAGACTCTCTTTTATATCTAACTGCCAATAGACCAGACATAATGTTTGCAACATGCATATGTGCAAGATTTCAGGCTAACCCTAAAGAATCACATTTAACTGCTGTAAAGAGGATTTTTAGGTATTTCAAGGGTACACCTCACTTGGGGCTTTGGTATCCCAAGGAGTCCTCATTTGAACTAACAGGATACACAGATGCTGATTTTATAGGCTGCAAAATAGATAGAAAGAGTACTAGTGGCACTTGTCAACTTCTATGAAATAGACTTGTGTCCTGGTTTAGCAAGAAGCAAAACTCAACATCCACTTCAACTGCAGAAGCTGAATACATTATTCACGCCAAATCATTGTGCTCGAGATCCTATGGATGAAAAAATCAACAGCGTGATTATGGGTTTGAATTCAAATCCATACCTATTCAGTGTGATAACATAAGTGCCATAGCAATAACTTATAATCCTGTCATGTATTCTAGGACTAAGTATATAGAAATAAGGTATCACTTCATTAGGGATCATGTGCAAAATGGAACTATATCTTTACAATATATCCCTATTGAAAATTAATTTGCTGATGTCTGTACAAAGCCTCTAGATGAATCCAGATTTAACAAGTTAATAAGTGAGCTAGGAAAGCTTAATTTACAACCATGATATATATGCTCTAGTGTGTGCTAACCATACAGATATAAAGGCTATGGTTGAAATCGTAGGCATAATCAAGGGAAGTCCACGATCGCAGAGCTGCAGTAACACAGACTCAACAATCGTAGCACAGACTCAACGATGGTAGAGTCCCATCAACAAAAAAAAGGAGCATCCTGCGATGAGAAAGTTCAAAAACAAAGCAACCCATCTGATAAGCACCTCAGGAACAAACCTAACCCATGATTCACTCTATGAGGTTGGCCCTTCCTGAGTTACCTTAAAAGAATGCTAAGTCAAAAACTCATCACAAAGATCCAGACAGACTTGACGATCGTATTTCAGACACGACAACTGCTGGACAGACTCGACGATCGCAGTTCAGACTCAATGAATGCTGAGCAGACTCAACGATCACAAAGGCTACCTCAACAATCGTAGTCCTCACTAAGGACACATTAGCTCAGAAGGAGCTAAGGGCAATTCAGTACAATCCTCCTCAGTCAGATTCGTAGAGCCAAACAGAATTCGACACCAGCCCCACTAAACAAAATAAAGAGAGGGAAGTTATAAGTAAAGTTTGAAAACACCTTTTTGAAATCAGAAGTTCAAAAAGCTTTTCTCTCTCCTCTCTTCCTGTCTACAAGCAAAAACCCTAACCCCGAAGAAAGCTCAAACAACCATACTCCCTTCAATGAAAGGAATGGCACCTCCAACGCCGCCTCTCATTTACAGATTATGCTTCTGACGAGTTCAAAACCACCAACCCCAAATTTCACAAGATTCTACATTGTTAAAGAAGGTCGGTCTCAAAGATGCTCAGGTACGCAAGCACATGGATCTACCCAAAGTTAATAAAGGAGTTTTACAGAAATGGAGTATTCGAAAATGAAGTCCTCACGACGAGAGTCGAGGACGTGGAAATCAAACTAAAGGCTGAGAACATCAACCTAGCCCTAGGCTTCAAATCCGAAGGTTTCTGGTTTTTAGATGGCATCAATTTCCATGTAGGACTTAAGAAGATGCATCACAAGAAATTCCCCACTGTCAAAGGATACAAAAAGAAGGAATTTCCTCAGAGGTACGAATTTCTGGATGATATTATTGGGAAATGTGTATGTTACAAGAGCACTGGGCACGATTCTGTAAATGAGGTGCAGCTAAAGCCCGTGACTGCCATAAGCTGTGGGATACAACTTAACTATGGAGCTCTGCTGCTGGAATGGATAGGAAAATGGATCCTTAGCTCGGAGAAGACAAAGGGATCTCAAAAGATGCTCTACGGGTGATTTATAAGCATCATCCTACAATCTGCTCTGGGTGATAAGATTGGGGACGATGAAGGAGAGTCCATTAATCCAAACAGACGAATGATCCAATAATTGTTTGTAAACTGAAAAAAAGAAATCCAGCTGAAAATGTACGTATGATGACTGAGTCTAGTGGTCGAACTGATGATCTAAAGGAATCAGGGATTCCAAGAAATATGGCAGTCGTCAAAGAGACTGAAGAAGAGACAAATAAGGAAGAACCAACTGCCCTTATCAGAAAAAGTAAGGGTAAGAGGAAGCTAAACACTAGGATGGTAGAAGAACCTCAAGGGTCTACCACTGCCATACCTATAGAGTCCTCTGATATTGAGACTCTAAGGATCCTAAGAAGTAAAGAACAGCAGGTTGAGGCTGATGAAGATAGAGCTACCATATCACAGCTGCTGAAGAAGAACAAAATTAGTCACAAGTCCAAGAGGCCATCTGTCTCTTAGATCGTAGAGTCTCTACCGATCGTAGAGACCAGACCAAACACCTCAAGGAAGGAAGTTGCTGCACCAGATGTTCTGACTAATCAACAGGACAGAGCTAAAGCTCAAGGAAGTCCAAGGCTGTGGCTCAACCTAGAAAACCAAGACGAAAATTGGTCAAGAAGTACATCCTTATCAATGAAGGAGTACTCAAAGAGGAAAACAAAGAGATGACTGCTATAAAGGAACTATCCAAAGAATGCCAAAAGGACATAGCTCAAGCTGAGGGGGAGACACCTGAAGTTCTCACCTTAGAAAATACTCAAGCTGAGGAAATACCTGAAGTGCTCATGATAGAAAATGCTCCAGCTGAGGGGAAGCCATTAGTCCTGTAGATGGATGATCATGTTAAGGGTGAGCCTCGTGATATCCCCATTATAGAAGAAGCTGCTCATGAAGAAAATGAGGGAGAGGCTGAGCACGAAAGTCAAAAGGAAGTCATTGACATAGTGGAATCCTCAAAAGAAGATGGAGAAGAAGAGGAAGACAAAGATAATGATGAACTTGAGATCACAGGCGTGGGCCGTGATGGGTATAGGAGCTCTCTTTACAATCAGTTGTTCTCCTATCTCCCCACGATGCCCTGTCATCAAGCTCAAATTCTAAACTCCTAGAGTCACAAGTTTTGGAGCTTCAAAGAATATCCAGCCATCTCTGTTCTAGCTCATGGATTTTCAGGAAAATTCAACTTTACCAAGAAGCTGATAACAAATGGTCCCTCCTCAAGGATGGTGCATGAGGTATTATCTATCCCCATCCTATTTAGAGTGAATCACTATCCACTGTCTTTCTTCAGCCAGTTTTATGAATTTCCAAGATGGTCAGAAGTAGTTTTAAATCCACCAAGTCAATCCCCAGTTACAAAATCCCAAAATTCGATAACTGATGAACTAAATGTGCAAAACTTCATATTGATCTCAACTTCCATCAACTCTATGATTGATGACTCTAGCCCCATCGTAGAGTCCCAAGCTCAAATCGTAGAGCCACCCTCTTCAGACACCCAAACAAAGTCCCCTCCATCAAATATTCCCTCTTCATCCTCCAAAGAATACTTCAACCTTGATCTTGCCCTCTACTCCTTGCATGATCAATACAAGAAAACATCCCCTCCTTTAAACAACCCACAACTCAGTGAACTTCTTTTAGATCTACACACCAAAGCTGAGTTGACAGAAGTGTCCAAGAAAGTGATCAAGGACATCAATGATAGCCTTAAAGCTCACTCAGAACTCATTCATCTCAGACTGACAAAAATGATCAGTGCAGCAAATAATCTCCCAAGCACCCTAAACATTGAGCTTACAAAGAAGCTGAGGGAGATCATCAAGGAAATGATTAAGAGCATAAAGGACAGGGATGACATTCACTTTCAGGCAGCTAAAAGACACAAAGATGTTGTTCTTGCCTTACAAACAGCTCAAAATGCCCAGCATGATCTTATATTGGAGAACATCATCAATTTGAAAATCGCCGTCAAAGAATTTCAACAATCCTACGTAAACCAAGGACAGCAAACTGAAAATGTTCTAGCCGTCCTCAAAAACAGGGAAGCTCGATCTGAAGCTTTGATCAAGGAAAATTGTGAGGACATTGCTCAAACCAAAAGCCAACTCAACGAGCTCGTCCAAGGAATGACTCGACTATCCGAAGACATTCGAACCCTTGATGCTGACATAAAGGGGGAAAATAAAGGGAAAGGAGTTCAAGAAGGCAAGGGCAGGGGCAGAGGACAATTCCAAACTCAAGCTTCAAGGAGTCCTCCTACAAGGCAATTCCAACAGACTCCATGATCTAGCCATCAGACTCAACGATCTGATCAGCAGGAATTTTTAATGGCTCAGCCAATTAGGAGTATAGGGCCAGCTACCAGCAAACAAAATGTCACCACCACAGGCCTTAGAATGCCAACTAGAGATCCTGCATTAATGAACAGGCATGATCTAAATCCTAGGATAAGCCCTAGTGAGCTGGAAGATCTAGCCAGGTGGGACGAAGCAAGCAGAAAAAGAAGGGCTGAGGAGTATGCCAATCCTCCTCACAAAAGATCAAAGAAATATAGATAAGTGAAGGTTTAAATTCTTATTGATGTAAAGTTAAATTGTAATATTCTTCGAACATAAATAAATTCATGCTTATTCTCTAGAAATTTCAGCTGCTCATTGAAATATTAAGTCATGTTTACTTTTCTGCAAATGCATCTAGAAACTAATAATCATGACAACAAATCTCCTTGGTTATGTCAACTTCAAATAGGGGGAGATTGGTTGGAGAGTGCATATTTTGATTTGATGTTTAAAATGCTCATGATTATATGTAAAGTCCTTCAAGGAATATATGTACAAGGACTTAGTGATAGATCAAAGTTGTTAGGTTGATCTTGAGATGTAATAGATAGGCTTCAAAGAGATCGTAGTGCATCAAGCAGATCAAGATTGCAGAAGCTAAGGAAGAAATGTAGAGCATCGAGGATCGTAGTGTGCCTGCCTTGAAGGGCCTCTTCGGAAATCATAGAATGGTCCTAACGATTGCTGAGCCAACTCAACGATCGAAGTGTGCTCTTGAAAACAAAAAGCTTGCAAAACAAGCAAGTGAAGATCATAGTGTGCAAGTCTTTAAGAGAAATTATAGTGCTCTTATTTAATTGAATCAGACCAAGCACAAAGCTAACAAGACACCACGATCTGGATCGTAGAGTATCATATGCCGTGTGTCAGAAGCATCGAGCCCTACATTTTTGTTTGAAGATATATCTCCAACAAATGTGAAATGGGTTTTAAACATTGAAGTACTCACCAGTCCCAAAGGCATAAAAGATATCCTTAGTATGCCACAAAGAAGCGTATTGAAGAAGCTAAGTAAAGTACCATTGGTAAGAGGAAAACACATTTTCAGGTGTTAGGTGAGAAAATAATCTGTTGTGTCAGTGGGCCAGAATACAACTCAAAAGATATGCAGAAAAGTCTCCATCAAAGTACATAAATGTCAAATGCATTTAATGCTTTAATGGATGGATCCAACGGATAGATTTCAAGATCACATATATGCAAAACATATGCAGACGGAACAAGAATGCAAGCATTGAACAAGAACGCAAAAGAACTCTCAACGCCTAACTCTATGATCTGAGAAAAAGAGAAAGCTTGCTCAGCTACTCAGTTCTTTCGAACATGTCCTTAACAACAACTGAGTAGCAACCATCAAGAACTCAACAACTACCAATCAACTGAAGTAAGAGTTCCAAGTTAGAAGGACTTGAATAGTTCTAAGTGAACTATAAAGAGCCAAGTCTGCTGGACTTGAAGAGTTTAAGAGTGAACTAAGAAGTTCCTAGACTGCTGGTCTAGAAGGAATCCGTGTGATTCAGAATGTGTAAAAGACATCTTTAGTGGATTTCCTACTCGAAGAGTAGAAGAGTGGACTAGGAGCTTTAAGTGCTCTGAACCACTTAAAATGACTGTGTCAATTACATTCTTGCTATAACTGCCATATCTGCCATAACTGTTATAACTGCCTCACTCTCATTAACTCACTATCTTAAGGGAGATTAAAACAAATATTAATTCCGCTAAGTTTTAATCATTATCAACTAACAAGTTAAAATGAAAAGATTTTTTAATTATCTATTCAACCCCCGCCTTCTAGATAACTATTGTGCCCCTGGAAACTAACATAACACTTTGAATAAAATAAAATAATAACTTTTATTCATTCATAATCTTTCTGAAAACATAAGAACAATAGCATCACTGCTATTTACATTTCTTTCCTGAACTACTAAAGTTTTAGGATAACATAATCATCATATCCCATAGGTTACATAATACTTGGAATTTATATATTATTTAACATTTTATTAATCGCATAACAGGTACATTCCCTACGATGTCCTACTAAGATATTATGTAGCCTTACGACGCTCTTCCTTCATGATTTGGAACATTGTTCTGCGATCTAATATGAATGATGGCAGCGTCTCGAACTAAATAGGATAACCCATGACCCGATCTTGAGCTCGATTAATCACGGTGTTGACTATGTTATCCATATCATACATTGTCATCCTCTTTGCTTGTGCGTCTCTCTCTGTTATTCTGGCTCGTTGACAAGCCTCCTCGTATGCGTCTTCGGCTTTTGCCCTCTTAGTAGACTCTTCCCTCACTGACTTTTCTTCGATTCGCGATCTCATTGCCATTTGTTCATTCTCTTCTTCAGTGTGGACCAGCTTCTCTTCGACATTAGTCAGACGTTCATCTCAATCCTGGATCTCATCATCCTTATATGCCATCGAGGTCTGTTGCTCAGCTACTATCTCCTCCAACTCCTCGACGGTATCCTGAAGTTCCATATTGTGGTCGTAAACTTCATCGTACATACGAGCAGCTATCGAGTTCAGTGGAATCTCTTCCTCATCATCCTCGTCATCTTCATTTGACTGTGGCAGCTCAACGGGATCCTCCTCATTTGTTTCCACATCATCATCCTCATCTTCAACCACTGTGACCAACGGGACTGACTCCCATAGAAGTAGTTGTTCCCAAACCACCTGAATGTCACGAGACTCCTTTTCTCTAGGCATCTGAGGTACTTCCTCCCTAGCCTGACTGGATTCTCCGACATTAGTCATCTTGATAACAAAAATTTTAAGTTTTAACTATTAATCATTACTACTCGACACTCACGAGCACATAAGTTGTAATCACATAAGCACATAAGTATTTTATTACATCTTCCTTAAAACTTGATAAGAGTTTATCATCACTATCTTTTCAAAGGTTACTTCCTAAGGCTTTTCCCCCCACCTAAGGTTCATAGCCTAAGGCTTTGATACCAACTTGTGACACCCCCAAATCCAGGTACTTCATTCCCACAGGATTTGGTGTTCACTTAATAACAACATTCACACCTAACTACCCAATCATAATAAAATTAGATAATAAACCTTCCCATTAAAGGATTATATTAATAAAAATCTCCCAAGTTATCTAACCTATAATACAATTTATCAAATGCGGAAACTTTAATAACTTTATTACAATCATTTAAATAAAGTCTGACAATAAAATGTCAATATAATTACAAGTCTTCAATATTCATCTTGCATTTCCCTTTACTGGTGCTAGGTACGTCGACCTTCTCTACTTTAGCTGTAATAGTTATATAAGCAAGAGTGAGCAAACAAAGCTCATTTAAAATGACAATGAATAAATAACATATCAATCGCCAAATGAATAGGCTCAATAGAAAATCAATATGGTATTTCATCAATTATAATAATCAGGAACAAAAATTTGAAATATATGACTGAGGGTTAAAAGACCACGAACTATGTCCATAGTTATAAATATTCTTTCAACTTAAACTTTAACAGTTATAAGACTATAAGGACTCCTTGTACTTAGGGGGATCAACCCTTCGTACAATATATTGTGCACAAATATTTCAACGTTATGCGTACATTATCCCCTGTAATAGGGTTGTTCATCTCAGTATTTAGAATATAAGTCCGCATCAAAGTAAGTTTGGTTTGGATAAGTTTCAAGGTAATTTAGAGTTTACGAACATCAACTAAGGATTAGTTGAATAAAACTTTAATAAAATTATGCTATGGAATAATTCATAAGTGAATCAACATTGTATACTAAGGTCATGCTTTAGGAATAATCTAAGAGCATAAGTTTTGAATAACGTAACATACCTTGCTTGAACAATGTTAATCTAAGGTTAAAACCTTATTTAGAGTTGAGTCTTAAGCATGCATAACAAATAGTAAGTTGAACGATGAAACTTGCTCAACATTAGTGTATTAGAATGTAGGAATTTGTATGCTAAATAACAAGTTAAAGATTGGCTCAATATCAAGAGATAATGTTTAGGAGCTTGCATAATATAATTAGGGTTAATACTTGCACAAAGAAAGCTTAGAGTTAGAAAACTTGCTCAAAGAAAGTTTAGAGTTAGGAAAACTTGCCTCGTGCGTAGGTTAAACAATCACTACTCATGTTCACCACAAGTCCTACACATATCATATGTATTGACAATACACATTAGTCACACTAATATTAGCTTCATGTGTTTCTTTCTCACTTTTAATATAGCTCATTTAACAAGTTTAAGTTTAAACAACATCACAGCTTTTCATGAACATCACTTTTTAGCTTTATTACAACTACTTAAGTGATCATGTCATTGCACCACATACACATTAACAACTTGATACAACATCCTATTACATGTCCAATATGTTATCATTAGGTTATACTAATACACAAAGGATTGCACTTGCATTCGCGCATCCCGACGCCCTCTGATTGCCTCCAAATACACAACAGTCCTAAAGATGTCCATTTTGACCCTTAATAACGATTTCAAATTGAACAACTTAAAGACTAAAAGTTATAGGTCTACTCGTCCTCGTTCCAGATCATCTTGAATCGAATCAATCGGAGTTCGTATGAAAACGTTATGCTCATTTTAGTAAACTATATCCAGTCAGTTTTGTTTTTCTTTCAAAATTTCTGCTAGGTAGACTACCTCCTAGCCGGGGCGGGGGGTTTTGTACTGGGGGGCTTGCCGGGGCGCCTTCTGCGTTTTTTCGATTTTTGATCCAGAACACTACAAAAAGCCAAATTAGGCCTACAAACTCCTTTCTAACAACCATACAAACCTACCCAATGTGTAATATGTTTGCAGAAACATAAACTAATGTTTTCTAACACGTTTTTAACCACCTAAACAACATAAACATAAACATTACAACATTTAATTTTCACTATTTTTGCTAAAACTTTATTTTTTGAAAGTTTCAATGAAAATCATCACTGTGATTTTTGTTTTTCAACCAAAACAGTTAATTCAATATACTATGTTTTAGTTTCTTCATCTTCTTTCAAAATCAATAGTCAATATATATATATATATATATATATATATATATATTATACAGAGAATTAAACCTCAATTTTACTTTAAACTAAGCCATATTCATATATATATATATATATACATATCAATTCAACTGTAATATGATTTCCTTCACAAAATACATATATAACATGAATTCATTTATAAAACTTATGAAAACAACTTTATAACAACCAATTTATCATATAAAACTATATATAACAAATAATTCAACCTCTATAAAGATTTTACAGAGAATTCTAGGAAGAGAAACAAAAACGAAAACTTTAAATATAAAAGAGTTAAAATGATACCTTAGTTTTAGAAGATGATGGCTATTCTTTTGATTATGAAGATTTCTTTTTTCCCAGTTCCTCTCTCTAGACTTCTCCCAATTCTCTCTTACTTTTCTTTGTAATTTTCTTCTTCTCTTCTTTTTCTTCTTCTGAGTCTTTCTCCCTATTCTAAACTCTAACTTACGTACTAAACCAAATATAACGTATAGGTAATAATATATGTATTAAGTATATAATATAATTATAACTTTAACTGACATCAGTTATAATTTTATTTGAATATCAAAAACCAAAAGGGTTATTTGGCTAGCTAACTAAAAAGAACCCATTAAATCTTACACCTTGTTTGGTAAAACATATTTAAATTAAAGACTTAATATGCATTAAGCCTTCTTTGGCAAAACTGAATTAAACTCCTTTAATTTATTTTAATAACTCCGTTATAGAAAGGTTATTTGTCACACTTTATTCAATTAAATTTTAATATTTAATTTAATTAATTCTAATAATAATTTATTAAATTACTTTAACACATAAATCAATACAACATAATTATAACTTTATTTAATCAACTAACACATCATTTTAATTATAAATTCAAATTAAAATATAATAACTCATTTAATCATTATAAACTCTCTAACTTAATTATTAAATTAAATTAGAATAGTATCTCATAATAATTAATTTTCTTAACTCCTTAATTATTTACTTAACAAATAATTAACTAATCAAGTCAAATCAAATTAAATATTTATTCAACAATAAACACATCCATTAAATATTTATATAACTCAATAAATATTTAAAAATTATCATTAAAATTCTGGATTGTTACATTTAAATTCGGACTCCATTATAAACGGGTCTTCAAGCACTCATTGCTCCTTGATCTCTAATTCTTCAAAATAATTCTAATTATTCCTATTACAAAACTATTTAAAATAAATAGAAACCTTGATCAGCAGTCAATGAGAAGTATATAGGAGAGAGTTAGAATTTATGTGACAAATGAATTTGTCGAATTGTGATTCTGGGGACAAAATCCTTTTAAGGAGGGAAGGATGTAACGATCGAGAAATTTATAATTTAATTTAAATATTTATTGAATTAAATAAATATTTTAAATAATTTATTTATTGAGGAAAATAAATAATTGATAATGGTGGTGAATTAATTTAGTAACTAAATTGATTAATGCTAATTAAATTGAATAATGATAATTTTATTGAAGGATTTAATTTAAGAAAATAATTAAATTAAATGAATGGTTTGATATAAAAGAAAGTAAATAAATTAAAAATAGTGATGTTTCTAATTTATTAATTAGATTAGATAAATAATTATTTATTACTTATAAGTATAATTATAAGGAGATAATAATTATTATTATAAGTTATTTAAAATAACTGAAGGCGTGACAAATGAAACTATATAATATAATATTATTAAAATAATCTAGTTGGGGGATTTGGTGTGTGGCCAAACAAGGCCTTGTGACCTTTGGTTTATTTAACTGACGCCTTTTTATTTTCTTAACTATACGTGCCATATCAGTTTATCAGTTTATATTTCGCGCATTTTATTTTGCTAAGGAGAAATAACATAGTAGTGAGAGAGACATACACATAGGAGATTGTGAGTGGGAGCTTGAGAGAGTTTCTCTGAGTGTCAAGTGGAAGAGAAGGATTGAGTAATCGTTTTGCTAAATCAAGGTATAAACTATTCTTAATTTTAACTCTTAATTCTAGTACTATGTATTTTATATAATTTGGAAATCACGTGAATTGTGGTAGATGTATGAGCATATAGTGTTGCAAAATCTGTTAATCATTATGTATACTTGATACTTGTTTGTCAAATTCGTGAGAAATTGGTTTATAGGGAGAAAAGTAAAATGACAGTGTTTATATTTTTCCATATGACTTGTGTATAGTACCAATTTTAGTGGCCAATTCATATGTTAAACTGCAAATTGAAGCTTGTTTATGCTAGGTCATTAAGAAACGAAGATAATGTAGTTTGAACGAAGTGATTTGGTGAAAAATTGAGATGTAAGTGATGATTTTTGTGAAGAAGTTTAAAAATGGAGTTTTATATGAAAATATGGAATTTGAGGAAATTAAAATAGTTTAAAAGTGTTGTTAAATTATGTTAAGTGGTTGAATATGTTAGCAATCATGTTTATGATAGTTTTATATTTATTTTATATGTTAATTTCACTGTTTGGTGGGTGAAATTCGTGTTTGTTGGGCTAAAGTGCCTCTCATGTTCATCATGCCGTCATCTCTCAGTCACATAATTAAGTACAGCTTGCTATTTGAAAACCAAGGCAAAAATTAAATTGCTAGCGCTTGATGTAATGTAAGCACAGGACTGCACTGTATATGAGGCAATGAAGTCTACTCATTTGCATGCCATGTGTAAGGGACTTAGGTTGATCAAGCATGCATGTTAATGATGTTAAGACATAATATAAGTTATAATATCAGATTGTAATGTGTGGTAATGCGAAGTATGAAGATTTTTAAATAATTGTTTAATAAGTTATAAAATGAAACCAAATGTGATGGTTTCCAAAGTTAGAGATGAACGATTAAGTTATGTTGGATCGTAATGAGATTTCAGATTCGTTAAGTATGTTAACCTACATGGTTAGGTGCTAGGTTAGGGTTATGACCTAAATAATGGTTTAAACCCTAAAAGCTAATGTTTATACAACTAATGGCTGGTGCGATTTCAATGATACATGTAGGGTAATTGGAGATTATTTTACACTTGTGTAGCTTATATACAAGGCAAGTTTCTAAACCTTAACTCTTTACATTGAGCAAGCTTTCTAACTTCATTCTTTTCATATTGAATGCAAGTTCCCATTCCTAAATTATTATTGTATAAGTCCTAAAATTCTTGTAAGGTTGAGCAAGCCTAATCTATCTTGCGTATGTTTGTACAAGCTCTTGTAACCTAATTCATTACATCAAGCAAGTTTCACTTTCTTTATTATTATTCAATCGCATATATTTTTCTAATACATTGATTCAAGTGAGATTGTTCTAATTCTTTGAATATAGTACTTTACATGTGTATCATGTTATCCAATTATATATTGTTGATATTCTATCTTTGACTTCAATAGCCTTGTTCAGTTATACATTCGTGTGTTAAACCTTCAAGTAGTAAGCAAACCTTTATTGATGGAATTTGAATAGTATTCTAAAATTCTAGAAACACTGATAAGCTAGTTCCAAACTAAACTTTCTTTAGTTAGGAAATTCTAAATTCAAACTGAGACGAACAACCCTAAATAGGGGATTTTGTACGTGTAACATTTAGATGTTTGTGCACAATACATGGTACAAAGGGTTGATCCCCCTAAGTACGTTAAGAAGAGTCTGTACAGTCTAATTAACTATTAAGGTTGGGGTAGTAATACCTAATCACCGTGGACATAGTTTGTGGTCATAAGACCCTCAGATATTAAAGTTCGAACTTGTTTATGTTTCTATTCGTAGACCAAGTTTATTATTGTACAACATTCGTTGTTCATTCTCTAATGGTTATTATTACTACTCTTTATATCAGTGAGCAATCGTTTGCTCACTCTTGCAATTAAATAATGCAGCTAAAGTCGAAAGAGATGATGAGCCATCTACTAACAAGGGAAAGGGCAAGATGTCCAAGTGTTGAAGAATTATTTAAAGTTTATTTAAATGCATGATGTTATAAGACTTGTTTTATTTTATAATGTATTCCATGGTATGATGTAATAATTTAAGGTTAGATTACCTGGGATTGTTTATGAGATGATGTAACCCTTTAATGGGAAAGATTATTGATTAAGTTATTTAATGTTTTATCCTTTATTATGGGTAGTTAGATGTATTATTTTGATAGTGAGCACCAAATTCGGTGGAAATGAAGTACCCGGATTTGGGGGTGTCATAATTTACATTAAGAAAAATTAGTGAAGACGAGGTACGCAGACCCCATTTAATAAAACTCATACATTCATGCATTCAACTAAAATAAAATACAATCACATTGGTCAAATAGTCCCTAATCAATTTCATTTATTATCATACATATCACTATATGCATCAATAAATAACATTCATCTCATGAATAATAAACATTCAATATATGTATTGATATCATTTAATGGGCAAATTTAGTTAGTATAAAATCTAATTTTGAATCAAAATAAACTCTTTTATTTTAATCCAAATTTAAATCAAAATAAACCTCTTTTATTTAATTTATCCAATTTTGAATAAAATAAACTATTTTATTTTAATCAAAATAAACTCATTTATTTTAATTAATTATGGAATCCAATTCCAAGTCAAAATAAACTCTTTTATTTTGGATAATATGAAATCATATTCAATATCTAAATAAACTCTTTTATTTAAGTAAACACAGATTTTCTTTCCTATTCACAAATAAACTCCTTTATTAAAGGAAACACAGATTCTCTTTCCTATTCACAAATAAACTCATTTATTTTGAATAATATGAAATCTTATTCCATATCTAAATAAACTGTGATAACCCGAGATTTCGAATAATTAAAATTTTACGAATAATTTTTTTTTTATTAATATTGACTGTTAATATTGTAGTGAGAATTTGTGAGACAAGTCTCGAGAATTAGTCAATATATGTTTTGACTGAGAAATTAGAGTAGAGTTGTGCTTAATGACTTTAGAAAACCCTAACCCTAATTTTCGGATAGGGATTCTAGAGAGAAAATACAATTAAAATAATTGTATTGTTGATTATGTGTTTGAATCAGTATAGAAATGTTGATCAATAATTGATCGAGATAAGGTTTGTATTTAATAAACCTTAATAAGGGATTTAAAACCCTAATCTTAAATTTAGAAAATAAATTGTACAATTAAAACCCTAATTATGCATGAAAACCCTAATTTCAAAACAGAATTTTAAACCCTAATTAGGCAACCCTAATTTTTTATTAGCATGCCTAAAGTGTTTGTAAACATAAATATGATTAGAAATCACTAATTATATTTTTGTAATTTAAATTTCTATTTTAGAAATCCTAATTTTATTTTAGAAAATATATTTTCTAATTAAAACCCTAAATTTGCAAATTTTGGGAATTAGAATTTTTAGACCTAAAGGGTACAAAACCTAAACCCTAGATTGTCCAAACCCTAAACCCTAAGGGTTTGCAACAAATGAGAAATTTAGAAATAAAAGGAAATGACCTAAATGCCCTTTATGGGATTTTTATAAGATTGCTTGCAAAAATGGCCATGACTTTAGTTGTTGAGCTAACCCTTGACTTTATTTAGCCTACAAACATAGCACATCAGTCTACCTAGCCAGCCAAATTCGTCCAAATGATCAGATCTAGCAACTTAGCATTATATATAAGATTTAGAGAGAGAAAAGTGGCCAAAAGTTGCTAATTTTTACTCTAGCTCTCACCATCTCTCTCTCTCTATCTCAAAGCTCCGAAATATTATAGTAGATCAATCATCTATACAGCCTTAGATCACCCAAGATCAGAAATCAAAAGTTAGAATTGAAAATCAAGCATAAAAGGTACAAAACCCTAAATTTTGAAATCCTTCAATTCCTTGTTAAATGTTGTAATTGATTGTTCAAAGATATGTAATAAGGTGTCAATTGAAGTTCTGGGATGATAAATCATGAACCCATAACATCAAAGTTCACGAATTTAGAGTTTTTCAAAATCTGGAAATCTGGAAAATTGTGTTTTTCAGTCAAATGTCAGATCTTATAGATCCGTGTGTGTTAAGTGTTTTCGATGTTTAAAACTTGTAACATGTAGCCTGATATGTGTTCTTTAAGTTGCAAAAATAATCGCACCCAGATCTATTATAGATCGGAGAAGATAATCTCGGTCAAACCCCGCTTGGCCGGGCTTAAGCCGACCGAGTAAAAATCAAGTTACCCGTAAAGTGAAAAACCGAACTGACAAGATCTTTGAAGGTCCCTATCCGTCCGGTTGATTGTTGTTTATTGATGTTGTTGTATGCATATTGTAGACGTAATATCGAGTCCAAGAACACCGCTTTATATTCCATAAACATCAAATGTGTTGATTTTATGGATGGTCAAACTAGACCACCCGAATCGATTATTACTTTACGAAAACCCGAAAATGTTAGAACAACCTGCTACGACATACTTTAATTTAGATTTGATCGAGCGTATATGTTGTTTTTGGACTGAGATCTTAATATCTCGTTGTTAACTGTCATGAGTACTATAGTTATGAACCAAATAGCGAGCCATTTAATGACCGGAACATAGAATAATTTGTGCATGAAAGTGTCTGGTCGAATTTTCTGGGTTTCTGGAAAACCCAGAAACCGTCTGACAGCAAATGTGGAGACTTTGATCTTCTTGTTGTGATGTTGTTTAACCAAAGTGTTGGTTGAATGTTGTAGTGTGACATATTGTCTACATGTTCAAAGTTTTAGCAAGTCCAGAACATGCACAGATTGAAAATTTCAAGTGGTCAAAGAGCACTTCAGACTATCGTATTGTCGTTGTTCTTGAGGCCAAGAACACCTACAATGACACTAAGTGTCGCTATAGACCTTTTAATGACGAATAATTAATTTTATTTTCCGAATATTCCAGAATTAATAAAAAATAGAAATAAATTCTAAAAATTAGTAAAATGGTTTTAAAATTATTTTAAATTATGAAAAATAATTTCGAATTAATTGGAATATTTTTCTTTCATATTTATAATTATTTAAATATTAAAAGGTATTTAATTTATTTAATTATTATATTAAATAAATTAGAGAAAAATGATTTAATATTATGAAAAATCATTTTAAATAAGAAAATGTATTTAAAAATATTTTGAGTTATAAAATGTAACTTTTAATATTTTTGGAGAATTTTCATTAATAATTTAATATTAATGATAATATATTTATTTGATTATTAAATTAAATAAATAAGATAAAATGATTTAAAAATCATTTTAATTGAAAATTAAGTGTTAGAAAATATTTTAAATTATAAAATATATTTTTCAATATTTTGGAGAATTTTCATTAATAAATTAATATTAATGATATTTGATTTATTTAATTATGATATTAAATAAATGAATTAAAAATGATTTTATTGATTTAAAAATTATTTAACAATGAGAAAAATAGTTTAAAAATATTTTAAGTTATAATTAATGACTTTTAATATTTAGATGATAATTTCATTAATATTTATATATTAATGGTGGTGATTTAAAATGATTTTAATTACTTTAAAAATCATTTAAGTGGAATATTGTTGAGTTAAAATATTTTAAGTTATTGATATTAACTTTAATATTTTGACAAGTATGTTATTAATATTTTAATATTATTAAATATTAATAATGATAAGATTATTTGAGAATTAAATCATTTAAAAATGATTCCTAGATGTTTGAAAATTATTATAAATTATAATAATTGCTTGATAATTATTAAAAGCTTAGAAAAATATTATAATTGATAATTGACTTATCTAAATTAATATTGAAGCTTAGAGACCAAGTTTATTGGACAATCAATGTGTTAATTGTCCGGATAGGGTGACCAAAACACCGAGAATGGATAGAAGTCCAACGGTGATATAGTTAGACTTGTTATGTGTTTATATAGGTTATAAACACCGATGTGGCTATGTGGTAATGTGCCTAGGAGAAGTTTGACTTGTGAACTACGGATTATTACGTGTTATGAATAATTGTCTTTATTTGTAAGACCGATATTATTGGTTATAGGTCTTTCAAAGCGTAGATAAGTATTTTGTGTAGTAGGCATAATCAGGAAGAGGCAAAGTTTCTAACTCAACTTTGAGTTAAATTTATTCAATTATTATAGTGGTTAATTATTGCTAATTACACCACATCCGAGGAATTTATTGTTGATTATTCGCATGTTTAGTGCATGCTTAATAATTCAAATTGAATTATTGATTCAGAAATATATATTTATAGAATAACTGTTGTTGGATATTTATATCTGTAGAAGTTAGAAGTGACAATACAGATAATTCCTATTTATTATCAAATTACACTGAGAAATGTCTTAGCTAATTATTCTGGCTAGACGAATATTAGTTAGAACTTGATAAGTTCGAGAAGAGAATTCTATTATTATTGATAGATCGATGCCAATTATTTACAGCTAAGATCGAGAAGTAAATAAATTTGAAATCACAAAGATTTCGTTGTTAAATCAAAATCTTGATTACGAGACCGAGGAAGAACAACCTTTTATAAAAAGGGAATATCATTAAATCGTATATTCGATCATTGCGTGCGACTTAAATATTATGCATAATATAGGGTATAATAAAATTCGATCACTTATTATACTTGCGGAGGGGTATGATTTAATCTTTACGGTTATCCGATACACTGGTATATCAAAGTATAACTTTGATAGTTACTCGAGAAGAAAGTTCAAAGATCTTGTGTGTCACTCGGTAGATAAATCGGAAAACAATCCACTTTGCAAATTAGTAGAATTAATTCTTGATTATTCAATTGAATATATCGTAGAACCTTGAAAGCGTTGTACCTTTCATCATTACATTATTATGCAAATATAGAATACGAGAAGACTTGTTATTGAATAACAATTTGTTCACTATTTCAAAGTTCCCCGAACTTTGGTTTCATTCTATCAAAATAGATAGTCCAGTGATTTGAATACTTATACATTTATTGTATGTATTAACTTTGCATGGGCAAATTTGTTGCTCACCCTTGTAAATAAAACATTTCATTTAGGGGACGAAGTTGCGGGAGGTCTTTGTAAAAGCGAGAACAAAGGCAAAGGCGTAGTTATAAATTAGTTATGTTAAACATATTTAATATGTTGTATTGTAAACCCTTTTGTTTATACAAAGGGTATGTTTGTAAAGTTAAGGTTAGTGAACCCAGGTGATGTATTATAAAACTACGATAAAAACTTATGTAAGACACTATCTATATAGATTATGGGTAGTTAAATGTTATTTATATTGTGGATCGTGAACACCAAACTAAAGTCGGTAACCCTGGGATTTGGGCGTCACAAAGTTAGTATCGAGTATGTAGTGATCAAGGTATCACCACCGGATATAGAGAGCGTAAGTTATAAACCTTAAGTGGGGTGGGGAAAAACCCTAGGATTATAACCAAAAGCGAAATAGAGAATACTCAAATAGAGTACTAAGTGAGAGATTGCCAAAGTGCAACGATAGTGAGAAAAGTGGGCACATAGTGTGAGAAGTTTGTCTTGGTGAAGTACTAATCAAGTTGTTTAAACCGATTGTAGGATGTCCGAAAAGAGCGAAATGGAGTGCGGAGATGCCGGTAATTGTTGCACCAGATGCCGATGGCCGAGGTGCCAGCACATAGCGAAGTCTGTTGAAGAAGTGGGGAAAGATGAACCAATGATCAATCTTGGGAGTGATCATGACGATTATCCTGAGATGTATCTAAGTGGTGATGAGGAGGCGGAGTCTGAGCCAGTTAAGGTGGAACTGAAGAATAAGATCAAGGTTGGTGAACAAGATCAGCTATCTGTGGAAGTCCAGGAACTCCGAAGCAAGGTATTTCTCTTGGAGGAGTTGTGGAAGACGGAGCGGGCATTACGTGAAATGACTGAAGAACGGAATGAGCTGAAGGCGCAGGTGGAGAAGATGAAGGCTGAAGGTAGAGGATCGTCTGAACGAACTAGCAAGAAAGACAAGAAGAAAAGGAAGAGGAACAAAGACAGCGACAACTCTGGAAATTCAAACCCGAAGAAGAAGCAAGCTTGTATCAAGTGTGGAAAGACTCACGCTGGAGAATGCATGATGTGGAAGAATGTATGCTTCAATCATGGCGGGAAGGACATATTTCTGCATTGTCCTAAGCCAAATTTGAGGAAATGTTTTTCCAATGGGCAAACCAGGCACGGATTTAACAAGTGTCCTAGCAAGAAGAAGACAAGGGAGAAAGCGTTAGTCGATAGATAATTAAGATATAAGTGTAGTATCTTACGGTAGAAGCTTTTGATATTAAGCGTTGTAATATCGAGAACAATGTGTAAACATATGTAAATATATGTTTGTAATGAATAAAATCTTTATTTTCTATATGAATATAAGATTAAGATAAATTTGTGAGTTCTTAAAACTCATACTTATGATAAATTAATGACTTCATAATTATATGAAATGTTTTGAACCCCTCAATGAATGGACGCCAAAAGGTTAAGCTAGGATAAGTTCATACACTAATATAATTGTGGCAAGTTAATGAACTCATAAGTGTGGTAAGTTTGATGAACTGGAAATGGTAATTTGAAAATGGAGAATGTCAACTTTTTGTGTAAAGTTGGAGAATTGCAACTTTTGTAAAGTTGTGAACGTTAATCCTAAAATATTTTAACAGGATAGTAAAATGTGTTAGGTACTATAAGTACTATGTGCTATTTGAATAAATATGCGATTAAATGAGAACTATGTGTTGAATTCTTATTGTGTTAAGAATTGGTATAGAGAAAGAATATTAATATAAGATTTTCATTTAAATCAGATCATGCCGCTAGGCAATGACGAATCGGAACCAAAGAGAAGAGCAATCTGTAAATAATGAAGGAGGTCAAGCTGACCCGATGCAAAATTTTGCAAATATGATAGCCGAAGCTATGGAAAACAGAACTCCTGCTGCAAGGGGAAGAGTAAGGAATCAGCCAGCCGACAGATTGGCTAATTTCAAGGATTTTAAAGCGGTGGGACCGCCAGAATTCAAGGGGACTACGGATCCGATTGAAGCCCAGACTTGGGTGAAGGAAATGGAGAAAGCGTTCATCATTGCGCGTGTGGCAGAAGAGCAAAAGACAGCGTTTGCAACATATCTAATGAAGGGAGAAGCCAATTATTGGTGGGAGACGAATCAAGCGAGAGCTGGTACAGCGGTAGTAGCATGGACCAGATTTAAGGAGTTGTTCTTTGAGAATTACTTCTCGCCGAGTATCTGAGCTCGGATGGAAGTTAAGTTCTTGGAACTTAAGCGAGAGAATATATACTGCTTTGGAGTATCTTTTAAATTCAACGAATTGGCGCGATTTGCACCTCATCGTGGATCTGAAGCGAGAAAGGCAAGAAGATTCGAGAACCAATTTGAAACCAGGGAATATTCAACAAGGTAGCGGTATTGCGAGATCAACACGTTTAACGGCTCTCTTGGGAGAAAGCGTTAATTGCTGAAGGAGGAAGCGAGGCTGCATCTCGTTTTTATCAGGAGAAGAAGAAGAAGACCAATGAGGGTGGAAGCATCGGTGGTAGTAACCCAAACAAGAGGAAGTGGAGCGAGAATACCCAATCGGGTAGTAAAATTGAAGGAATAGGAAAGGAGCGAGAGCCTTGTCTGCGAATTGTGGAAAGAACCACGCCGGTGTTTGTATGCGAAGAGGAAGGGGGTTTGTTATAATTGCGGACAAGAGGGCCACATGTCACCCAATTGTCCCAACCCAAAGAAGATACAAGGTTGTTTTGCCTGTGGATCGACTGACCATCAGGTAAGGAACTGTCCGAAGAGAAATGCTTTGAGAAGGAAAGCGCCCGATAAGGGACCTTAGTAGTGGAACCTTGGCAATCCGAGGACCCTGACATGACCAGGAAGATCAACCGCCGTACATTTAACATGATGGCGACTGAAGCGATCTTCTCTCAGGAGGAATGTAGCAGTAAAGTAATGATTTTGCTAATATTTAATTACGCGAGTAATATTAGTTTAATATAGTGAGAATTGTTTTCTTTTATAGATTCAAGTCTCGGGTTAGAAATTAAGACACAATTTAATATTGTGTTGATAAAATGAATTGATAATACAACTTTAAAAGATTGTAGAGAATAAGAAAGCGGTGATTACGAGGACGGAATCCTTTTAAGGAGGGTGAATGTGATAACCCGAGATTTGAATAATTAAAATTTTACTGAATAAATTTTTTTAATTAATATTGACATTGATTATTAATATTGTAGTGAGAATTTGTGAGACAAGTCTCGAGAATTAGTCAATATATGTTTTGGTTGAGAAATTAGAGTAGAGTTGTGCTTATGACTTTAGAAAACCCTAACCTAATTTTTCGGATAGGGATTAGGTAGAAAATACAATTAAAATAATTGTATTGTTGATTATGTGTTTGAATCAGTATAGAAATGTTGATCAATAATTGATCGAGATAAGGATTGTATTTAATAAACCTTAATAAAGGATTTAAAACCCTAATCTTAAATTTAGAAAATAAATTGTACAATTAAAACCCTAATTATGCATGGAAACCCTAATTTCAAAATCGGGAATTTTAAACCCTAATTAGGCAACCCTAATTTTTATTAGCATGCCTAAAGTGCTTGTAAACAATAATATGATTAGAAATCACTAATTATATTTTTGTAATTTAAATTTTTATTTTAGAAACCCTAATTTTATTTTAGAAAATATATTTTTCTAATTAAAACCCTAAATTTACAAATTTTGGGAATTAGAATTTTTAGACCTAAAGGGTACAAAACCTAAACCCTAGATTGTCCAAACCCTAAACCCTAAGGGTTTGCAACAAATGAGAAATCTAGAAATAAAAGGAAATGACCTCAATGCCCTTTATGGGATTTTTATAAGATTGCTTGCAAAAATGGCCATGACTTTAGTTGTTGAGCTAACCCTTGACTTTATTTAGCCTACAAACACAAAGACATCACTACCTAGCCACCAAATTCGTCGAATGATCGGATCTAGCAACTTAGCATTATATATAAGATTTAGAGAGAGAAAAGTGGCCAAAGGTTGCTAATTTTTACTCTAGCTCTCACCATCTCTCTCTCTATCTCAAAGCTCTAAAATATTATAGTAGATCGATCATGTATACAATTTTAGATCACCCAAGATCGAAAATCAAAAGTCGAAATTGAAAATCAAGCATAAAAGGTACAAAACCTAAATTTTGAAATCCTTCAATTCCTTGTTAAATGTTGTAATTGATTGTTCAAAGATATGTATAAGGTGTCAATTGAAGTTCTGGGTTGATAAATCATGAACCCATAACATCAAAGTTCACGAATTTAGAGTTTTTTAAAATCTGGAAATCTGGAAAATTGTGTTTTTCAGTCAAATGTCAGATCTTATAGATCCGTGTGTGTTAAGTGTTTTCGATGTTTAAAACTTGTAACATGTAGCCTGATATGTGTTCTTTAAGTTGCAAAAATAATCAGACCCAGATCTATTATAGATCAGAAGATATAATCGGTCAAACCCCGTTGACCGGGCTTGACCGAGTAAAAATCTGGGTTACCCAAAAAGTGAAAAACCGAACCTGACAAGATCTTTGAAGGTCCCTATCTGTCCGGTTGATTGTTGTTTATTGATGTTGTTGTATGCATATTGTAGACTGTAATATCGAGTCCAAGAACCTGCCTTTATATTCCATAAACATCAAATGTGTTGGATTTTATGGATGGTCAAACTAGACCACCCGAACTGATTATTACTTTCTGGAAAACCCAGAAACAGTTAGAACAACTGTTCTGACATACTTTGACCGAATTTGATCGAGCGTATATGTTGTTTTTGAACTGAGATCTTAATATCTCGTTGTTAATCGCATCATGAGTACTATAGTTATGAACCAAATAGCGAGCCATTTAATGACCGGAACATAGAATAATTTGTGCATGAAAGTGTCTGGTCGAATTTTCTGGGTTTCTGGAAAACCCAGAAACCGTCTGACAGCAAATGTGGAGACTTTGATCTTCTTGTTGTGATGTTGTTTAACCAAAGTGTTGGTTGAATGTTTTAGTGTGACATATTGTCTACATGTTCAAAGTTTTAGCAAGTCCAGAACATGCACAGATTGAAAATTTCAAGTGGTCAAAGTAGCACCCTTGCACTGCCGGCTGTCAGTGTTCTTGAGGCCAAGAACACCTACAGCGACACTAAGTGTCGCTATAGACCTTTTAATGACGGAATAATTAATTTTATTTTACGAATATTAGGTAATTAATAAAAAAAATAGAAATAAATTCTAAAAATTAGTAAAAATGGTTTTAAAAATTATTTTAAATTATGAAAAATAATTTCTGACCAATTGGAATATTTTTCTTTCATATTTATAATTATTTAAATATTAAAGGTATTTAATTTATTTAATTATTATATTAAATAAATTAGAGAAAATGATTTAATATTATGAAAAATCATTTTAAATAAGAAAAATGTATTTAAAAATATTTTGAGTTATAAAATGTAACTTTTAATATTTTTGGAGAATTTTCATTAATAATTTAATATTAATGATAATATATTTATTTGATTATTAAATTAAATAAATAAGATAAAAATGATTTAAAAATCATTTTAATTGAAAATTAAGTGTTAGAAAATATTTTTAAATTATAAAATATATTTTTCAATATTTTTGGAGAATTTTCATTAATAAATTAATATTAATGATATTTGATTTATTTAATTATGATATTAAATAAATGAATTAAAAATGATTTTATTGATTTAAAAATTATTTAACAATGAGAAAAATAGTTTAAAAATATTTTAAGTTATAATTAATGACTTTTAATATTTAGATGATAATTTCATTAATATTTATATATTAATGGTGGTGATTTAAAAATGATTTTAATTACTTTAAAAATCATTTAAGTGGAATATTGTTGATTTAAAATATTTTAAGTTATTGATATTAACTTTAATATTTTGACAAATACGTTATTAATATTTTAATATTATTAAATATTAATAATGATAAGATTATTGAGAATTAAATCATTTAAAAATGATTAGATGTTTGAAAAATTATTATAAATTATAATAATTGCTTGATAATTATTAAAAGCTTAGAAAAAATATTATAATTGATAATTGACTTATCTAAATTAATATTGAAGCTTAGAGACCAAGTTTATTGGACAATCAATGTGTTAATTATGGGATAGGGTGACCAAAACACCGAGAATGAATGGACCAAGTCCAACCGGTGATATAGTTAGACTTGTTATGTGTTTATATAGGTTATAAACAACTTGATGTGGCTATGTGGTAATGTGCACTAGGAGAAGTTTGATTGTGAACTACGATTATTACGTGTTATGAATAATTGTGCTAATTGTAAGACCGATATTATTGGTTATAGGTCTTTCGAAAAGCGAGATAAGTATTTTGTGTAGGCGTAATCAAATGGAAGAAGCAAGTTCCTAACTCAACTTTGAGTTAAATTTATTCAATTATTATAGTGGTTAATTATTGCTAATTACACCACATCCGAGGAATTTATTGTTGATTATTCAGCAGTTAGTGCATGCTTAATAATTCAAATTGAATTATTGATTCGAAATATATATTTATAGAATAAGCATTGTTGGATATTTATATCTCATAGAAGTTAGAAGTGACAATCTGAGATAATTCCTATTTATTATCAAATTACACCGAGAAATGTCTTAGCTAATTATTACGGCTGAATTTAATATTAGTTAGAACTTGATAAGTTCGAGAAGAGAATTCTATTATTATTGATAGATCGATGCCAATTATTTACATTAAGATCGAGAAGTAAATAAATTTGAAATCACGATATTCGTTGTTAAATCAAAATCTTGATTACGAGACGAGAAGAAGAACAACCTTTTATAAAAAGGGAATATCATTAAATCGTATATTCGATCATTCTTGCGACTTAAATATTATGCATAATATAGGGTATAATAAAAGTTTGATCACTTATTATACTTGCGAGAGGGGTATGATTTAATCTTTACTATTATCTCGATACACTGGTATATCAAAGTATAACTTTGATAGTTACTTTCGAAGAGAAGTTCAAAGATCTTGTGTGTCACTCAAAGATAAATCGGAAAACAATCCACTTTGCAAATTAGTAGAATTAATTCTTGATTATTCAATTGAATATATCGTAGAACCTTGAAAGCGTTGTACCCTTTCATCATTACATTATTATGCGATTATAGAATACGAAGACTTGTTATTGAATAACAATTTGTTCAAACTATTTCAAAGTTCCCAGAACTTTGGTTTCATTCTATCAAAATAGATAGTCCGGTGATTTGAATACTTATACATTTATTGTATGTATTAACTTGCGGGCAAATTTGTTTGCTTACCCTTGTAAATAAAACATTTCAACTAGGGAATGAAGTTGCGGGAGAGTCTTTGTAAAAAAGCGAAACAAAGGCAAAGGCGTGAGTTATAAATTAGTTATGTTAAACATATTTAATATGTTGTATTGTAAACCCTTTTGTTTATACAAAGGGTATGTTTGTAAATTTAAGGTTAGTGAACTTTGGTGATGTATTATAAAACTACGATAAAAACTTATGTAAGACACTATCTATATAGATTATGGGTAGTTAAATGTTATTTATATTGTGGATCGTGAACACCAAACTCGGGAGTCAGGTAACCCGGATTTGGGGGCGTCACATAAACTCCTTTATTTAAAGAAATACGAATTCTCTTTCCTATTCACAAATAAACTCCTTTATTTTGAATAATATGAAATCTTATTTCATATCTAAATAAACTCCTTTATTTAAGGAAACATGAAATCCAATTTCAACTCCAATTAGTTATCATGGAATCCAATTCCAACTCTAATTAGTTAGCATGAAATCTAATTTTAAAATTAAAATAAACTTTATATTTTAATTATAAAATTATTAAGTTAATATTATATATATATAAATAACATTACAAAAGTAATCATTTGATTCATTATAACTAATAACCGTTCCTGCCTTCCCGTGATTCACGTGGCATTTATCCGTGGTTTGAATGATTCCGTAATTTTTTTAAAATAAATTTTATACAACAAATTATGCCCAATTTGTGACGCCCCAAAATGTATATACATCACCCATCTTGGGTGCTTGAGATACAAGGTCTTTGAATTCAAATACAACTTAATAATACAACATGCTATGTATGTATAATCGACAAAACATAAACTATGAGTTTGAATACAAATATATTGTCTACTAGAGTATACAAACTCAAAAGGAGTCCTCATTACAATTATTATCACACTATTTCACAAAATAGTGAGGACTACTAATGCAAACATCTAGGACCATCACTCTGTTCCCCGACTAGTCCCAGCTACGTTCTCATTTCCTGAAAAGAGAGTGAAAGAAAGGGTGAGCTCAACTAGCCTAGTAAAAAATATTATGACTAAGATAATGCAGAATAAATTATCATTAGCCTTCAACAATGTTAAACTAATAGAATATAATAGACAGCAAGTTTAACTGCAGCGGATCAAGTAATCCATTAGAAGAGTCAAGTAAGGTATAAAATCTATCATCTTCTATGATTTAAAAAGTTTTTCATCAACTTTATCGGCCGAGACTCGACAATAAATAAAATCGAATCATCCTGCTCCACGGCGAAGGATATTCATGTAATCATCAATGGTCATGACTATCTATACCCGAATAATCCACGGTCATAATCATACCAACAATTTGTCCACCAATGAACTACGAGGCCAATGAGGACTTTTACCACATCATTCGTCACATTACTATCATGATTATACCGAATAATCCTGGTCATAATCATACCAAGTCTATATATGCACTTAAGCCAAAGATGACTTTCATCACAATATAAACATGAGGATGATGACAATGACATAATAATTCAATAAAACAAGTTCAAGAATAAATTTTAAAGATTTATAAGTTAATTTATCCACGAACTCGATAACGTCAAAATGTCCAACATGATATCTTTTGCTTTGTAGAGTAAAATTCAAGAATGCTCGGAAGAATATTTCCATGAAAAGATCTTTGGATGAAGCGCAAATATCAAAGATATTCCACTAATTTCATGGAGTATAGAAGCCAAAGCTTTAACCAACTAAGTATAATAGAATATGTGAAGCGCAAATGGATTTTAAGCACCGCCATGCGGTAATCCATGTATGAGGCATCATTTCCACAATTTAATAAGGAATGAATACGAAGGATGATTCACCATGCATGTGGTAATCCACCTGGATGGAGTTATTCCAACGAATAATAAAGAATAGAATAATAGAAGGATTCACCATGCGTGCGATAGATTTTGCATGCAGACGAGTTATTCCGATGAATAATAAATAATGGAACCCGGTCCCAAAGAACGCACGACATGATATTATTCGAGAATAATAAATAATAGAACCGGTCCCAAGGCGTAAACGCATGAGGCGGGATATTTAACGAGAATAATAAAGAACGGAATATTAGAAGAATTTCACCATGTATGCGGTACTTGCGCCAAACAGGTTATTCAACGAAATAATAGGAATGGAATAACAACGAATTGAAGAGGCATCGATAGAGGCGCCTGAGACGAGGTTATTCTAACAGAATAATAAAGAATGGAATAACAGAAGCTCTCTTCATGAATACGAAAGAATAATACCCCTTACGGGACATTTATACGGCAACTATCTACTTCTTCCTTTGCATGTATCTGAGTGTTCTTAGTGGATCGTAGAGTGAGCCTTCGGACTCACTATCTTACGTGGTTTAGAACAGTCCACCTTCTCTCCAAACTCGGCAACTCCAGCAACCCTAGATCTTTGAAGCTCTTCCTGATTTATACTCCTTCCCAATCCTTCCATTGGAAAGTAGCCGTTGAACGCTATTCAAATGTCTTCACAGATCTCGAGTTGGCAGAGGTAGACTGCTGATGTGATATGTCATACTTTATCTGACATTGCAGTCTACTGTTTCACCTACCCATCAGAGAGGTCACTTTAATGTCTTGGGCAAGTTGAAGACTTTATTTCCTCCTTCTGATTTCTCGATCAGAGGTTGTCCTTTTGCATCGATGCTCTCAATAAGCTTTTGTCTGAATACCATCCCTCAGTTTGAACTGTTGCCAATGCTTCAATCTTCGGGTGTTCGAACTCTACGATTATGATGCTTGTCTTCGAGGACCTGATCGTAGTGTCTTGAGTGTTGCTCATTGACTGGTAAAGTTAACACTACGATCTTGAAGAGTGTTGATTGGATCTCCAATGTAGAACACCTCTTCCTTACATTTATGTCTTGATGCTTCAACACTTCATTTTGCTTCATTGTTCTCTCGGGCCGATGGCCTAACTCCTTGCTCTGGTCCCTTCTGAATACCAAGACACTTCAGATTTGTGGCGCGTCCAGCTCGCTTTCTCCTTGTAATCTCCCGTTCACTTATCATCAATAGACTGACCCTACGCTTATTCACTTTAGCCTTGATCTTCAGAGGCTAACTAGTATATCAGTTCACTTTCCATCAGTTCTTTCTTTGTTTGGCAAACACTGCGATCTCGGTTGCTTCCAAGATCGTTGTCTTACATTCACTGATACTGATCGCACTTATGACTTTCCTTAGTCGATTCTTCAAGTCTTCATATAATCATTTTGTGGAAGACTTCATCTCGAATGGATTTACTGTGACAACCCGAGAATTTAGACAATTTTTAAAAAATTTATTAATTGATTTAAGGTTAAATAATAAACCTAGACAAAAAATAAGTGAATGAATTTGAGATTTTCGGAAAGGAATTTTGTGAATTTAAAAATCTTTTGGTGAATTATCCAGGATTAAGTATATAAGTGTATATGCTCTGTATATATGATTGTATATGTGTACAATATGTGGTTAAGGGTCAAGGGTTGACCAGATAAACGATATATGTAACAAACCCTAGGTATATATTAAGAACGTCAACCTTCGGTTAGAAAATTCTTACGATTTATATGAAACCCTAATTTGGAAACCCTAATGCTAAGTATAAAACCCCAAGGGTTAAGAGTTTTGTGAGTAATGAATATGAATATTATGTGATAGTTTATATTTGTTTATTAATATAAAAAAATAAAAGAAACTAGTGTGATCCTAATTATATATTAGGAATGAAAAATTTATTTAACTTAAGGGTTATGGTATTTAAAATATATACTAATTCTGAGAGATTTATTTTATACATCTCAGATAATTAATTTTATAACCTAATTATATCAAGTCTAATTGGGTTAAGGAAATAAATGTGCATGAGTTAGAATTTATGTTGAAATTGAGGAAATGAAAACCCTAACTAAATAATTAGGGAATGGTAATATTAAAAGTATTGGACCTAATCTATTTCCATGACACAAATATGATCCAAGTATGGGGGACATTTTTGGACAAGGAAAGACAAAGAAAGTAAACCAAATGGTGGGAGAATAAGTAGGCCACATGGCTAGCTAATGAGTGGTAGAGGAATGGCCATAAGGAAATCAAAATGTGGGGGAAAGAGAGGCCAAGTGGCTGGATTTTTAAGGGAGAAAATGAAGGAGAATGTCATCAATTTAAGCCACAATTTTTCAAAAGATATCCCACCAAATTAAGCTAGGTGTCCAATTGTTTAAGGGGCCACCTTACATATTACTCTCCCACACATGTCCATGTGATGATTAAGTGAGAGAAAGGAAAAGAAGTTGGGATATGTATATAGATATACATAATATATCTATATACATTCTTTTCTAAAATCAAATAAAAATCTAGTTTTCTCTCTCTTCTCTTTTATTTCATGTTCCTATTTGCTAGCATAAACTAAGAACTAAGAGAGAGATTAGAGAAGAGAGAGGAGAGGGTCGGATGGAGTAGGGAGCAAGGAGAAGAGACTTGGATTTTCTTTCTACTCAAAATCATCTCCTACTTTGGAAGAAGAATAAGGAATGGTAGCCACAAATTAAAGGTATAAACTCTTTTGTTTATGTAATTTTTGATTATTGTAAATCAAACCTTGAATCTATGTTTCTAAACTCAAAAACTATGAATATACATGTTTATGAGTGTTTCATGTTTAGATATACCCATTTTGGGTGTTAATTTGTTTGGAAATCAAAAGTAAAGAAAAGTGATTTTTCTAGTTTATAAACCCAAAAATTTCTATGTACTTTGGATTTTCACTGTTTGTGATCTACACCTTCTTTTTATGATCCATCAAAGATAGGTTCTAGATATGTAAGTTATCTACTAAACTCAAGTGGTAGCACTCAAAAATATTGAGTATACAGTCCGTAGTGACTAATTTAGTAAAAATAGTTTTGTGTTTTTAAGGAAAAACTGACTGTTTGGGACAGTCAAAGGGTAGGGGTAATTTAGTCATTTTTTGAACATTAAAAAATTCTGGAAACCTTTGGGAGGATACTATGATAAGTTATCTAACATCTCTAAGTGGAATCACTGAAAAATGAGTTGTAGATTTCCGTATGAAACATTTTTAACAAAGCCTGAAAAACTGCAAAATGACAATTTGCTACTGCGAAGAACTTTCCAAGGGCTGTTTTGGCCACTTAAATTGTGAAATAAATTTCAGACTTTTGGGACATGAAAATATATGGTATTAAGTACCTCATGTCCAAAAATGAGCTCATTCCAACTTAAAATGACCAAGTTATGACCATTTCAATATTTGTCATTTTCCGACAAAAACGGCTATAACCGGAGTTCTATAACTCCGATGGTCATGAAATTTAAACTGGAGCGTCACGTTAACATGTATAAGATTGTTCCAAGAGATGGGAATTTCTGGAGTTGAACATGATATGGCTAATTTCTTAAGCTGTGCACTAAAAATAATTTTTGAAAAATACTAAAGGAAGTTGGAAAATTATGGAAAAATACTTTTTGTGTATGAAATATATGAATATGTGTTTGGGAAAAGGATGGAAAAATAATAAGCTAATTTGGTATTTTTGTAAGAAGGATATGGAATCCGACTTCTTTGGATTGAAAACGATTCTTGAATTGAAATTATGTTGAATCCACTTCTTTGGATTGCAAAAGTAATTCTTTGGATGTGATATCCAAGTTCTTTGGATTGCGATTTAGTTTGTTGAATTGGCCATCTAGATACTGGATTTAGAATCCAGCTTGCTGGATTCCAAATCTAGGTTGCTGGATTGGTATTTGATTATATGTTCAAGAAAAACTTATAATATATGAGATTAAAGTATTTAAATCATATAACTATGATAGTAATGATTGAAAAATCATGATAAATGATAATAATTATTTAAAAATTATTATGAGACTTGAAAAATTAGTTTCACTGATATTAAATTATCTTAGATAATGGTTAAGTGTTTAATAATAGTTTAATTGAACTTAAACTCGAAATTTTGTCCGACTAGACCGTCGGGATGTCGATTTATTGTCAGGTTCAACTCGATTTATAATAGTTTGACTTGATACCGAGTCCTGTGTGTGTTGTAGACTGATAGGGTTATGTGTTATATGTTTAGGTTATTCTATGTATATCTATATATATAATAGTATTATATTGTGATGATATTATTTTAATATTGGAGATCTATATTACTAATATTAGGTCTTCGGATAAAGCGTTATAAATTGCGTAGCGGTAATCAACGGCTCAGGCAAGTTTTACTTAACTCTACTAAGAGTTGTTTCATTCTGATATGCTTATGGATAATCATTGCTGATTGCCATTGTAGAATTGTACTTTGTACATATTGCATGTATAAGTCAGGTATGAAAGGCCGATCACCTTCATTACCATTCGGTCCAGATATATTTGTTCATGTTTAATACTTGTTCAGTCAAAAATTTGTTCAAGCTAATTCACAATTATATTGTTGAATTATAGCCAGCTTATTATTCAGATTCTTTCAATCATGATATATCGTTAAATTATTGAACTTAAACTTGCTGGGTAATCTTATGCTCACCCTTGCTATATCATGATAAACATTGCACATTAAGACAAATACGTCGGATACAAGGAAAGGCTAAAGACAGTTCCAGCTTTAGTATATATATGCAGTTAGATTTGTAACAGTATTGTATGTTAATGTTATTGTAAGTTAAATAAGTTATGAATGGTGTATTAAGTGAAGGTTACTCGATCTTGGGGAATAGTGTGTAAAGTTTATTGTATAAACAATTTATGTTTATATCTTCCGCAAATAGTAATAGTGATAAAATGATTGTACCGGATCCGCGGTGATTCGGGACCCAGATTCGGGGCTCTCACATTTACAACTCAATCTTGATGTTGATTGGGTTGGTGCTTAGATCTTCTGTTAGCTTGCATGCCATTCGTTGAGTGCTCTCTAGTTCCCTTCAGGCATGATGTATCTTTGCAGTGCCAACCAGAGGCTTTGTTCCTTTGGATATTCTGGGAGTGCTCATTAGTTGAGAATCGTATTTGCTCTACGACTTTGCCTTTGCATTGTGAGCACATTCTGTTGAGGTCGTAGTTCTGCACTCTACTATTCAGCTTCAGCTGTGCAGACGCTACGATCCTAAGATCAGATCTTGACACTCTACGGTTTCTGCCTTATGTTTGTTGTCTTCATCTGATCTTGGTCGACTACGATCTCTGTATGTAATCAATAGACTCTATTAACTCAGAGTGTACTCTACGATCCTTGACATGGCTTCGGCATCAGTAGACTCTACGATCTCGAGTGTAGTCTACGATCCTTAACTTGGCTTCGACATCGGTAGACTCTACGACTCCGAGTGTAGTCTACGTTTACATCTTAACTTCGGAGATGATCGATCTCGGCTCGTGGCGGGCTTGTCTCTATGATTCTGAACATGACTTCCTCAGCACACTACGATCCCGAGGAAGCTCTTCTCAATATACCACGATCCTTCATCATTTCTCCTGGCAGTCTACGAACTCCGAGATCTACTATCTTACAGACTACGATTTTGCCTCGATAGCTCTCAAGTTATCCTTGACTCTTCTGGCAGACTACGATCTCTGGTGCAGTACTCGACGATCAGACACGCCTATCTATTACATCATTAGATCAACCTAACATGCTTGATCTTTCTATATTTATAGTCCTTTTACATCATTTCTTTTTAAGGACTTTACAAAGCTATTTTTCTTATGTAGGATCAACCTAACATTCTTGATCAATTCATTCTAAGTCCTTGTACATATATTTCTATTATCTATTAAAGGACTTTATAGCTTTTCTTGATGCAAGCATACTTGCATATTATTCATTCATATATATATATATATATATATATATATATATATATATCATAATCAAATCATATGTAAATAGGAATATCATTCACATGCTTATTCCTGACATAAACCACTAAAGTCAATCACTGTCATATCAAGCCATAAAGTTATTCATTTATTGAAAAACGGATGTCAAGCTTTCTTAGCCCACGTCACGGATTTAAACAAAAACACGTCAGATTTTAATGATATTTCTATTGTTAATAAATTTCCATACGTATATCCTGAAGAACTTCTTAGCCTACCCCTAGAGCGTGAAATAGAGTTTTGTTATGACCTTGAACCCGGTACAAAATCCATTTCCAAAGCCCCATATCGAATGGCTCCTATTGAACTTCAGGAGTTAAAAACCCAACTGCAAGAGTTGTTAGACATCGGTTTCATTCGTCCTAGTTGTTAGGTTTGTAATATTCAAGATCGCAATCAAATTGCACAAATAAGCGGAAACGTGTAAAAATTAGAGTTTTAAAATTTTACAAATCATATACCCGGATCACCCTTTATGCACAATTATTAATTAAACGAAAAAGAAAGAACAAGAATCATACCCTTGAAGATCCGAGCTTCCTCAGGTACAAGTTCACCTCCAATCCTTTTCGCGTTCAACTTGAATCCACCGGGTTTGGTTCTTTCCTTTGATCAACGTTAGCCACCCAAGTGTTTGGCCTCTAGAGGTGATCCACCAAGGAAGAAAAAGAATTCAAGAAGATGGGTATTTGGCAAAACCCTAGTTTTTCTATCTCATAGAAAAGGAGCGTACTCTTCCAACTATTGGAATTACGTCTGTTGTTAAAGTCAACAACCCCCTTCACCCATAATAAGACTCCTCTTATTTATAGATGTAGGCAACCCTTCTTAACAATTAAGGAATTGGGTTTTATTTAATTAATTAAATTTTTTAATTAATTAAGCTCCTAATCTTATTAGGGATAATTAATTAAACTCCTTTAACTAATTTTCCCTCCTAATCCTATTAGGAATAAATGAGAGTACTTATATTAAATTAATTCCTAAACTCTTTTAGAAATTAAAATTATAATAATTGTAATAATATTAATAAGACTTCTCTTATTAATTTATATTTAATATTTCTAAAATATTAAATAATAAATATTAAGCTATTTAATTTATTCTATCACCATAGATTAAATTAAATATACTTAACATATTATTACGATTATGCCATTAACTTCTTAAATAATTATTCTTCCTTTTATGGTGTGACCCTTTAGGTTCTCCATATTAAACCGGTTGTGAATAAATTAATTAGAATAATTCTAATCTTATTTAAATAAATAAATTAAACTAATAATTTATTTAAATAAATAATATTTATTCGACAATAGGGATAAGCCTCCCTAGCGATCAACGACTTTCCAGATAATATAGATTTCAACATTAATCATAAAAGAAACTTTGAGTAAATAGTTACCGTACAATTCAATCCTTCCACCATACAATGTCCCAATTAAATATAAGACATGGAATTACTGTCAAGTCTTATTTTATTTAATTATATATATTTCGACTCTTAAATGCACAACTCCAAATAATGCAAATTAGAAACTCCTTTCTAATTTCAATTTGCCTTGGCCAAGGACTACTGGGTTGTCATTTATCGAATCACATAGGACATTTCTCTTCTTTTACTAGAGTTGTAGATTCTTTATTGATCATACATTATCTCCATGTACAACTTATTATACCCAAGCATACCCTTTGATATACCCTAAGGGTCTTAAGGAATAAGTCAAAGTATAACTCATACACAAGATACTATGATGATCTCAAGTCCAAGGATCACTTGTACTACTATCACTACAGGAATTCCTATTGACAGTCAAGTAAAACTCCATTAGGTATTCCTTAGCGAGCCACGTTCAGTGAACTTATTCTCTAATAAGCACCTACATACTTGCTTTACTGTCTCCACACAAATGATCATGAGATCAATCATCCTCATCCAATGAGCAAGCAACGTATGTACCAATCTATCCGGATTTACTAATCCCCAATTTAGTAATCCAACGATTGGAAACTATTTTAGTTTTAAGCTTTCTAAGAATTTAGATCTCATTAGAATGATCATCATCATTATTCTAAAAGTATTGCTTAAAACTATGGGTTTATCACATATTATAAAACAGCATCATGTAGATAATTAAAAGCCTTTAATAAATTAATACTTTTTATTAATAAATGAATAAGTTTGTTACAAAGTATATGCTTTATCATCAAACATGATTGGCTTGTATGCATACTACTTTCAATCTCCTACTTGCATTAAAGCCAATCGTCATGGTATCTCACACTCTTCTTCTCTAAGTGACGATTATCCTGCTGTTGGATAAGCTTCAGTAAATGGATATGTAATGTTGTTCTTGAGAGTCCACTATCTCTATAGTGATTTCCCATCTTTCAATGATTCTTATAATTAAATGAAAGTGCCACAACACATGTTTAGATCCAAGATGAGACTTAGGAACTATTCCTAGTTCTGTAATGAACTTTTCATCCAAACAATCAACTTGCAGCTTCATTTATAGCTATATACTTTGTCTTTATCACTAAACCAACAACTCTTTGTTGTTTGGAACCTTTCCAATTTCACTGCACCACTGCTCAAGGTAACGCTTTACCTTAAAGTGGATTTTCTATTGTCTTGGTCTGTCTGAAAAACTTGAGTCTGTTAAGCCCTCTAGTTTTAATTTAGACCCACCATGTATGATCACATCCTTAGTGCTGGTTAAGTACTTTAAGATGTTTTCAGCATCTCACAAAGGAACTTCTCGAGAATATGACTAATCAACATCGTGTCTCGTACATTTCATTGCATATATGATAGTTACTCATGCGATCTCTCTTTTAGGAGTCTATGGGGACTATTAAGAGAGATACACTCCAGGGCTCATCAATATGAGATATCTCTTGGAGTTTTCCATGCTAAACGACTTTAGCATCAAATGAATATGCGTTCCTTGGGTTAAGCCGAGCATCCTTTTAAATCTATCTATATTGATTTGTATCCCCAATTAAGATACTCTTCCCAAATCATTCATGGAGGAATGTTAAGAAAACTTTATCTTTACTGACTCTAGCATTGGCATGTCATTCCTTATCCGTAATATATCAACATATAATACTAGGAATGTCATGACGCTCCCACTGACCCTTTTGTACACACTAGGTTCATTCTTCTTTTTGATAAAATCAAACTCTTTTGATTGTCTCATCAAAACGAATGTTCCATTTTGAGAATCTTGCTTCAATACATTTCTCTAAGTGTCTACAACTCTTACCTCATCGTATGTAACTGGATCATCATCTTCTATGATGTGTACCTCATCATCATCATCCATGATGAATCCATACCTCCCAAGTATCTTTGGTACTATTCCAGATTTACAATTCAGTTGTGGTACAATAGGTCTATCTACAGCTTCCTCTTATTTGACTTATACTATTTTGTGGTTCTTGAACTCTTCAAGATTCTATTATCCTCCCACTAGCCCCTTTAATGATAAACATCTTTATCTTAGAAGGTGACATGTTTCGCAACAAACACCTTTTGCTAAGTAAGATTATAGAACATATACCCTAAACTTACTTTAGGATGTCCCACAAATCTATACTTGTCAAATCTTGTCCCAAACTTATCCTTTGAAACCTTTTCATATAAGTTGGACAACCCCTTATCTTAACATACTTAAGATTAGGAATCCTCCCTGTCCATAACTTTTTATGGAGTCTTGGGGTCGGATTTTGAGATTACCTTTTTTGTAGATATGCAGCCATTTCTAGGGCATTATCCCAGAAGGATACTGGAATGTCGGTAAAATCATTATGGACCGCACCATGTCCAACAAGGTACGATTTTTTCTTTCAGATACATCAATCATTTATTGCGTATCATGAGGCGTCCATTATGAGAAAACCATTTGAGATGATTTAGAAACTCATTACAAAAGTATTCCTTCCTTAATCCGGTCAAAGAATCCTAATACTTTGCCAATTCATTTCACTTTTGAATTCTTTGAACTTTTCAAATAATTCATACTTGTATTTCATCAAATACACACATTCAACTCTTTGAATGATCATCTCCTTTTCTTATACTAGTTTGTTCAATTTGCAAAATTATTTTCATGTAAGTCAAGTATACAAAATCCATTAAGTAATATTCCAGTTCTATACAAAACATTATTATTATAAATAGAACAACAATTGTTCTTAAATATAATACCAAAAATTTTATTGTCCAACAACAAAATTGAAATAATGTTTCTAACGAGAACTGGAATAAAATAACAACTTATTAACTTAATAGATTTGCCCGTAGGCAATGCTAAACTATAAGTTTCTATGGCTAAGGCAGCAACCTTTACTTCATTTCCCACACATAGGATTACTTATCTTTGTTTAGCTTTCTACTTCTGCTTGGTCCCTTCATAAATCTATATTTATGATAACCAAAGTCGATATCCAATACCTAAGTAAAACCTTGACTTAAAGAAAAATTTATTTTAAATCATGAAAAAATTTGTATTTGTAACCAAAACTTCACTAAGCTTCTTTGGTTAGCCTCTGCAAGATGCTTTTCGCAGTTTCTTTCCAGTGTCGCTTATTATAGTGGAAGCAAACTCCTTTGCTATCCATATCAGTTTTGTTCTTATTATCCTTTGTTTACGCCTTTCTATTTACCTTCTTTGAATCATTCTTCTTTTCAGAAGATCCTTTGGCCCCTACCAGTAAGACATGGTCTTTCTTGGTTGGAAAGTGACTCTCAATATTTTTCAACATGTTAAGCAAATCAGCGAGGCTGATATCTAGCTTGTTCATATGAAAAATTCACAACAATTGTGAAAGGAGTCCGGGAGTGAGTGCAAGATCAAATCTTGGCTCAACTCTCCATTCATGAAAAAATCAGTTGTCCTAATTAATCAATCAAATTGATTATGTTAAGGACTTTTGTCTGTACTATAGTGCCATTGGACATTCTAGATCGGAAAAACTCCTTAGATATCTGATATCTATTAGTCCTACTTTCTTCACCATCAACTACTTGACGTGCATGAGTATAGTAGGAGTATCTATAGTTTCAGGCTGACGCTGAAGCTTGTTACTCATGGATACGAGCATGATGCATTGAGCGAACTGTGCATCATCTTGCCACTTTCTAAAAGTAGCAATCTCTTCCTCAGAGGCATTGTCTGCAACCATTGCAGGAAAGACGTATTAAGGACATAAGATAGCTTTTCATCCATGAGAACTATTCTCAAATTCCTTAACCAATCCGAATAATTCAGTCCGGTTAATTAACATCTAATATGTTTTGCAGTGATAGTAATTTTAGACATTGTAAAATTATGTAAATGAATTTTTAATTAACAACATTTTAGCACACATTCTTTTATTAATTACCAAAATAACTTAGGTCTTGTTTTAAATTGGTATCTCCCACTATTTTCTTCAAACTATATTACCCTCAATTATATAGTTCGGCAATATCTAATTAAAGATTTGCTAGTGAGAATAAGGATCCCATTTCAAATGTATATAGCCTTGTGGTGACACAACAAACTATATATAAATAAATAGGTAGACAACTCTTGTCAATTACATCAACTATGTAACCCCTTGTATTTTGCCTTTTAGATTATTTTGATCAAGTGGTGGCACATCCGAATCAAAACTATCCAACTTAAGTTCAACCTAGCACTTCATATATTCAAAAGAGAAAAATATCGTCCTTGTGGTGACACAACAAAATAATATTGTTCAATTTTCTTTATAAGCATCAAATGTGATAAATTAACATCTTAAATACTTAATACTTGCCTTGTGGTGACACAACAAACTCATATTAAATATTTAATACTCTATTAATTTTTATCATGTTAGAAGGCGACGTTCGATATTCCAAATATCTTTGAACGCTTAGAACTTAATATAAAAAATTTGAGGGGTTTGTTATTAATTTGTCTCATCTTGTTTAGCGCGCATGCACATATATATATATAAAATACGCGTCATATTAATTAACATCTGAAGCATGTTTGCATAATATATATATATATATATATATATATATATATATATATATATATATATATATATATAGTATAAGCATGCACATATATAATACTATATTCTACCTGGATTGATTATGGACTTTTATTCTAGTTTGGTTCACTTGAGCCACCAAGTGAAGCAAAAGGTTAAACCCTAGGGGTGCAAAAATTAATATTTAAATATAACTATTACATTTAAACCCGGGCTCCATTACAAACGGGTCTTCAAGCTCTCCGTGCCCCTTGATCTCTAATTTTTCAAAATTAATTCTAGCTATTCCTATTACAAAACTATTTAAAATAAATAGAAACCTTGATTAGCAGTCAAGGGGAAGTACATAGGAGGGAGATAAAATTTACATTAAGAAAATATTAGAAAGGCGAAGAATCACGTAGACTTTATTTAATTAAAAATATATATTATAAATACATAATATATATTACGGTATAAGGGATGACATCCAGATTCATGATTTTGTTAAGAAATTTGTCCCCTTTGAAAAAGAAACATGTTAAAGTGAATCATCCTATTAAAAATCATGATATATATATATATATATATATATATATATATATATACATGAATGCCATAATATCAAATCATCCTGAGACATCCTGTTACCTAGAAGAAAGGATTCACGTTAAAAGTAATACTGAAGCACATGCGCACCACCCCTTGATTACCCACGAATCAGCAGCTTGTTTTTAAAAAACGCAGTATTGCAATTTCGTGATTTTTTTTATTTATTTAATTTTATACAACAAATTATGCTCAATTAAATTGTTCTAAACACATATCAATATACATATCAAATTAAAATAATTAATAATTCGCATAAAAGTTTGGCTATGATGCCACTGTTAGGTTTGTAATATTCAAGATCGCAATCAAATTGCACAAATAAGCGAAAGCGTGTAAAAATCGAGTTTTAAAATTTTACAAACCATATACTGGGATCACCTTTATGCACAATTATTAATTAAACGAAAAAGAAAGAACAAGTATCATACCCTTGAAGATCCGAGCTTCCTCAGGTACAAGTTCACCTCCAATTCTTTTCGCGTTCAACTTGAATCCACCGGGTTTGGTTCCTTCCTTTGATCAACGTTAGCCACCCAAGTGTTTGGCCTTTAGAAGTGATCCACCAAGGAAGAAAAAGAATTCAAGAAGATGGGTATTTAGCAAAACCCTAGTTTTTCTATCTCATAGAAAAGGAGTGTACTCTTCCAACTATTGGAATTACGTTTGTTGTTAAAGTCAACAACTCCCTTCACCTATAATAAGACTCCTCTTATTTATAGATGTAGGCAACCCTCCTTAACAATTAAGGAATTGAGTTTTATTTAATTAATTAAATTCTTTTAATTAATTAAGCTCCCTAATCTTATTAGGGATAATTAATTAAACTCCCTTAACTAATTTTCCCTCCTAATCCTATTAGGAATAAATGAGAGTACTTATATTAAATTAATTCCTAAACTCTTTTAGAAATTAAAATTATAATAATTGTAATAATATTAATAAGACTACTCTTATTAATTTATATTTAATATTTCTAAAATATTAAATAATAAATATTAAGCTATTTAATTTATTCCATCACCATAGATTAAATTAAATATACTTAACATATTATTACGATTATGCCATTAACTTCTTAAATAATTATTCTTCCTTTTATGGTGTGACCCTTTAGGTTCTCCATATTAAACCGGTTGTGAATAAATTAATTAGAATAATTCTAATCTTATTTAAATAAATAAATTAAACTAATAATTTATTTAAATAAATAATATTTATTCTACAATAGGGATAAGCCTCCCTAGCGATCAACGACTTTCCAGATAATATAGATTTCAACATTAATCGTAAAAGAAACTTTGAGTAAATAGTTACCGTACAATTCAATCCTTCCACCATACAATGTCCCAATTAAATATAAGACATGGAATTACTGTCAAGTCTTATTTTATTTAATTATATATATTTCGACTCTTAAATGCACAACTCCAAATAATGCAAATTAGAAACTCCTTTCTAATTTCAATTTGCCTTGGCCAAGGACTACTGGGTTGTCATTTATCGAATCACATAGGACATTTCTCTTCTTTTACTAGAGTTGTAGATTCTTTATTGATCATACATTATCTCCATGTACAACTTATTATACCCAATCATACCCTTTGATATACCCTAAGGGTCTTAAGGAATAAGTCAAAGTATAACTCATACACAAGATACTATGATGATCTCAAGTCCAAGGATCACTTGTACTACTATCACTACAGGAATTCCTATTGACAGGCAAGTAAAACTCCATTAGGTTTTCCTTAGCGAGCCACGTTCAGTGAACTTATTCTTTAATAAGCACCTACATACTTGCTTTAGTGTCTCCACATAAATGATCATGAGATCAATCATCCTCATCCAATGAGCAAGCAACGTATGTACCAATCTATCCGGATTTATTAATCCCCAATTTAGTAATCCAACGATTGGGAACTATTTTAGTTTTAAGCTTTCTAAGAATTTAGATCTCATTAGAATGATCATCATCATTATTCTAAAAGCATTGCTTAAAACTATGGGTTTATCACATATTATAAAACAACATCATGTAGATAATTAAAAGCATTTAATAAATTAATACTTTTTATTAATAAATGAATAAGATTGTTACAAAGTATATGCTTTATCATCAAACATGATTGGCTTGTATGCATACTACTTTCACTAGTACGTCTCCTTGGGGTGCTCCTGTTCTATTCGTAAAGAAGAAAGATAGGAGTATGAGACTTTGTATTGATTATGAAGAGTTGAATCATGTCACCATAAAAAATAGGTACCCGTTGCCTCGCATTGATGACCTGTTTGACCAGTTGCAAGGTGCTAAATTCTTTTCAAATATTAATCTTCGTTCTGGATATCATCAGTTAAAGATTATAACTGATGATATTCCAAAGACTTCTTTCAGAACTCGGTACGGGCATTAAAAATTCTTAGTCATGTCTTTTGGATTGACTAATGTAGCGCCCCTACTACTCACCACGAATCTGGTACACTAAATCTATAACTATTGCGGAAGATATAAACATAATTTATTTATACATTAAACTTTACACATAATCCACAAGGTCGATAACCTTAACTTAATACTTCAATTCAATATCCTATCTGACATATAATGTCATTAACATACAAACTATTACAAGTTTTATATGTACAATAAACCAATGTTGGAACTGTCTTTGACTTTGCCTGTATCCGACGTATTTGTCCTAATCTTTAATGTTTATCATGATATAGCAAGGGTGAGCAACAAGTTTGCCCAGCAAGTTTAAGTTCAATATAAATAATATATCATGATTGAAAATAATGAACAATAAGATGGCTGACTTTCAACAATATAACAATTGTGAAAAGCATGAATCAAATTTACATAACAGAATGACCAAGACAATAAAAATAAATGGTCAATAAGGAATATGAATAAATTAACTGGACCAAATTGTAATGAATGTGATCAGTCTTTCATACTTGATGAGCATATGCAACATACAATGTAAGACCCCAACTTATTATAAATAAAATCGAATTTCCTCTATTTATTATTGTGAATAATAAGGTAGTAATTTGATATAATACTTTGGTTATGGGAGAAATGTGCAAATTTTGCAAAATAAGCAAGTGGTTATAAAATATTCATTTTGTTGGGAAATATTCATTTGGTCGTGGAATATTCTTTCTGTCGGGGAATATTCGTACAATGGCGCAGCCATTTATGGGCCCCATAAACGGATAACTGCCGGATGAAGAAAACGACAAAGTTTGAGTTTTATAAATAACAGTAATAATGGTTCTGAATTAACCTTTGTTGGAATACCACAATGGTTAAAATACGATGCTGCATCGTGATTGCGTAGTAGCACGGTATTGCGGTATTGTTGAATTATTGATTCTTACGTGAAGGAACTACTCAATAATTGTTATAGTAATTCTTTATTCAATATTTTATTTTATTGATTCAATAATTCTTTGCGTTGATATTTTATATTATTGTTGTTCAATAATTGTCACTTTGCATGACATCTCCATTATCGGATCAATAATTCATATTATTTGGAATAATATTATTAGATAGCATTATTGGCAATGTCTAGAAAGTTCTGTCAATGAGAGGTTTGGTAACCTAATTGTGCGTCAGTAAGGAGAAATTCTTATCGGAAAGCCCCCTCTTTCCTGGGAACTGCCTGATTGTCATTATTGTGATTCTTTAATATTATTTGTGAATAATTAATTTTTGATTTATATGATAAGGAAATATTTATTTGATGCGGATATAAATGATGGATTTATTTATGTGGTTATAAATGAAAGAATTAATGTTGAGGTGTTTTATCAGTATTTTGTCGGATTGGAAGTATTTAAAAATCATCCGGTTGTGGATTTCAGATATTTTCTGTCTGGAATTTTGAAAAACTTTCTTCTGCAAAGTTGTAGAGAATTCGATTTCGTGTGGAATGGACATAAAATTTGTATTTTTCTAATAAACGGGCTATTTTCTATGAATTACTGAAGTTTCGGAAAATAAAATAATTTTTTTTAATTTATAGGTGGGACCCACTCTTGTTTGAAATCATGTGGGCTGCTGATTTTTGGTTCAAAGGTGGCTGGTCTATGTTGGCAACTTAGGATGCGTAAGAGAAAAAATGAAATAAATTATTATTTTATTATTTTAGTCTCCTATGTCATTTTAGCATTTTCCAATAAATAGGCGCTTAGGTTAGAATTGAAAATCACACCAGAAACAAGTTTTCTTTCTCTATATATTATCGAGTATATTTTAGTAAGTATTTTGATACTTTGAGAGTTCTTATTCAAAGGCAAGTTTACATCGACTTATATCAAAATTCATCGAAATACGGTTATTTGAGGTAAGGATGTTATTTTCTTCTTAAATAATATTATTTTCTTCAATGTCATTATGCCGAAATATTGGTTTGAATTTTTTTATCAAATTTGAAACTTTTTGTGTCGGGGTTACTATTCACGTATACGACACTATTCACCGAAAAATGAATTTTTTTTCTTTTTGTCCAAGATGTCTATTATGGTTACTATCTTTGATTGTATCCATGTTTTGATCTTTATTTTTTGAATTATGCTTCAAAATTGGTTATTATGGAGTATTATTGATCTTGGATAAACCGTGATACTGAATCCCTAATATTTGTCCTTACATCTCGATGGATTCGTTTTTTTAAAATATTTTCATCATCCTCGGTCCTAAATGATGATATTCTTGAATATCTTTGGCCTATAGTGCAAAAGATGAATGATTACCTAATGAATATATTTGGCCCGTGGTGCGAAGATAAATAGGTGTTGAGATGAACATGACCAATTTGGTGATACTGAATGAATATCTTTGGCACATGGTGCAAAGATGAATATTTGATTCAAGATGTATATTGATTGATGTTCTGAGGGATAAAATATTGGTGATGGACTTTTAAATCTTAGAAGATAGTAGAATTTTTCTCTACTTGACTCTTCTAATGGATTATTATTTCATTGCGATTGTTGATCTAAAACTTGTTGTCTATTATATTTTATCGATTATTCCTGTTGAATACTAATGATAATTTGTTGTATATTATCTTATTCATAATATTCTTTACTAGGCTAGTTGAGCTCACTCTTTTCCTTTTTGTTCCATTTTTCTTCTCAGGAGGAGAGAATTTAGCAAGATATGGCAATGATGTTTTATAAAAGAGGTTTTTCAAACCCTGATGCTCAATAGGAATTGAGACCTTTTATACTCCCATTTTTATTAAGTGAGCGGCTGAATTGATTTTATTTGACGGATGCGAGGCATCCGTATGAAAAATAATATACAAAAATAATGTCGACTTCCTCGTGGGTATGGAAACCATCTGAGGAAATTCAGACATCGCAGAATACTTTACTAAGTAACTACTCATTGAACAATGTCCATCATGGGAGCCGAATCTAGATCCAATGGGATGAATCATGATCACATGATTCTAAAGCGCTTTATCATATTGCAATTTGTATAAAAGCAATAGCGGTATATATATATAAGCGGTAAATATATATATCGAGACATGATCACCAACCACGAAAGCACTTCCATGGGGATCGAAATGTAAATAAAAGGCATTAAAAGTTATCAACCGCCACGGAGAAACTCCAGGCGGGACAAAATGTATGTAAAGTCGTAAAGCGATCAAGCGCCACGAAGAGAAACTCCGGGAAGAATGAAATATATATATATATATATATATATATATATATATATATATATATATATAAAAAGCGATAAATGCACCTGATGTAAAATCTAGGCTCATCGAGCGAGTTAGACCACAGATTCATATATATATATAAAAGCGAGTAAGCATATTCTGGATATAAAATTGGGCTCATCGAGCAGTCCGAACACACGATTAATATATATAAATGTAAATATATATATATATATATATATATATATATATATATATATATATATATATATATAAAGCGATACGCACTTGCAGGGCAAAATCTAGGCTCATCGAACAAAGTTAGACACACGATTCATATATATATATATAAGTATATATATATATATAGAAAAGCAAGTAAGCGCTCGGGGCCAAGTCAGGCTCAATCGAGGCATAACTCGATAATGTTAGTCAATATATATATATATATATATATATATATATATATATATATATATATATATATATATACAGTTGGAATGAAACCACGGGCCAGAGTGCAGGCAAAAGTAACAACACGACTCTCAATGTGTAGAAGAGTGTGTGCAAAGATGAAGAAAGACTCTAAAGTGTGTGAGAAGGCTTACAAATGGCCCGATAAAAAAAGGCTTCTATATCTTTAGAGTGGGTAAACACTGGATTTTGTGGGTACAAAAAAGGCTATATATGAGCTCACAGGTGTTTGAAAGTGGGAAAATACATTGTATAGCGAGTGCAGAGCAAATTGTGCAGGGTTTCCCCGTCTTTTTTTCTCTTAAAAATTAGCACCCCAAGCCCTCTATTTATAGGCAATATGTGCCGCAGGTGTACCTGCGACTAAGCCGCAGGTGTACCAGAGGCGGGCCGGGTCGGCCCAATTTTGTTGGGTCGGGTCATCTCGAAGTACGTGCATTCAAGCACTGTAATGTCCACTCGGATTTTGAGAAGTGCAATCCGGGCATCCGTTTTGAGGTATTCAGGACCTATTTTGGACCCGCCCGAATTTATCCGAGAGTTATGCGATGGTATGGGATTAGAGTTTGTGCAAGTCTTTGAAGATGGGGCGATGCCCTCCGGTTTTCAAGCTTCAACTTTCATCCGTTACCCCGCACAATAGTCACTCGGGATTGGTTAGCCTTGTGGGACATTGTTGCGTAAAGAGGAGACATGGCATCGTGTTGGACAAGATGGCAATGTTGTCCCTCACCGGTGTTATCGCCGGATTGGGCTGATCAAGCAGGCGTTGCTCAGACTTCGCTAAGATTGGACTGCTGCATTTGTTGAAGGTCCTCATTGTCATCTTTGAGATGTGCTGTCTTCCGATGTTATTGCAGGAGTTGCCGCGATGTATCTTGTTGTGAGTGCTAGATTGAAGCGATGGCATTTGAAACAAGCATTTCGAGTTATCTCTGAAACTGCATTCCTTGGGGTTATCACCAAGGTTGGTGGCTATTCCCATGGTTGGGACTGAGACTGGATACCTCGGGGTTATTTTCGAGATTAATCGGTCTTCTCTAGTGTATGTTCCGGTATTGTATCTGCAGGTCTCAGGGTTAGATCTGAGGTTTAAATTGTTACTCCCAGATTGCTATCCGGGTTGATCTTTTTGCACTTAGGTAGTATCCAGGTATGGATTTGGATTGTCTTTCGGGGTTCTCTCTTAAAAGGCGAATTTATCCTCGTCTTGATGTTAATGTGATGAATCTGAAAAAATTTCGAGTGTCTATAGATGCCCCTCTTTATCATACTTATGCATGGCGATGCATGGGTAGGATAAAGAATCCTAGACACTTTAAACGCAACAAGATAAACATGGTACTATGGATAGCAACATGATGCAAATGTATGATGCATGTGTACGGTTGTGGCCCAACATCTTTGGGGATGATTCTTTGGTTCCTGTTGCTTCAACCGGGGATTAAGCAATCTGAGCCGGATCGATGTCTGTAAGTAGAATCTGTTAAGATGTTGGTGTTGGAGTTATCACCAAATTCCTGTGTTCTTGATAACGACTTGATACTGAAGGGGTATCTCTTATGTGTAAGAGATCTATGGGGATAAAGCTTGATCTATTTGAGGATGTGTATAACATATTCCATCATCCATCCTCTTTGATAATGTTGACCTCTCCTGGTTAGTATCACCAGAATATATCATGATTTTGTCGGATTTACTACCAACAACAAATGCTGTCAGGGATGCTTGACCTTCGTTGACATGTGAATCAACGGCTGAAACATCCTGTGGGATATACTGTCAAGGTTGCTTGACCTTCGCTGACGTGCGAATCAATGGCTGAAACTCTATGAGGAGATCATCAAGGTTGCTTGACCTTCGCTGACGTGTAGATCAACGGAGCATTGCGTTGTGACCCCCACTGGGGATCCGCTGGGGAATATGAGCAGTTAGGTATGAGAACCTCGAACAGCTCTATAGCTCTGACAGGTTTAAACGCTATCGGCTGAAATGATGTCAAGGTTGCTTGGCCTTCATTGATATGGGTGTCAACGACTGAGCATGTGTTGCTACTCCCGCCGGAGATATACGTTGTAACCCCCGTCGGGGATTCACGTAGGGTAACGACCTGGAGTCGGTGGCATCGGACCTGTATAAGGTATTTCCGTATGTGATTTATGACAACTGAGGTCATCGGCAGAGTATACCTTGTGTTCAGTCGACTACCAATGAGTGATGTCTTGATTCAAAGTCTCATTTGAGAAGACCGAGATTGTATCTTTGTTTTGCTCAATCGCGTGGCATTTTTATTCCCGATTTGACCTTTCTAGCCCGTAAGAACTCCGTTTTAACTCGAACTGGACTGAGCCGGAGGGGTGGGACACACATGGAGGAGCTGCAGGTGCATCTGCTGCAACCGCGGGTGAGCCTGCGGCCAGGCGTGGATGATAAATCCCAGCAGGCTTCACTTCACAAGTCACTTTTAACTTGTTTCTCTTTAGAAAACCGCGAGCCATCTTCAGATCTGCTGAGTTCGGGCTGCTTTCTGCAAATTCTATCACCGTACAAGTGTTCTACACTATCCTGGTAACGTATGCATGTATGTTTTTCCAGTTTCTGTCCGTTAGATTGTGAGATATTGCACGAAATGCATCTAAACACATAGTAGTGATTATGTATGCACAAATGACTTGATAAAAATATTCAACATAGTAAATGTTAGTATTAAACCATCTTGAACATAATGATGTGAAAAAATTGACTTACGAGACGATCAAATTGGCACCTTTTTCTCGCTATTTTTTGTTTTATTTGAGGTCCAATGAGCAAAAGGTAGAAAGGCAAAATACTCCTAGCATTGAGGTTGGCCTTATGCATGATAATTTTGATTTTTAATGCATATATTAGGTATATGACTTTAGGACAGGTGTGCTACTGAATGGCCACCTAGACACGCCCGTGTGCATGTGGATAGTTTAATTTTCAAAGGGGACTATGGCGAAATTTTTCCAAATGTAGGCATTGGGTAGTCATGCATTCTAACTCTATTATATGTTAAAGTAAATGCATGCATGCCTATAGTCATATAATGCATTTTAGAAAGCTCCAGTTAAGGAAATACCACACCCTTTTCGAGGTGATTTGGAGATTTGTTGTCCAGATATTATGGATCCGGATCGGTAAGGCGGTTCTATGGGACCGCTTACGGCGTCTGGCGGAGGGCTTCAAGTGCCTCATCCAGATTATCGAGCTGACCTCGTCGGTTGGTGGAGGCTTTGATTCGTCCTGTCCAGGTAGAGGTTCCAGATGTCGAGGACGAGGAGGTAGATATTGAGGATCCCGCTCCCTCGTAGGGAACTTCTGAGCATCCAGGTGGTGAACCCAGAGTTGCTGAGTGATTTGGGTAGACACCCATCGATGTACTTGCATACTAATGTGGTATGACGTTAGACTTTATCTTCCTTTTTTCCTATTAATGAGGATTTAAAGGGTTCTGATGTTGATCTGCTGGTCATGCAGGTTCCAGGTTTTACACAGCCTCGGGGGAACTGGTTTAGCATCCACTCCATGTACCAGGCACTTTATCCTGATTATAGAGCAGTAGTGCATGAGTGGGGATTTGGGGCATTTTTCTCCATCCTTCCCGTCGTTGTCCACGGGGTTACCTCGGGGCATTATGCGGCGATGGTTTCATCGGACTCGATCACTCTACTCTTTGGATTGTGAGGTGATGATGACACCTATGGATTGGCAATTTATCACAGGTATGGAGTTTGGAGGGGAGCCAGTGCCTTGCTTGGCGAATATCACCCCTACTGCCATCCGATCCTTGTTAGAAATCTCTGGAATTGGAGGCGCTCAAAGGCGGGGATCTGTCCGTTCAGGTCCTTTGAGCGTAGATGTTATGAGCAGGCTATTGAGTGAGCCCATGCCTGATGATGTCAAGATCAGGGATCGCATTCTGCGGCGATTGTTCCTGATGATCATTCGAGGCTGCTTCATAGCAGATAAATCTTCTATGGTATCTTTCACTTTGGTCGGTATACACGCGATGTGGACCGTATAGGAGAGAGTATAGTGAGGGCTCTTACACCTTTGCCTATTTCCTCCAGGGCATGCATCTGCGCTCATAGGGTTTGACCGAGGCTTGGCTAGGATTTTACCCGTTTCTGCTGGTGAGTATTTCTCATGTCTTTTTCCCTTCACAGGTTAAGAGTGTTTACTGATAGCAGATGTTTTGCCATTGTGTTTGCAGTTTTGGGCCTATGAGAGGCTTCCATGTTTGCGTCTTATGAGTGTGTTAGGCTTAGATACCTATCCACGAGGATGACGATGGCACCATTCTATTTTGCCAGAGGTCCCTGTATCTGAGGGCTTCGCTCATTGTTGTATGCAGCTAGAGCTACTGACGGCTGACGCCATTACATGGATTCCATACTTAGGGGATCATTTGATCATCGGTTTTGAGGATGGACACCCTACTGGAGTAGAGTATTTGATTTCCACTAGGAGATTTCCTCTTTTCACCGATGGAGGCTGGGAGCTCTATTTAGGAGAGCGTGCTATCAGAAGCACCACATGGGAGATTTGTATACCGATCTTGCCTCCTGTCAGGCGTCATTGGCCTGTATCACAATCACCCGCCACTGATATTCCATTGTTGGGAGTTGACGGTTTTGATTTATCCGAGGGTCCATGTACTCGGGGAGATATTCCGGCCTTTGGTGGCTCCTCAAGCACTATTGGGGCCCGATCCGTGCCACACGATTTATGGGGACATGGTTCCGGGATCTTTGATGATGACGGATTGGGTGGCTTGTGTCCGAAACTCCGATTCATCGACCAGTTGATAGCTTGACCCGCCCGATTGGATCGAGCACACATATTTATTCGGCATTTGGGCGAGAGATCCAATGAGAGCGGAGATATTTGTTCCTTCCAAATTTCGGTGTTGGCCCCTCGAACGACCCATTTGGTTTCTTGCGTATGCAGATCCTCCCCTTTATAGGCACGATATCCTGATGATAGAGATCCGATGACTCGGGAGGAGTTACATCGGTGGACGAGGATTGAGGACATGGACATCGAGACCACGGTCTTCTTCTGATGTATATTCTCGTTATATCTTTTGATATGCCTTTGTTAGATATTGGGTGGTTTTTCCCCATTCTCGCTATATCTTTTGATAGGCCTCTGTTAGTAGTAGTAGGCGTCATGCCCCATTTTCATGTACTTGTAGTCAGTATAGAGTGATGTATTAGATGCTGATATATTTAGGAATGTATGCACCATTTTTTCATTCCCTATATCATATTGCCATCCATTATCTGTTATGCATGTATCATGTTATGCATATGTATGTATGTCCAAAGATATTCAGCATTGACCCCTGGATGGTCTTATGACACGGCCCGCACGGATGTCTTCTTGACGAGTTAGTCAGTATAGATCATACCCCCCGTCGGTGGTGGCATTGGGTATGAGATGGTAGTCACGTTAGCATGTCACCATCGAACGACGGGGTGATTGTAGATCTGTTCTTTGCAGCATACCATGACCCTTTTGTATTTCGGGTTCTGCGGGATTAAATGTGATCGGGATGATAGAGGATTGGCTACACGATGGCGGGTATTAGTTTTGGCACCCATGAGTTGACTCCTACTCTAGAGGAGTATGCCCGTTTGACGATGCTTCCCCTAGACCGACCTTGCGTGCACATGGCTTTGGGAGACATGAGTAGACAATTCATGACTCTCACCGGATTGAGGCGTAGAGTGGTACAGGATGAGCTAACATCTGGCCATGTGATCTCTCAGCGTTTTCTGTATGACAGATTTGGTGCGGAGGATAGCTACTCACGACATTCAGGGGATTTTACCGTGTCGTAGGATCATTGGCGTTTGGCCAGAGTTGATATACTGATGCTATGTGTATATGACGCGATACATGGATGAGATAGACATAGGAGTTATCATGGCCGTGAGAGCTCTCAGGGAGGGTCGTACCATTGTACCCATGATCGTGGCTGAGACCCTGCGATCAACATCCTATTGTAGTACTTACCCGTCAGGCGTGTTTACTAGGAGTTTGGTCATGCTGTATGTGTGGTTTATGTCACACTTGCGATCGGTTGGTACCCTTAGATGGCATGGGTATTGCTTCTCCCATGAGGTGGCTATGTCATATTCCTTTCAGCTATCAGAGTGTATAGATGCTTAGTCCTGGTCCGCATTTTTGGCAGATATCAGAGTTCCATTTAGCATATTCTTTGTGCTTTCGGGCTTTGCTCACCATACGACGCTTCATTACTCATGCTCCGGGCATGGATTTCCTTCCTTTGGCTGGCTTGAGGGTCGTGACTACTTATTACCCATTGGCCGTGATGTCGCAGTTCGACCAGTTCCAGGATTTTCATCCTTTTGAGGCGGCGAGTCGTCACTTTCGACTTCTCGATACCTCTCGGCCGAGGACCCGATCTCGTGTATCGCTTCTTTGGGATCGGCGTGAGCTAGTACTTTTCTGCCAAATCGTCTGGTTATTCCAGCAGAGTACTCGCATGGATGGAGACGGAGGTTTTATCAATTTCTGGTAGTATTTGCGATCTGGGAGATTGAGTTAGACGATGTAGAGCCTATGGAGGACATTGATACCTACATCGAGGAGGGTACCACTGCTGGGTTGCCAGCATTTCTTTTAGATTCTCCTAGTACCAGTACTTTTGTGATCTAGCACTCGGCATAGTATTTAGAGTAGAGTCTTCATCTGATGACCTTTGAGAGAGATCAAATTAGATCTATGATGTCGACTGCTCTTGATGTGAGGGACGCCGCCCTTTTAGAGAAAGACGAGGCATTAGATCGCAGAGATTCCGCTGTCGCTGAGCGGGATGAGGCTAGATCAAATAGAGACGCAGTGATAGTTGAGTGGGATAGAGCTATATCTGCCCGGGATGTGGCTGTCACAGATAGTACTGCAGCGAGGTCCTTTACCACTAGTATGATCGCAGAGATGAGCGCTTATATCGATGAGCATATGGTCATCATGCAGATGGCTACAGATCTGTTGGGTCATGTGGATATTCTTATCCAGGAGACTACAGCTTTACCTCCTTCATCGGAGAGGGATGCCATGTTGGTCTTGCTAGCTCGCATGTACCCTGATCCGTAGATGAGCTTGTATTTATCTGCACAGACTAGCTTAGCCATTTTATCATGTACAGTTCACATTGTATATATATCAAACAGCATTATATATGACAGGGAAATATATTTTTGGATCACTTCCCTTTTAGATATGCCTCGCTATTTGCTTGATATTTTGCCTGCTGCTTCATGGCTTGTAATCTTGATGAATTCTGAATTCCTCCTTGGTGGATGGACATTGAGCTGTCTCTGGATAGTTCAAAATGGATCATCGATCTATGTATCCCTACCATCTTTGGTGTCTTGGGACTTGTTTCTGAATGGAAATGTGGAGAGGATTGTGGCTTTCCTCTCTGAGATTGATCGCTTTGCCACGATGGTCGCCAATTATTTCTATTTAGGAGAAGCCTAGTTAATTCCACCTCTTATGGTTTAGTGTTGCTCTTCGAGGTATGACCGCAGCTTAGATGGTCGCCGAATCTCCTATTTGGGAGGAGTTCAAGTAATTCCATCCCTTTGGTTTGAAGCCGAATGAAATGTAATGGATTGAAAGAGAATCCCAATACCCGTTGACAATGGTTTATGTTTTGGTAGGGGGTGAGACCTCACCATGAATGGTTGCCTACGTACTCCTATTGAAGAGGAGATCAGGTCTGCGTAGTTCGAACCTGGTGTAAGAGGTTCAACGCTGTATATGGCTGACATGGTGTAGGAATGTTTTTGGTTGTTTTTATGAGGAGAAGAGGGTAGAAATGTTTTTTTTTGTTGTTTTTGTTTTTATTGCGACCGGGCCATATGAAATGGTTGCCTACGTACTCCTATTGAAGAGGAGATTAGGTCGACGTAGTTCGCCCCTAAGGGCGAGAAGAAAAGCGTAATCCTATGTGCAGGTCAGAGTGCGGGGGGAGAAAGTTTAATCCTAGGTTGAGGATAAACTGCAGGTAGGAGAAGTTTGATCCCATGTATGGGTAGCCAAACTACGAATGCAAGAGGTTCAATCCGCGGTGGGATGACCTGAATTGTATGAGTACAAAGGAGAAAGCCAGGCTGCTGGCTTGAAATGTATGTTTCCCTGAGGGGCAAAGTGTAGAAAAGTTGTAGGTGGTAAAGGGTTAAAGAACCGGAATGACTGGTGACTGATGATTATGCACGGGGTGTTTCTTTGGTTACTTCAGACATAATACTGCTTTCACGATTATGCGAGTTGATGAGTTGTGGAAATTCATCGCCATCCATTTCTTGTAATCTGAGAGCGCCTCCTGTCAATACTTCCTTGACAATAAGCGGGCCTTCCAGATTAGGGCGAATTTTCCTTTAACTTTGATTTTGGTTGTCAAGAATCTTTTTCAAAACCAAGTCATGTTGTTTAAACTGCCGTAGCGACTTTTTGTTGTAGGATCTGGCGATCCTTTCTTTGATATAATCGACCATGGAAGATAGCCGCGGTTACGCTTTTCGTCTATCGAGAGACAATTGGTGATACTGTCTTGTACCCATTGGTCTTCATCTAGTGAAAAGGCCGATCAACACTCTGAAATTCCATCTCAACTTCTATGGGGAGAACCTTTGCTTCCATCCCATAGGTTAAAGGGGTTGCCCCAGGTTGAAATACGCATTGAAGTTCAGTAGGCTAACAGAGTAAGAGGCACGCCTCGAGGCCAATCTTTGTGGTTGGCGGACATCTTTTGCATAATCTTCTTGATGTTTTTTTGTTAGTTGCTTCATTGCCTTGGTTCATCTTTGGACGATAGATGACAGAGTTGAGATGTTTGATGTGGAATTTACTGCATAATTCCTCCATCATTTTGTTGTTGAGGTTTTTGGCATTGTCTGACATAATAACCTCTGGTTGTTCGTATCGGCAAACGACATTGTTTCTGATGAAGGCAATGATGACTTCTTTAGTGACCCTGGGGAAGGAGGCTGCTTCTACCCACTTGGTGAAGTAATCAATCATGGTGAAGATAAATCGGTGACCATTACTGGCTTTAGGCTCAATGGGCCTGATAACGTCCATTCCCCACATTGAGAAGGGCCAAGGCAAGCTCATATTGTGGAGCTCCCGTGGAGGGGCGTGTATAGCATTTCCATGAATCTGGCATTGATAGCATCTTTTGACGTGGTCATTGCAATCAGCCTTGAGAGATAGCCAATAATGTCCCGTCCTGAGGACTTTCTTGACAAGGAGGGGGCCACTCATGTGGGGGCCACAGACTCCACCATGGATTTCATCCATAAGCCTTTGGGCCTGATCTTTGTCTAGACACCTGAGGAGACCTAATCCTGCATCTCTTTTGTAGAGTGCATCTCCACTCAGGTAGAATTTCATAGCAAGTCGATGGATCCGCCTTTTCTTAGTCAGGCTCGCCTCAGCGGGTGTAGATCTATCTCGAAGATATTCCTTGATATGTATATACCAAGGAGGTTGGATGGGAGGTAGCTCATCCGATACTTCTCCAATGTAATTCCCATAGGTTGGGGCCTTGTTTAGGGAAATTGTGATGCTTGGCAAGTGTTCCTTGTCTGATATTCGAATCAGGGAGGCCAAAGTTGCTAGTGCGTCCGCAAAGTCATTCCTATTATGAGGAATGTGTAGAAAGGAGATTTCTTGAACTCCAAAGCCATCTTCAAAACCTCTGGAGTGGTAGGGGCGACAAATGTAGTTCCTTGGTTTGATAGATTCCGATGGATTGTCGATTACCAACTCAAGAATCTCCAAGGATGACGGTTTACACTTTGATGCCCATTGAGCGGGTAAGTTTTAGCCCCATGAGGCGACCTTCATACTCGGTAGTATTGTTGGTCTTGACAAACTATAATTTGGCAACAGCGGGATACGGCTCCCCCGTATCAGATATTAGAACTGCTCCAGCTCCAGAGCCTTCCATATTAACAGCTCCATCAAAATACATCCTCCATGATTGGCGCGTATCGTACTGATGGTGTTGTTGTACTGTTATTACTCCTTCATCGGGGAAATATGTCTCCAAGGGTTTGAAATCCCCTGAAGGTGCGGCGGCCAGTTGATCCGTGATTGCTTGACTTTTGATGGACTTTTGAGTCACATATACGATGTCAAATTGTTGTAGGATCAACTGCCATTTGGACAGCCGGCAATTTAACATGGGTTTGTTGAACACGTACTTGAGAGGATCCATGCGGGATATGAGATGGGTTGTGTGACCATGGAGGTAATGCTGTAACCTCATGGAAGCCCATGCTAAAGCACAACACGTCTTTTTGATCAGAGTGTACTTGTGTTCATTGCTGCTGAACCTTTTGCTGAGGTAATAGATAGCTCGTTCTTGGCCTTTATCGTCTTTCTGTCCAAGTATACAGCCCATGGCATTTTCACTTACGGACAGGTACATGAACAGGGAAACATCATCCCTGGGTGGTACCAAGACGGGAGTTTTAACTAGCTGTTTGTTGATTGTAAGGAAGGCATTCTGGCACTCATCATTCCATTTCATGGAGGAGTTCTTCCTTAATAACTTGAAGATTGGCTCACAGGTTGCTATGAGTTGGGAGATAGACCTGCTGATGAAGTTGATCCTTCCCAAAAATCCCCGTATTTCCTTCTCTGTCTGAGGAATGGGAATTTCCGTGATGGCTTGGATTTTGGCAGGATCCAGCTCAATTGGCTGACTAGAAATCCTAGCAATTTACCTGACTTGACGCAAAAGGCGCACTTAGCTGGATTCAACTTCAAGTTGTACTTACGCAACCTGTTGAACAACTTTCTGAGATGGTCTAGATGGCCATCCTCCTTTCGGGACTTGAAAATGATGTCATCCACGTAGATCTCAATCTCTTTATGCATTAAGTCATGGAAAAGAGCCATCATAGCTCGCTGATAGGTAGCTCCGGCATTGATGAGGCCGAATGACAACCATCTATAGCAAAAAGTTCCCCAAGGAGTGATGAAAAGCAGTCTTCTCACTATCTTCCTCAGCAACCATGATCTGATGGTACCCCGCAAAGCAATCAGCAAAGGAGTACATGTCGTACTGCGCAGTATTGTCAATGAGAATGTGGATAAATGGCACGGGAAAGCTATCTTTTAAGCAAGCTTTATTCAAGTCCCGGTAATCCACGCAAACTCGCACCTTCCCTCCGGGTTTAGGCACGGGTACAATGTTGGATATCCACTCAGGATATGTAGACACCATAATGATGCCGGCCTGAAATTGTTTCACAATTTCTTCTTTCACCTTTAAACTCCACTCAGGTTTCAATCACCTGAGTTTCTGCTTGACTGGCTTAAATCCCTCCTTAATGGGAAGGCGATGAAGGACAATGTTAGTGGATAAACCCACCATGTCTTCATGGGACCATGCAAACACATCCTGGAATTGGGTTAATAGCGTAAGCATGTCATTCCATTGGTTTGGGGTAAGGTCTGAACCAATCTGGATTAACTTAGGGCTTTCTAAGGTTCCGAGATTGAAAGAAGTGGTTTGATCAAGGTTAGGTTTGGGTTTGTCTTTGACCCATTCTTGAATTTCTGGAGGCACCTCAATGTCATCATGGAGATCCATCAAGGTTGAATTCATCTCTACATCGAAGGTACAATCCACGTGTGTAGAGAGGCATCGTGTCCATAAATCTGAGCACATCTAAATTCGAGTCCTCAAATAAAATATGCTTTCACTTAGTATATATAAAATGTGTTGATCATACACGGTGTTAGCATATCTTTGAAAAATAAGCTGCTAATATTATGCGAGAAAAAGTAAGCGAGTTATTGTATCTCTGAGGCGAAAAGTTTACGCAGCTTTACCCTCGTCGACCAAAGCAAGGAATGTTGTCCCAATTGGTAAGGGTAAAGTTCGGGTGGACCGCAGTGATGGAGGGATTGTCATCATCCTCTCTGTCCCGAATGATGGCCATTACGTCAGGGCAATCATCGTCTGGGGTGTATCTGTTGGTATGTTCATCATGGACGATGATGCGCATGCCCGACATTATTCGGACAATGTTTTCCTTGATTCTCCGCTCTTCTTCTTCGATTGCGGGATCTGGAATAACGATTTTCTTTTCCTCCACCGGTTTCGGGTTAGGAAATAACATGGCCATAACATTGGCTGGCACCTTTACTGGAGGTTGTGCGGACTCAGAGTTTGAAGGCGAAGCCGAACGCCACATGGTTGAAGCTGAGGGAATCTGTTGATGCTTATGAGGATTCCTGTGACTAGAGCTGGTAGAATAGCCTAGTCCGGCTGTTCCAACTTGCTTGGTTAATCGAATGGGTCTTTGGATACCACAGCCATCTTTACCCAACCCTTGTCACGGCTTATGACCCAACGACATCATTTCTTGAGTGGTGACATCACCTCGGTGAAATGTGGGGTTGAGCGATGGTGCTCTAATAAGCGTGGTATTGGGTATTGCTTATTTCAAAAGCATGAAAATTGGTGGTTCTCGTGTCGCATTGGCATTGATGAATGGAATGTCCCTGTCTTTGAGAATCTCTGGTTACTGCGTTGGCAAGTGACCAAAGTATTGTTGATAATGTACTTCAATTGTTGGTGAAGGGTGGAGGGGCCCTTTTGCCATGTGGATCCACAGTCGTCCCAAGAGCGGGTTGTATCCCTAATCTATCTTGAGCACATGAAAGGATCGCGAGAATGTATGAGGGCCAATTTGATTGGCATTTCAATTACTCCAACCAAATTACGGCGGGCTCCATCAAAAGCTTGATGATAGTATGGCTACTCAAATTCGGTTGAGATTGATGTTCATCTTCACCAAGGTGGCATATGGGCGGATATTGAGAGAGGAACCTCCATCTATTAAGACTCCGGCCACCATATATCCCAGGAGGACAAGACCGCAATGATAATACAGCGGTTTGCAATGACCCGATCCCTTGGGCGGTATGTCATCATCAGTGAAGGATATCACATTAGTGTTGAAAATGTGATCAACCATGTGTTGAAACTTTTCCGTATCCACTAATGTCAGAAGATAGGCTTCTTCCAAAACCTTTAACAAGACCTTCCGGTGATTCTCAGAAGTTAGGACCAAGTCCAAAATTGATATTTGTGGTGGAGCTTCCTTCAAGCTTAAAACCACTGAGGCTTCTTTATGACCCACAGCGCGGAGGAATTTTTCAATCTTCTCCATGGGTATTTTTCCCTTTGATTTGGTGGTGGGGTTCATCACCCGATGGGGAAGATCTGATTGGATTTTCCTTCGACTCGCTGCGGCGGTGGTATGTGAGGTGGATCCTTCACCTTCTCCATAATTCCACGGAACCTTGCGCAAGCTAACAATAGGATATTGTGCTCTGCATGGCAAGTTGATTGGCTCGGGAGCGGCAACTTTCAAAGGATTGTTTCCTCATTTGAGCTGAATTATCGGTGTTGTAAGCAAAGTATTAATCCCTTCAACTTCAGTGGATATAACTACTACCACACTTTTCCACTTTGTAGGGCCTGCATTCTCACTTGCACGTAACACAATGTCATTATCTGCCAAGCGCAGTACACCACTGTCGATTGGATTTTGAATAAGGTGGCGGAGTGCCCAGCATTCTTATGTGCTTTGTGGACCGTGAGGCCGGAGTGGTATTGACATACTCCATCGAGTTGTCTTTATCTGAAGCAGGGGTTGATTGGAGGTAGAAGGGAACTGATCCTTACTTCATTGATTAACATGTGAAGGATTTCTTCCATGGGTTGGCCCAAATAGGTGAATTCCCTCTTGTTGGCAAAATCCCGACGGGCTTTGGCATTTGCTCTCTTCGTCACTTTTTCTTTCAGTATTTCATTCTCTGAAAGTGACGAGGGAATATTCATGACAATAGGTAGGAGGCGGCATACTCTGGTGATTAATTGCTTAGGAAGTCACTTGATCTTGATAAGTCACCGATTCCGCCAATTGCTAAATTTGTTTGCTTGAGAGCTTTGATCTTTCGTTCCATTGTGAATTGGAACTTGGCATAATCCCATCTGTCATCACCGTCTTTGAGGGTCTGGGAAGATTCACAGCTGAAGTTGGAATTTTGTCCATTGCTCTAATTGATCATGTTGAGGAAGAGGGTTGTCTTGTACATGAGGCTGATCAGGTTTGGTGACTACGATCTCCCCATTGTCTATCGAGTCCTGGATCTTGTGTTTCAAGGCCCAACAATCCGAGTATCATGTCCAGTGCCCGGCATGATAAGCACATTTCCTAAGCGACCTTTGAAACCCCATCCATTAGAAATTTGGTGGTGGAAGAAGATCGTAATTTTCTTACGTGTTGTCGGAAGATTGAGAATGTTCAGGGTATCCCCCAAGGGTGTAAACACTCGATGGCATTTGACTTCTCCATATTTTGAGTCTTTGGAGGGTTTGCGATTTGTCTTTGGAAAGGGAGTGTAGTTTCTCCTTTGAATGGGCATATTTTGATTGCCTCTTTGCCCACTAGTATCGAGAAACATCTTCCTCTTTCTTTTTATGGACCCTCAAAGTTGTTCCCATAATTTCCAGTTGGATGTGATCGACAATGATGACTTTGAGTGTGGCTAGGTCTTGAATCTTTCTGATTTTAACCATATTTCACCATCTCCTCATGTTTAACCATTTGAGAAAAGCGGTTTCTTGATCTTGGCTAAAACTCTCTCTATAGAAGGAGCTTCTTGTATGTACATGAATGTCATGACCATTTACGATTCGACATGGCGGGACTAACTTGGGAAGCCAGGCGTCTCCACCTTTGAGCATACTCTCTCCGAAAGACTCGTTGAATTTGTTTCTTGATCTTGGTAATTTGATCTGATCGAGAGCCATCTGAGTTTGAAAAGCTGTATTGAGTGAAGAAGGCATGTGCTAGCTCTTCCCATTATAGATTTTGGAGTTGTCTAATCTTGTGTACCACGAACGGGCTTCTCCAGTTAGACTCTTTTGGAACAATTGCATTCTGAGTGTTTCATCCTCTGCATAGGATCCCAGTTCTCCTGTAAATACTTTTAAATGTGTATAAGGATCCCCTAACCCGTCATATTTTTTCAAAGTCGAGAGTTTAAAATTTTCCGGATAGTGAACACCGGGAAAAATACATAGATCGACATATATGAAACACTCCGTGTGTTCTAATTCCTTTGATAGTCTGAAGGGTCTCTTCCATTTGGAGGACTTTCTTTTGATGTCACCACTATGCGGATCTCCAGGTGGGATAAGCGACATCATGAGTTTTGTTGGTAGTATCCAACCGTGGTTACAGTATGGTAATGGCCAAGTTTTCCCCCTTGTGCGGAGGGCTCAGTATGTACGGGTATTTTTTGACCCTGTGTAGACTGGTGTAATTCTTTTAATAGAATAGCCAAATCTATAATCTGTTTGCTTAATAAGTTGAATTCTTTGCAAGAAACTGGATTAAGTTCAGTCTGGTTGGATGATGACATGATTGACTGTAGGCCTGTTGCCTTTTTGGACCTTGACCAGGTAGTAGGTCCGATTGATTCCCTGCCAAAGACTAGCATAGTTTAGTCTTTAGGGAAGGTGTATAATGACATGCTATGTGATGTGTCTATTTTAGGAATTTTATCCTGCAAAATGGGTGTTAGCTGTTTGGAGCATGTATGTGGACACATTGCTTTATATTTCTCATTACATGGAGATATATATGGAATGAAATTACAATTAATTGCGTTTACAAGTAATTGAAATGAGAGCATGAAGAGACTTTCCTCCGTTTTTGGGTTTATCAGAGGCTGACCTATCTTAGGTTACTCTCGCGGATTTTTGGCATGAAGGTTCCCAAATCATCGCAATCTACTAGACGGGAAGTTAATTCGGTCTTTCAACTGGAGCAAATTTGGGTGGTGCCTTTCCTGAGCCTCGGAGAATTAGTCTTCTTACGAGTCCAGTAATCAAACACCGACGGGATAGCCTCCTGGTTGAGGGACCACACAACATACATTCATATACATCGCGTCTTACTGTATGAAATGATGACATGTGTGAAGCACTAATATCACAAGCAGTTTATAGTGCGAAGCACTAACATCACACATAGATATGATGCGAAGCACTAAGCTCAAACAAGACATGCATTCGTACACATTCATCCAATGTAAATGCAACATCCACACACAAGCGGATACAGAGTTTTGAAAAGATTGTAGCAGATGACTTAAGTCCTCTTACTATAATCCCGGTAGAGTCGCCACATGTCACGTCGGGATTTTTAATGTCCACTTTCCGTTACTTGTTCTTTGGTGTTCTCATTTTAGGTGAGATTTGTTTGAAAAAACAAGTGAAAAAGGTCCGACATGTATAATGTCGACGATGGGAATTGATTAAGAGTCGCCAGTTGGTTTTTAAATGGTTGTACCAACACAACCCGAGAAAAGTTTTACATTGACCCGGTGATGTGACAGCGATATCTGGTCAGTGAAACCAAGAGATTCGTTTAGGGTCCGGGACTTGGTTATCTGCGGGGAAGGTGTTAGGCACCCCAGACATCCGTGTTACCACAGTGACCGCCTCTTTTCAAGAAACTATTATCTGAGTGTGTGCGTGTGTGTGTGTGTGTGTGTGTGTGTGGGTCGATGTCTTTGTTATATGGAAGTTGTGCGAGGCCTCGTTCGAACTATATATACGGGGTTTGAATTTATGTAAAATTCAATTTTAGCAAGATATAGCAATGATGTTTTTATAAAGAGGTTTTTCAAACCACGATCTTTGAATAGAATTGAGACCTTTTACACTCCCATTTTTATTAAGTGAGCTACTGAATTGATTTTATTTGACGGATGCGAGGCATTAGTATGAAAAATAATATACAAAAATAATGCCGACTTCCTCGTGGGTATGGAAACCATCTGAGGAAATTCAGACATCGCAGAATACTTTACAAAGGCGCTTTAATTTGAATAATTTCCATCACGGGAACCGAATCTAGATCCAATGGGATGAATCTGTGATCACATGATTCCTAAAAGCGCCACGAGAATATTGTAATTTGTATAAAAGCAATAAGCAGGTATATATATAAAAACGGTAAATATATATATACAGACATGATCACCAACCATGAAGCACCTCCATGGGGGATCAGAAATGTAAGTAAAGCTGTTAAAAACTATCAACCGCCACGGAGGAAACTCCGGGTGGGACAAAATGTAAAAGTAAAGGCAGAAGCGATCAATCGCCATGAAAGAGAACTCGAGGCGGGGCCAAAAATATATATATATATATATATATATATAAGCGATAGAATGCAATTTGGATTTCAAATCCAGAGCTCATCGAGAGAGTTCGACCACGATTCATATATATAAGTGTATATATATATATATATATATATATAAAAGCGAGTAAACGCATATAGGATATAAAATCCGGCTCATCGAGCAGTCGGACACATAGTTAATATATATATATATATATATATATATATATATATATATATATATATATATATATATATATATATATATTAAAAGCGATAAGCGCACTGGACCAAAGTCTAGGCTCATCTAACAAAGTTCGACACACAGTTCATATATATATATATATATATATATAAGTATATATATATAGGAAAGCAAGTAAACGCTCCAGACCGAAGTCTAGGCTCAATCGAGGCATAACTCGATAATGTTAGTCAATATATAAATATATATATATACAGACTGGAATGAAACCACGGACTGAGGTCCGGGCAAAAACAAGCAACACGACTCTCAACGTGTAGAAGGGTGTGTGCAAAGATGAAGAGAAAGACTCTAAAGTGTGTGAGAAGACTTATAGATGACTGATAAAAAAGGCTTCTATATCTTTAGAATGGGTAAACACTGGCTTTTGTGGGTACAAAAAAGCTATATATGAGCTCACAGGTGTTTGAAAGTGGGAAAATACACTGTATAGCGAGTGCAGAGCAAATTGTGCAGGGTTTCCCCGTCTTTTTTTCTCTTAAGAATCAGCACCCCAAGCCCTCTATTTATAGGCAATATGTGCCGCAAGTGTACCTGTGGCTGAGCCGTAGGTGTACTAGAGGCGGGTCGGGTCGGCCCAGTTTTGTCGGGTCGGGTCGTCTCGACGTACGTGCATTCAGGCACTGTAATGTCCACTCGGATTTTGAGAAGTACAATCCGGGCATCCGTTTTGAGGTATTCAGGACCTATTTTGGACTGCCGTTGTCGAGAGTTATACGATGGCATGGGATTATAGTTTGTACGATGTCTTTGAAGATGGGATGATGCCCTCCGGTCTTCAAGATTCAACTTTCATCCGTTACCCCGCACAATAGTCACTCGGGATTGGTTAGCCTTGTGGGACATTGTTGCGTAGAGAGGAGACATGGCATCGTGTTGGACAAGATGGCGATGTTGTCCCTCACCGGTGTTATCGCCGGATTGGGCCGATCAAGCAGGCGTTGCTCAGACTTCGCTAAGATTGGACTGCTGCATTTGTTGAAGGTCCTCATTGTCATCTTTGAGGTGTGCCTGTCTTCCCGATGTTATTACCGGGTTTGCACAGTGTATCTTGTTGTGAGTGCCTAGATTGAAACTGATGGCATTTGAAACAAGCATTTTCGGGTTATCTCCGAAAATCGTATTCCTTGGGATTATCACCAGGTTGGTGGCTATTCCATGGTTGGGGCCGAGGCCCGATACCTCGGGGTTATTTAAAGATTAATCGGTCTTCTCGGTGTGTGTTCGGTATTATGTCTGCGAGTCTCGGGGTTAGATCCGAGGTTGAATTATTACTCCCAGATTCTTATCCGGGGTTGATCTTTGCTTCCGGTAGTATCCGGTATGGATTTGGATTGTCTTTCGGGGTTCTCTCTTAAAAATATAATCATCCTCCTGCAATGTTAATGTGATGGTATAGAAAATTTTGAGTGTCTACAATGATGTATACCTATTTTGGGGGCGTCACGGTTGGTATCAAAGCTTAGGATATGATCCACAGGTGAGATGTGAGATAAGAACTAGGAGGGAGAGCGAGAATTCCTTCACTAGTATGACCTGACTAAGTTTATTTGGTATTTATTTGGTCGGTCAGAGTATAGGGATAATATATGACATGACTATTAACCATTGTTCTATGGCAGTATTTAGGGAATGGCAGATGAGAACGTTAATAATGGAGTAAATCAGACCGTGGAGACACCTTTGATCACCACCTAGGGAATGTGCAATAGGAAGACAATATTCCTCCTGTAAATAACACTACCGAACAAATGATGAATGATGGGATGTTCAGAAGTTTTTTGCAATTTATGCAAAACCAGACGAGGGAGACCCGTACACATAATACGGGTGGAAATGATAGCAATGCGTGGCTTGTCACAGCCAAGAAGTTCAAGGAATTGGGACCACCAGAATTTATTGGAAAGCCGAATCCGATCAAGGCGGAAATGTGGGTCAAGCAAATTACCAAGATATTCGATGTCTTGGGATGCACGGAGGAACAAAAGGTTCCATTCGCAACTTTTATGTTCCACGGTGAGGCAGACTACTAGTGGGAGTCTGTGAAGCGTACCCAGCCTGCCGCACTCAACATGTCCATGGAAACATTTCAGAAACTGTTTAATGACAAGTTCTTTCCTGAAAGTATTCATCATATGAAGGAGGTGGAGTTTATCAGACTGGAAAAAAATAACATGACGGTGTCCCAGTACGAGGCAAAGTTTGCAGAGTTATCCAGGTTTGCACCTAATTTGGTCGAAAATGAGGAACGAATGACGAGGATATCTTATATCTTATAAATTTTCTTTATATTCAGATGTTGTAAACAGGGCTCAATTATTAGAGCGAGATAATGAGTGTGTGCAACAGAGGGACCACAACCAGGGTCATATCGGTGGCAGCGGTCATCGGAGCAATAACAACTAGAAGGAAGGAAAGCATTCGGACAAAAGCGGTAACCACTCTGGTGGTAATCGTGGTCGTGATAATAGAAGGAGCGAGACGGGAGGAGATTTCAAGAGGAGAAGGTACAAAATTGATAACGTGAAGACGTCATCACAAACATCAACTATTTCTAGGGGAGGAGAACGAGCACCGGTCATTTGTTACAAATGCAGGAAAGAGGGACACATCAAACCAAACTGCCCACAACAATCCAAGGTGTGTTATAACTATGGAAAGGAAGGCCATATAGCTAGAGATTGTCTAGTTGTGAAACCAAGTTCAACGGGGATGATGACTCCAAAGGCTGTCCCGGACATGTCAAAGTCGGTGGTTCCTGGAAGGGCGTTTGTTGTGATTTCACAAAATACGAGGAACCTAAACGAGGTGATCACGGGTAAGCTTATCATAAACTCTTGCGAAGTTTATACCTTACTAGATACCGGTTCTACCCATTCTTTTATTTCTCCTGGTTGTGCTCAATGTTTAAACTTGACTCCGGAGAAATTAGACTTTGACTTATCTGTTGAGACTCCGTTAGGAGAAACTTTCATTACATCTACTGTTTATAAATCTTGCTTGATTCAAGTCGGTACCATCACATTACCTGCCGACCTTATTTCGTTGAAAATTCTTGCATTTGATGTGATTTTAGGGATTGATTGGTTAACCATGCATCATGCTAAAATTGATTATTTTCGTAAGGTTGTTAGTTTTCATATTCCTAACTAACTTATTATGCGAATTCAAACAACCAAACCATTAAAGTCAATCACTGTCATATCAACCCATAAAGCTATTCGTTTATTGAAAAACAAATGTCAAGCTTTCTTAGCCCATGTCACGGACTTGAACAAAAACACGCCAGATTTGAATAAAATTTCTGTTATTAGTGAATTTCCTAACGTATTTCCTGAAGAACTTCCTGGTCTACCCCCAGAACGTGAAGTTAAATTCTTTATTGACCTTGAACCTGGTACAAATCCCATTTCTAAAACCCCATATCAAATGGCTCCTATTGAACTTCAGGAGTTAAAGGTTCAACTACAGGAGTTGTTGGACATCGGTTTCATTTGTCCTAGTACATCTCCTTGGGGTGCTCCTGTGTTATTTGTAAAGAAGAAAGACGGGAGTATGCGACTTTGTATTGACTACCGAGAATTAAACCATGTCATTATCAAGAATAGGTATCCGCTACCTCGCATTGACGACTTGTTCGACCAGTTGCAAGGAGCACAATTCTTTTCAAAGATCAATCATTGTTCTGGATATCATCAGCTGAAGATTAAAACTGAGGATATTCCAAAGACTTCCTTCAGAACTCGGTACGGGCATTATGAATTCTTAGTCATGTCTTTTGGATTGACTAATGCTCCTGCTGCTTTCATGGATATAATGAACCGTGTGTTCAAAGAATATTTGGATCAGTTCGTTGTTGTCTTTATTGATGACATCCTCATCTATTCCAAAAGCCGTGAATATCATGAGCACCATTTGAAGCTGGTACTTCAAAGACTTCGCGATAATAAGTTATATACCAAGTTAAAGAAATACGAGTTCTGGCTTGAGAAAGTAGCATTCCTTGGGCACGTGGTGTCAAAACATGGAGTATCTGTCGACCCGTGAAGATTGAAGCCATACAAAGTTGGAACAACCAAAGTTCGGTGACCAAAGATGCGTAACTTTACGGGCTTAAGCTGGTTACTATCGGAGATTCGTGGAAGGATTTTCTCGAATCGCTACTCCGTTAACTCAGCTGACTCGTAAAGATACCAAATTCGGTTAGAGCGAGGATTGTGAGAAGAGTTTTCAAGAACTCAAGATGAGACTTATTTCGGCACCTGGTCTGACAATACCATCTAGTTCAGATGGATTTGTTATCTACAGCGATGCTTCAGGCAAAGGGTTAAGATGTGATCTCATGCAACATGGGAAAGTCATAGCCTATGCCTCACGGAAACTCAAAGAATATGAGAGGAATTATCCTACTCATGATATCGAGTTGGCAGCAGTCATTTTCGCGTTGAAAATCTGGAGACATTACATGTATGGGGAGAAAGTGGAGATCTATATAGATCATAAAAGCCTCAAATATTTCTTCACCCAAAAAGAACTCAATATGCGGCAACGACGTTGGCTCGAGCTGTTGAAAGATTACGATCATACCATCCATTATCATCCTGGAAAAATAAACGTGGTAGCTAACGCATTGAGTAGAAGATCATATGCGGGTACGAGTGCAATATTGTTAACACAAAGGTCCATTTTGTATGATATGCCAAGGATGGAGATAGAGATAAAGGCTCCAAGTACCCACGTGATGATATCAAACACATGAGTAGAACCGACTTTAATCAATAAAGTTAAAGCTGCTCAAGCTATGGACATGGAGCTGATGCGTAAAGAAGAAAGTGCGAGAAGGTGCTATTCCAGAAGCAAGAATCGATGAAGTAGGAATACTTCGAGTCAACTCCAGACTTTGTGTTTCTAACGATTCTGACTTGAAGCATAGAATCATGATGGAGGCACACAACACACCATTTGTAATCCATCCTGGGAGTACCAAAATGTATCATGATCTTCAACATACATTTTGGTGGAACAATATGAAGAGAGAGATCGCGGAGTTTATCTCGAGGTGTTTAACTTGTCAACGTGTAAAGGCAGAGCATCAAGTGCCAAAGGGTCCATTATAACCACTTGAGATTTCAAAATGGAAGTGGGAACACATTACTATGGATTTCGTTACGGGTCTTCCCAAGGTTTCTCAAGGCATAGATGCAATTTGGGTTATTGTTGATAGATTAACTAAGTAATTTATCATAGCCTTATAATAATTTTTAAATAATTATTATACTTTATCATGAATTTTCAAACTCTAAAATCATTATTAAATAATTTAAATATTAACTAATTCTATTATCATTAATATTTAATTAATATTAAACTATTAATGAAACCATTGCCAAAATATTAAAGTTATTTATAATAACTCAAAATATTTTAAAGTATTAATATTACCCTTAAATGATTTTTACAACATTTAAAATTATTTTAAATAATTACCATTAATATTAAAATATTAATTTATTATTTATCAAAATATTAAAAGTCATTAGTTATAACTTAAAATATTTTTAATTCATTTATTTCCTTTTAAATCAATAAAACCATTTTAAAACTATTTATTTAATATAATTATTAAATAAACTTAATATCATTAATATTAAATTATTGATGAAATTTACCTTTAAATATCAAAAGTTATATTTTATAACTTCAAATATTTTTAAACTATTTATTTTCATTTAAAATGATTTTTATAATATTAAAATCATTTTTAATTAATTTATTTAATATAATTACTAAATAAATCTAATATCATTAATATTTAATAATTAATGAAACTTATCTTAAAATATTAAAAGTTATGTTTTATAACTTAAAATATTATTAAATACCTTATTATTATTTAAAATGATTTTTAATACAATAAAATCATTTTTAATTAATTTATTTAATGCATTTATTAAATAAATAAAATACCAATAATATCCAAATAAATATTAATATTTATGAAAAATATGTCAAATTATTAAAAGTTAATTTTATAACTTAAAATAATTTTTAAAGCGATTTTATAATTTTTAGGAATTTATTTCTATTTTTAATGTATTTTGAAATTATAAAACAAAATAATTAAATCCATCGCTAAAGGCTTTAGTGACAGTTTCTGTCGTGATAGGTGTTCTTGAGGCTCAAGAACAACGAAGGCGATCGATCTTCAAGGGTACCTCCTTTGACCATCAATCATTCCTTGTGTAATGTGTTTCTGGTTGAGGTAATGGTTGGATATTATAGTATGGATGTAATACTACACAGTCTAACAACAAACATGGTCAAAACATGCATCATATGCAAGATCTAAGCTTAAGAACAAGTTATCGGAGTTTATTTCTTGGCGTTTGAAATTTGCCAGAAAAACAAAGTAAATGGCCGGTCAACGATTTGGATGGCCTTAAATCATCGAACTGTTCATGTTAAGTGTTTTACGCTTTCGTCGGTTTGTCTAGACAAACTATCGAGCACATGTTGCAATCCATGGTCAAGTCTAAACATAAATAATCAAAAGCGCGTTGGGGCTCGAAAAATCATATCGAGTCATTTCTTCATTTCAGGGTTTTCCAGAATGAAGAAACGAGCGAGTATCTTACTTTGGATCCTTATATCTCGCGTTGTGTGTTTTTTGCTCTATGTGCTCTATTGATTCCAGGTTGTATCTAACATGTAATACTACATATCCATTACATAAAAAACGAGATAAAAACAATAGAGCATGCGAGATCTAAGTAGAATCGAACCATGTTAGAGATGGTGGTCATACGTTTTCTGGGTTACCCAGAAAACAGAAACGTGATCAAGCTACTTGGTTTGACCGTCTATTAAATACATCCTGTTAGTCATCTAGGTTATATAAAAGCTTGAATATGTAGTACATATACAATACTATAACATTTAAACACCAACAGAAACAAATCGACAAACACACGAGAGATCTGTACTCAAGAACTTACTGTCAGAACGTTCTGGGTAAGTTTCTGGGTTACCCAGATTTGAAAAGTCATGGTCGGTCAACTGGCTTTGACCATCAATAACTTTCACTCTACAACAAATCTGACACTGAATCAAGTTCTAGATTCCAGATCTCACAGCATACTACAACTCCAAAACATAAAACACAACAAATCATAAACAGATAGAGATCTACAGCCTCTAACTTTTGCTTGTCAGACACAAAATAAGTTTTTTTTCCAGATTTTGAAAAATGCTAAATCCGAGCCTCTAGATGTTATGGATCTAACATCGAGCAACCCAGATCATCATTATATACTACATATTACATGTTTAACACAAAAAAACTAACATCTAACATAGGGTTCAAGATCAGATTTCTTTTAGGGTTCTTACCTCTTTATGAACAAATTCTGATTTCTATGCTTCTAATCTGTTTGTGGATTTCGTGGGGCTTAATTAGGGGACTGATATGCTATACTATTTCGTGGTTTTGACTTGAGAGAGAATGGCTAGGAGTGGATTGCACAAATATGAGTAAAAATGCACTTTCTCTCTCTTGAATTCTATATAAAACATGTATGCAATGACTTGTAATGGCTGATCATGTGCTGGTGGTGTAGCTCATGATAGCTAGGTATAGGGTAGGGTGGCTGGCCAGATTTGATGAAGATTTTGTCTAACCAATAATTCAAGAATGGGACAAAAAGGGCAAAATTATAATTTTGCAAATAAGTCAAAGGGTATTCTTGTCCAATGTGCTTGAATCTAGGGTTTAATAACTAGATTTTTAACCTTAAAGTTTCCCAAATAATTACTAGGGTTTGGAAAATTAAAAATAAAAGGGTAGTAAAATTTTAAATAAAACATACTAATTAAAATTAGGGTTTTAAATAAAATTTAGGGTTAAATAATTAGGGTTCCTAAATTAACATTTTAATTTACTAAAATAATAATCAGGGTTTGTAATTTTAGTAATTAGGGTTCCTATTAGCAATTAGGGTTTCAAATTTTAAATAGGGCTTTCAAATATTAATTAGGGTTTTATCTAATTAACATTAATTCTATAATATGCACATAATTCATATAACACAATTTCTGACCGATCTAAATTTTCAGTTTTGAGTTCCCAATTATGGTTTATGATAGTAATACTAGGGTTTGTTGTCATACACCATAATTGACTAAGCAATATCAGTCTACACATATACTGTATATATTTATAACACCGAAAATTAATATTATACTTAATATAATATTATTATTCTCATTCATAGCTCAAAATCCAAAATTAAGGTTTGGATTTCATATCTGATTTATCTTTCACATATAGCATGCATTATTAATTAAGTTAAAATAATTAACTTAAAACTACGAATTAAAATTCATATAATAAAATAGTAATTATAATAATTCCAATAATCATTTCATATATTATTTAAATAATATAAAAATCATATTTTCATAGAAAATAAATAATTAAGACATTTCTACTATAAAATTAATTATTATAAGTATATACTTTATAATGATCAATACTTCTAAAATAAAATTATTTGAAATTATTCATGAAATAAATAAAAAAAATTTAGACTAAAAGACAATTTGCACCCCAAATTTTATACCGGTGTTGACTTTTGCACCCCAAACAGAAAAAGGTGTCTAAGTACACCCCAAACTTCATTATACGTAACAAAACGCACACTTTCTTCACTTAACCAGTCAAAAGTGACCGGCTAAGGCGGTAACAAAAGTTTGGGGTGCAAATTATAACAGTTTTAAAAAAATTTAAACATTTTTAAAATTTTTTTTTTAAAACAAACTAAAATTTATAACAGTTTAAAATTTTTTTTATAAGTCTAAATTTTTTTTGTTAAAAATAGTTTAAATTTTTTTTTGCTAAAAGCGATTAAAAATTTGTTTTATTTTAAAAAAAATTTATAAGCTGAAAAAAAAAAGTTTATAACGATTTTAAAATTTTTTGTTAAAAAGCAGTTTAAATTTTTTTTTTAAAACAATTTAAATTTTTTTTTATTAAAAACAGTTAAATTTTTTTTGCTAAAAACAGTTAAAAAAATTTATTTTGTTTTAAAGAAAATTTATAACAGTTGAAAAAAAAAATTATAACAGTCTAAAATTTTTTTGTTAAAAACAGTTTAAATTTTTTTTGTTAAAAACAGTTAACAAAATTTATTTTGTTTTTAAAAAAAAGGTTTAACAGTTTAAAAATTTTTTTTATAACAGTTTTAAATTTTTTTTTGTTAAAAATAGTTAAAAAAAATTATTTTGTTTTAAAAAAAAAGTTTATAACAGATTTAAAAAAAATTATAACATTTAAAAATTTTTGTTAAAAAATGTTTAAAATTTTTTTTGTTAAAAAAGTTATTTTGTTTTAAATTTTTTTGTTAAAAACCGTTTAAATTTTTTTTTTTGTTAAAAGCAGTTTAAATTTTTTTTTTTTGTTAAAAGCAGTTAAAAAATTTATTTTTTTAAAAAAAATTTATTTTTTAATTGTATGGTAATTGTATGCTAACTATTTTAAAATTACATTTTTAAAAATTCTTATATTTAAAATCATTTTATTTTATTTAAAATTAATTATTTTTGCCAATTTTTGTAATCTTTGTTACAATTTACACCCCAAACTTTTATTCTTAGCTTTAGTCGGTTACTTTTGACCGGTTAAGTGAAGAAAGTGTGCGTTTTGTTACGTATAATGAAGTTTGGGGTGTACTAGACACCTTTTTCGGTTTGGGGTGCAAAAGTCAACACCGGTATAAAATTTGGGGTGCAAATTGTCTTTTAGTCTTTTATTTATCACTTATATACATACACATTACTTGGCACATATTCCCTTCTTCAAATAAAAAAAATTATATGAAAAATTTCTTATTTATTTATACAGAAAATATTCAGGTTATTACATTCAACCTCCCTTATAAGGATTCCATCCCCGGAATCACCGTTTTAAAACTCATACTTACAAGGGTACATAGCATACATAGTCATTTCAAATAGATCTCGATTAGATTTGATCGAACCGATCTTTAACTATTCAACATAAAGCTTGTCTATCTGATTAAACGAAAGTTCGATTGCTAAGAGAACTTAAATTCCTTCCTCAAAATATTTTTATAAAATAATTTATTATATATTGGAAAATCATATATATAAAATATACAAGTTATCTGAATAATACACAGAGTTGCATTCTCAATTTGCCATAGTATCTTTGGACCAAAATCATATTGTAAACTCTCGCGGTTGATTATGTTGGTTTGTTTGTTGAAGTAGGTTCCGTTGTCACTAGAGTCCTGCTGCCTTTTCCTTTACTCGCACTCCCTGTATCCCTTCCCTTTTTCGAACAGTCCTTCACCTTATGCTCCGTTGATCCACATCTGAAACACCTATTGTTCATCCTTGGATTGGGGCAGTTAGGAGAGATATCCTCCCTCCGCCCACACTTGTAACACACAAACTTACCCTTAAAACACTCCCACAGTGATTCTTTCCAAATTTCCACAACATGCAACCTATTTCTTTCCACCTCCTGGCCTACTTCTGGTATTCCCGAAATTATCTCCTTTTCTTTTCCCAGTCTTACTGCCACTATTTTCTTCTCCGGCTCTAGCTTGATTTGCTTCCCACCAAAAATTCGTCTCCGCCTTTCATCGTATAGGTGACAAAAGTTGTCTTTTGCCCATCCAATACTTTAACTGTCACAAACATCTCTACAGGGTCAGTTGATCCTCTAAATCCTGGCTGTTCGATTTCTTTGAAGTCTTTGACGTTTGCTGATCGATTACTTGGTTGATTTCTCGCGGCTGGTATTCCGTTCTGCATAGGTTGAACGTCCACATTCGCCAAATTTTGTGTTGGGTCTAGTTGTCCTTCAGCTTTGTTAACAGGTTCTTCTTCCTTTTGGTTTCGTTTACGTCTTGGCGGCATTATCTGATTAAATAAGATCATGTTCATTTAACTAATTCATCGTACTTTTTATAGCATATCACATACTGCTTTAAACATCTGCTATCCCCTTTGTGACATAAAAGTCGGGAATCGTTGCCACAACTTATACAAAAGTTGAGAATATTACTTTACACCCATATACTTATCATATACATATCATAGAATCATACATATTCAAATAACACTTATACTATTAATTTTATACGCCTTCACTAAGGATCAATTACTTAGCATTCTATATATTTCTATTATCCTCAATAATCCATTCTCACATAACTATACCTAGTTCGTCAAACCTTTCACACATTATGAGTTTAGGAACTCACCGCAAACATATGAGTTCAAGAACTTGAGCTTGATCTTTTATCCTGTAACTATACTCTACCTATCAGTCATACTATCATTTCTGGGTCCGGTACTACACTTTCCTGTATAATCACCTCATTGAGGTAGCTTTCAATGTGAGGCTCTATTTCAGCTATTGGCTTTGATATTGGCTCGGTTATGGAGGTTGACTCCTTCTTTACGACCTAAGGGTATGTTAATTCTTATCTCACATAACATCTACACCAAAAACTATCTTGATTAACATGTAGTATATACACACAGCAAAGAATAATTTTACATAAGTTAGCTTTTACTTTGTTTAGCGATGAATATTTATTCAATTCATCTTCTTTTAAACTCTATATGAGTTATTTATATTTTTGACGTTTCCCTCTTTCCTAAAGGTTATAGCCTAAGGTCTGTCCCACCTAAGGTTTCTAACCCTAAAGCTTTGATACCAACTTGTAACGCCCCCAAACTCGGGTACTTGAAACCCGAACTCGGTGCTTTACGATACCATTTCTATGAGCGGAATAATACTAATACTAATTACAATAATATAAATATCAAACTTAATTTACATATATCAAAGTCTAATCCCAAGTACGCAACCTTTACTACAATACATTACATGATAGATAATAAATATCATTGTCTTAATATTGTCTAACTATTACAAAAGATTATTCTGATTGCTTTCCTTTTTCCTTTTTCTGGCTTGAACATTCCGGTTGATCATGCTTAGCTGAAAACATTTAAATTTAAAGCAAGAATGAGCATTTGATTGCCCAGCAAATAATAGCAACAATAAATATAAGCTGAAAGGATTAAATGTTTTCTTTGAATAACTCTTCTACAACGAATCAACAGTTGTGAAGTAAGCTGAACCAATAATAACAACATACCAAATCTATCTCAAATTTTTGAAACTACGTACTGACTATAACTGGAGATTAGTCGACATACTATGAACATTATTTTTCATTTTCGCTAGGGTTTAGTAGAACTTCATCTGTAAATCGTCATAACTTACGGGCACGAGGGTGATCATCCCAATGCGCCCTGTATTGATCAATACTACATGCAAGAACGATATCATCATTCACTCTATCCACCTTAGGTGCACAAAAGTTTTCCCATATTCGGGATGTTCATACTTAGTCGGAAATCCGAACCAAAACAATCTGGTTGGATCTGATAACGTTTATCTTGTTCAATAATATTTTTATGTCTAGTTTGAATCAAATAGCTTAGACGGCTTTTAAAGTCAACGTATATACATACTCAAAATCAATAAGTATGTATCAACATATGATTAAATCTGATGGTTATCCAAGTGGGGACACTTGTGCAACCCTATATACTGATTTAACGAAGAATAAATATCTGAATTATACAATAATACAATGATTGGATAATGTAAGAACTTGTATGAATACAAAGATTGGATACATAATCAATAATAATAAAGTTAATAATCTGGCACAATAATATGATTCTGAAACTTTCTTACTCATGTCTGTTGCATAAAGGAAATGAAAAGGTAGGATACTTGCACAATATAAATAATAGATCAGATACTTGCTCAATAATAATTGGAGTAAGTTTAGGAAACTTGCATAACATGATATACCTGTTTGCACGAAATAAAAGTAGTGCATAAGGTTTAGATACTTGCCTGAGCTGCTGCTTACAATAACGTAACTTAGTTCAATCTTTTATATCAAAACCTATCATTAATAAGATCATTCATTCGATTAAAATAATATATCATATCACATAGTACTGCTAATTGCAGTCAGCACATAACCTAATCACATTGTCACATGTGTTTAACAGTCATTACATCATAAACAAACAGGTATCTAGTCAAATTATCTAAGTCCAAATTAATTTATGAAATATTTCGGTGTACTGACGATTTTATCAGGTAAATATCGAGTCTAAGACTCTATCCTATAGTTCAATAGTCGTTTAGATATTTTAAATATCAATCATATTATTTATCATAGCCTTATAATAATTTTTAAATAATTATTATACTTTATCATGAATTTTCAAACTACTGAAATCATTATTAAATGATTTAAATATTAACTAATTCTATTATCATTAATATTTAATTAATATTAAACTATTAATAAAACCATTGCCAAAATATTAAAGTTATTTATAATAACTCAAAATATTTTTAAAGTATTAATATTACCCTTAAATGATTTTTAAAATATTTAAAATTATTTTTAAATAATTACCATTAATATTAGAATATTAATTTATTATTTATCAAAATATTAAAAGTCATTAGTTATAACTTAAAATATTTTTAATTCATTTATTTCCTTTTTAAATGATTTTTTAAATCAATAAAACCATTTTAAAACTATTTATTTAATATAATTATTAAATAAACTTAATATCATTAATATTAAATTATTGATGAAATTTACCTTTAAATATCAAAAGTTATATTTTATAACTTAAAATATTTTTAAACTATTCATTTTCATTTAAAATAATTTTTATAATATTAAAATCATTTTAATTAATTTATTTAATATAATTACTAAATTAATCTAATATCATTAATATTTAATAATTAATGAAACTTATCTTAAAATATTAAAAGTTATGTTTTATAACCTTAAATATTATTAAATACCTTATTATTATTTAAAATGATTTTTAATACAATAAAATCATTTTAATTAATTTATTTAATGCATTTATTAAATAAATAAAATACCAATAATATCCAAATAAATATTAATATTTATGAAAAATATGTCAAATTATTAAAAGTTAATTTTTATAACTTAAAATAATTTTTAAAAGCGATTTTATAATTTTTAGGAATTTATTTCTATTTTTAATGTATTTTTGAAATTATAAAACACAAATAATTAAATCCAAGTCATTTAAAGGCTTTAGTAGCGATTTACATCGCGATAGGTGTTCTTGAGGCTCAAGAACACCGATAAATCGATCTTTCAAGGGTACCTCCTTTGACCATCAAGCATTCCTTGTGTAATGTGTTTACGGTCGAGGTAATGGTTTGGATATTATAGTATGGATGTAATACTACGCGTCCTAACAACAAACATGGTCAAAACATGCATCATATGCAAGATCTAAGCTCAAGAACAAGGTTATCCGAGCTATTCTTGGCGTTTACGAAATTGCCCTTGAAAAACAAAGTAAATGGCCGGTCAACGATTTGGATGGCCTTAAATCATCGATCTGTTCATGTTAAGTGTTTTTTTGCTCAAATCATTTGTCTGAACAAACTATCAGAGAACATGTTGCAATCCATGGTCAAGTCTAAACATAAATAATCAAAACGCGTTGGGGCTCAAAAAATCGTGTCAGAGTCTATTCTTCATTTCTGGGTTTTCCAGAATGAAGAACAGAACGAGTATGCTACTTTGGATCCTTATATCTCGCGTTGTGTGTTTGCTCTATGTGCTCTATTGATTTCAGGTTGTATCTAACATGTAATACTACATATCCATTACATTAAAACAGTATAAAAACAATAGAGCATGCAGATCTAGGCCGGTCAAACCATGTCAGAGATGGTGGTCATACGTTTTCTGGGTTACCCAGAAAATAGAAACGTGATCGAGCTACTTGGTTTGACCGTCTATTAAATACATCTTGTTAGTCATCTAGGTTATATAAAAGCTTGAATATGTAGTACATATACCATACTATAACATTTAAACACCAACAGAAACAAATCGACAAACACACGATCATGCTTTCGAGAACTTACTTTGTCGAGCGTTACGGGTAAGTTTCTGGGTTACCCAGATTTGAAAAGTCATGGTCGGTCAACTGGCTTTGACCATCAATAACTTTCACTCTACAACGGATCGACTCAATCAAGTTCTAGATTCCGGATCTCACAAAGATACTACTGACTCCAAAACATAAAACACAACAAATCATAAGCGAGAGATCTACGACCTCGACTTTTGCTTATCGAGACACAAAATAAGTTTTTTCCAGATTTTAAAAAATGCTAAATCCGAGCCTCTAGATGTTATTGATCTAACATCGAGCAACCCTGATCATCATTATATACTACATATTACATGTTTAACACAAAAAAACTAACATCTAACATAGGGTTCAAGATCAGATTTCTTTTAGGGTTCTTACCTCTTTATGAACAAATTCTGATTTCTATGCTTCTAATCTATTTGTGGATTTCGTGGGGCTTGATTAGGGGACTGATATGCTATACTATTTCGTGGTTTTGACTTGATAGAGAATGGCTAGGAGTGGGTTGCACAAATATGAGTAAAAATGCACTTTCTCTCTCTTGAATTCTATATAAAACATGTATGCAATGACTTGTAATGGCTGATCATGTGCTGGTGGTGTAGCTCATAGCTAGGGGTGGCTGGCCAAATTTGATGAAGATTTTGTCTAACCAATAATTCAAGAATAGGACAAAAAGGACAAAATTATAATTTTGCAAATAAGTCAAAGGGTATTCTTGTCCTAGGTGCTTGAATCTAGGGTTTAATCACTAGATTTTTAACCTTAAAGTTTCCCAAATAATTACTAGGGTTTGGACAATTAAAAATAAAAGGGTAGTAAAATTTTAAATAAAACATATAATTAAAATTAGGGTTTTTAATAAAATTTAGGGTTAAATAATTAGGGTTCCTTAATTATCATTAGGGTTCCTAAATTAACATTTTAATTTACTAAAATAATAATCAGGGTTTGTAATTTTAGTAATTAGGGTTTCAAATTTTAAATAGGGCTTTCAAATATTAATTAGGGTTTTATCTAATTAACATTAATTCTATAATATGCACATAATTCATATAACACAATTTCTGACCGATCTAAATTTCCAGTTTTGAGTTCCCAATTATGGTTTATGAGCGAATACTAGGGTTTGTTGTCATGAGACCATAATTGACTAACAATATCGATCTACACATATATTGTATATATTTATAACACTGAAAATTAATATTATACTTAATATAATATTATTATTCTCATTCATAGCTCAAAATCCAAAATTAGGGTTTGGATTTCATATCTGATTTATCTTTCACATATAACATGCATTATTAATTAAGTTAAAATAATTAACTTAAAACTCTAATTAAAATTCATATAATAAAATAGTAATTATTATAATTCCAATAATCATTTCATATATTATTTAAATAATATAAAAATCATATTTTCATAGAAAATAAATAATAAAGACATTTCTACTATAAAATTAATTATTATATAAGTATATACTTTATAATGATCAATACTTCTAAAATAAAATTATTTGAAATTATTCATAAAATAAATAAATTTTATTTATCACTTATATACATACACATTACTTGGCACATATTCCCTTCTTCAAATAAAAAAAAATTATATGCAAAATTTCTTATTTATTTATACAGAAAATATTCAGGTTATTACAGTAACTCGTGAATAGTAACTCATGAATAGTACTCCAACACGAAAAGTGACCCGAATACCCGATTGAACAATATAACCTCCAGACATCAATTATTATTGAAGCAAATGTCAATTTCCACTAACACAAATAATTCCAGCACAATGGAACTATAAAATTCATCTTTAATCAGCACGAACTTATTCATCATTAATATTATAATTCACAATATTTAACAATCAGGTCGTTCCTAGTAAAGAGGGGCTTTAGATAAGGATTTCTCCTTATTGGTAGCGCAATTAGGTGACCAAACCTCTCTTGATGTAACTTCTAGACATTTTCAATATTACAAATAATAATATGAATAACTTTGTCGTCTCAATTATTGATTTAATAATATATCATATTATGCAGATGATACTGTAACAATAATTGAATCAATAATATGAGAGATATGATTTAGCAATTCTTTGTAGCAATAATTGAGTATAAGCGAGTGACTTCTAACGTAAGCACCAATAATCAATATAGGTAATATACTATGCAACCACGCGTATTACTATACTTTTACTACCGGGTAGTTCAACAGTTTTAATGGTAACACCTCCGCCGTTATTTTTATAAAAAGATAATTTTGTCATTTTTTAACTACGACAATACTTCCGTTGTGGGGTCCACCAATGATTGTGCCGTCGTACGAATATTCCCTGTTAAAACGTATATTCCCCGACCAATCGAATATTATATAACCACTTGCTTACTTTGCAAAATTTGTAAATATTACCCGCAACTATAACATTATATCAAATCAACACCATAATATTAAAAAATATAATTCGAGAAAATTATTCTTTATTCATAAAAGTTGGGGTCTTACAACCTCCCCTTCTTATGAAATTTCGTCATCAAAATTAGGGTATATACCTGGTATGTCGAAGAGATGAGGATACCTTGACTTTATCTCATATTCTAACTCCCAAGTCATTTCCTCCACATCGTGGTTTCTCCACAAAACTTTGACCTGAGGTATAACCTTGGAGCGTAGAACATGATCCTTCTTATCCAAGATTTTAACAGGTAACTCTTCATACGTTAAATCTTCCTCTATCTCATCTGGTTCTAACTCAATAATGTGGTTCGGGTCTTTCACATATTTACGTAACATAGATATGTGAAAAACATTATAAACACGAGACATACTTGGCGGTAAGGTGAGTCTATAGGTCACAGTTCCTACTCGCTCGAGAATTACAAATGGGCCAATGAATCGAGGATTAAGCTTTCCTCTCTTTCCAAATCTCGTAACTCTTTTCAATGGAGCAACACGTAACAACACATGATCTCCAATATCGAATTCTACGTCCTTTCGATGAAGATTAGCATAACTCTTTTGTCGATCTTGTGAAGTTTTTATACATTATCGGATCGTTTGAATCTTTTCTATAGTCATACGTACCAACTCTGGTCCCAACAACGTTGCTTCACCCACCTCATCCCAACATACTGGAGAACGACACTTTCTCCCATACAATGCCTCAAATGGAGCCATGTCAATACTTGCTTGATAACTGTTGTTATTGGAAAACTCTACCAACGGTAAGAACTTGTCCCAACTTCCTTTGAAGTCAAGGACACAGAGTCTTAATAGATCTTCAAGAGTTTGAATAGTCCTCTCCGACTGCCCGTCCGTCTGAGGATGATACGCTGAGCTAAATTGTAAATCCGTGCCCATAGCTTTCTGCAAACTAACCCAAAATCGTGAAGTGAATCTTGGATCACGATCAGAAACTATGAATGCTGGCATACCATGCAGTCTTACAATCTCATTTGTGTACATACGAGCAAGACGTTCAAGTGTATAAGTTTCTCGTATAGGTAAGAAGTGAGCAGACTTGGTAAATCTATCAACAATGACCCAAATTGCATCTATGCCTTGAGAAACCTTGGGAAGACCAGTAAAGAAATCCATGGTAATGTGCTCCCACTTCCATTCTGGAATTTTAAGTGGTTTCAATGGACCTTTTGGCACTTGATGCTCCGCCTTGACTCGTTGACAAGTTAAACACCTTGAGATAAACTCCGATATCGCTCTCTTCATATTGCTCCACCAAAATGTATGTCGAAGATTACGATACATTTTGGTACTCCCGGGATGAATTGCAAACGGTGTGTTGTGCGCCTCCATCATGATTTTATACTTTAAATCAGGGTTGTTAGGAACACAAAGTCTGGAGTTGACTCGAAGTGTTGCTTCCAGAATAGCACCTTCTTGCACTTTCTTCCTCATACGTATCAGCTCCAGGTCTGTAGCTTGAGCAGCTTTAACTTTATCGATTAAAGTCGGTTTTACTCGTATATTTTTCATCATCACATGGGTCCCTGGAGTCTTTAACTCTATCTCCATCCTTTGTAAGTCATACAAAATGGGCCGTTCCACCTTCTCTCCAAATAGGTAATGCCTCCAAATCTTAAGTGTAAAGACAACAGCTGCCAACTCTAGATCATGAGTAGGATAATTCCTCCCATATTCTTTGAGTTTTCGAGAGGCATATGCTATGACTTTCCCATGTTGCATGAGAACACATCCTAACCCTTTGCCCGAAGCATCACTATAGATGACAAATCCCTCCGAGCGGATGGTATTGTCGAACAGTCTTGAAATGAGTCTTCCCTTGAGTTCTTGAAAACTCTTCTCACATTCCTCGCTCCAACCGAACTTTGTATTATTTCGAGTCAGCTGTGACGACTCAGAAATTCGGATCGTCCAGAATTTAGGTTTAGAGAATTAGTTATTAATAAAACTAATTTTTATTAATACTATTATGTGCTATGTGTTTATTAATCGTTCTATAACCTAGGATGATTATAAATCGGGAGGATTCTGGCTACGAGCTAGACTAAACGAATAAGAATTTTCAAGACGAAAATAGAAGTTTTCTGGGAACAAAATATTTTTTGGGGAAAAAGACGAAATAGGCTCTATTCATTCGTTTCTGCTCGGAGATTTATTTTGAAATTCTGAGAAGTTACTGCTTACGTAAAATTCTGAGACGTGATGGAATATTCAATAATATTTCAGTTATGGAAAAAACGAAGTTTTCGCCTGCAGACTCAAAACCTAGGGTTAGGAAAAGTGAGTTCCGAGAATTTTATGATCACGTATAATCATTAGGGTTTTTATGCGTGAGAAATATGAGGATAATACTAGTTATTATATGAGTATAGTAAGAAGATTAGTACGACGTATAATACGAATATCGTACGAGCTATATACAAAAAAAATACGAGAATGCGAGAATGAGATGCGTAAGGGTGGAGGCCAAGTTTACTTGGTGGCTAAGTGTTGGAGGAGGTGTGAATAGTAACTTTAAGGGCGAAATGACTATTTTGCCCCTAGCTTTGAAAATCTATAAATAGGAAGCTTAATTTATTTTTTGTGGATTTTGAAAATCCTCTCACTTTTGAGAGAGAGAGCTTGAGAGCTTGGAGAAGAAGAAGAAGAAAGAACATGAGCATGGATGCTCGGATCAAGGGCGATCGTGAAATAGAAAAGCTTGAAAATCGCCGGCTTTGTCTAGCGAGAGAAAAATAAGAAGAAGAGGTAATCTAAAACCTAGCTTCTAATAGATTTTTCTTTAAGTTTTCTATGTTAAAACATAACTTAATGAAGATAAGAAGTAGATAAGGTGAGAGATGATTTCATATGGTTGAAATCATGAGAAAACAAAGAAATAAGAATTTGAAGTTTAGTTTGTAAATTTCTTAAGGAAGTATAAGATTCGTAATGAATTAGAACGATCCGAGTGGATATTATGAATGAGTAGGTGAAATAAGTAAGGAATGATGTTCTATAACATCAAATTCCAATAACAAGTGAAATTGTAATCCAAAATATCGATTAAAATGAAGAACGAACGAAGAACACGAAGAACACGCGAAGAACACGAAGAATGTTGTTGATGGACCAATTTAAAACCATTGTAGTTTAATTGTTGTTGATGGACAAGTTTAAAACCATCGCGTATAAGTTAGTTGCATATTTTTTGGTTAGGAACGGTAGAAACGTTCATGAAGAACGAATTAAAACATAGCTATAACGAAGTTATGACGAAATTTCGTAAAAGACGAACGAGAATTAGAAAGTTAGTAATTGAACCCGAATGTGTATGGTTTCATAAGAAAGTAAGAGAGTGTAGAAAATGTGAGTCATGGACTCAAGAACAAACGTGTTCCGAGTTCGGATGACCGAATTACAAACGAACGAACAAAGAGCGTTAAAGGCGTAAAATGAACAAAGGGTGAAGATCAAACCAATTGAATGGCATGCTAATGGAGTTAGATTAAATTTATGCTCAATGGGTATTAAAGTACGTAAGATAAGGAAGAGAATTTCTTTGGAACGACCTCGTTCTGAGTTATAACGAAGGAGTTATGAGATCGCGAAGTAAGCATCTCAAAATTGATTTAACACTTAGAGAAAATTTCTAGGGTTAGGGCTTGGCGCCGCGGTGCCAGTCATGCCTTAACAAGTGGCGAAATGCATGCGGGGGAAAGTTATGTTAACTTTCCATGTGCCGAGAGATATAAGAGAAAGAGTAGCAGCCTATACCGGTGTTGAGAAAAAAAGCCAGAGATGAGCTTTTAACTGCTCAGCTCTTGGGGGAAATGTAAGGGGAGGTAAAGAATATAATCACGAGTTACGTAACCGATATCTGGGGACCGTAGTCATGATGAACGAATGTGAGGGATTTCTATAGTTGTGATTCCTTAGACGTTGAGTGATGAGGGTAATGAATAACATTTCGATGTTATGTCATGATAATGAGAGATAAGTGTGAAGCGTATAGACGCTGTGAACGCAACGTTGTTGCGATGAACGATCGGTCTTAGCATACAACGATTGGTATTGCTTCGACACTGAGAACGAGTAATGAACATAGGGTTCATGTAAGGGATAACGAAAGTAAATAAGAGATGAATTATCAAGAAAGCCGTAAGGAATAAGAAATTGACTTAACCGAACATTATAGATTAATAGTTCGTATAAGTTAAGAGAAGTTAGGTTGTGGTACAATCGTAACTTTGATGGTTGACATATGGGAGCTGGGCTAAATAATTCCTTCAGAGAGCGAAGGTATATACAAAACTGGCAACCGATCTAACTCACTGTTGTGGGGCAGTGTAGATGAGACAGGAACTTGTTTGTTGGTTGTTTGTGGGAAACCACTCAGAGTACCATATGGACTACTAGCAGAGAAGCGATGTGTACTGAGTCATATAGAATTATAAGAAGAATATAAGAATGCAAATCATCCAAGATGATGAACGTTTTGAGTAAGACATCTCCGTATGTCATAAAGCTGTAAACTGGTAAAGGAGGTTAGTCGCATAAAATTATATTGCAAGAACGCGAACCCTAAGAAGTAAAGTTAAGTAAACCAATGCGTAAGTTTAATTTATGACTAATTGGTGTTTATGTTTTCTCCTTATGTGTTATATAGGAATTGAAATGAGCAATTCAGCGTAAGCTGTAGCTGGGCGTAAGGCAAGTTTCCTAATTTCATTCATTTACGTGAATGCTAGTTTCTTAAACTTCTCAGATGTTGTACTTGAGAAGTCTTGTCTATGTGCATATGTGCGATGTATGTACAACGTGGTAGTATGTATGAGGCCTTGTGCCATAATTTGAATACTTTGGTGTTTCTGTGATTGAGTTGTTCAATACAAGTATGTTCTGTTTATACATGAACCGTTATTGTTAAGTCTGTGCTAATGATTCTAGCAGAACGGGATGTATATGAAAAGGTAGAGGAATGAAAGTATTTCAAGGTGAAAAGATTGATGTTTTAAGATGATAGGAATCGAGACTATTCCTATTATTCAAGCTGCTTCATAACCTTTGTTCGGTTATAGAAGTTTTAAAGAAATGTTTAATTCTGAAGTTGTTTGTTCAACTGTTATGACTTGCTGGGAAATTGAATGCTCACATTTGCTTTAAATGAAAAACAATTTTCAACGAACAAGGTTAGAAGAACTTAAGGATCCCGTAAAGATCAAGCTGACGGTATCCAGATGAATTGTCATTTAGAATGTGAAGAAGCGAGAAGATCAAGTGAAGACTTGTAATTTAGAAAGATGAAATTGAACAATAGACTAGTTAATGAACTATTATGTATCCTTGGTGGCGGATAAAAGTCACTCTTGTAAGATGAAATGGATAATGTAATTACCATTATTTGTAATGAAAAAGGTTATAAGGTTTCCAGAACCTGGGATTTGAGAGTGTATGTTGTTATATTTTGGTATATAATGATGTATGTTAGATGAAGGATGTACTCGTGACGTACAGAATCCGGGTGTGAAGATAGATCGGATTTCGGGGCGTTACAAGTTGGTATCAGAGCTGATAGGTTATAAACCTTAGGTAGGAGTACCTAAGACTATAATCGTAGAGAGAAGGATAAGAAGATCACCACGTGATCATAGTGAATCGTAGTAATAGATGAGCTGTTACACGATGAATGATTTATAGCAAATGCTATAAATGAATAGTACTACAAAGTAGTACGGTAAGAAGAACTCAGATTGAGATGTGAATGATAGTATATGAATTAATGAAAATTCGTATTAAGTAGAGAGAGATTTAGAAGTTGTAAAATTTCAATTGAGGACTCATGTGATAGCTGAGTTGTATGAACCTTTGTTATGGGCAGAGGTTTGTGCTTGGTGTAAAAACTGCTTAGCTTATTACAGTGATAATCATTGGGATTGGTCGCGCTATCAAGATGTATATGACGAGAAGGTGAATCTTTTCTCATGTATATACTTGATAGGTAGAGAACGATAAGATAGGTGCGAGTTCTTGAAACTCAAACTTATGGTAAGTTCATGACTCATAATAATATGGTATGTTTTTGAACGTCTCAGCGAATGGACGCCTATGGTCTGTCTGGATGTTCTTAAACTCATATTATTGTGGAAAGTTCCTGAACTCATAATGTGTGGTAAGTTGATGGACTGTACTAAGATATAGGAATGTCTAAATTTGAAAATGAGTTGTTTTCGATGAGGCTTAATCTTGAAGGTGCTAGAAGAAGATTAAGTATTGTCGCAGTAAGATAATGAAGGAAGATGGAGAATAGGATATTCCAAGTCATCTAGCTATGCTAGATTTTGAACTTTATTGAAATCGTGCTGATATGTACAATTTGAAAAGGAAAGGATTGGTTCAACTTTTGGAACAAACGGATTTTAAAAGAGTTATTCTTGGTATGTCTAAGCTACTTGTTTCGGCTAGACAAAAATTTATTTAAATTATCAAATGAATTTTATATCATCCGTGCATTTGATGCAAGGATGGTAAAAGGATGGAGTTGTTAATGCAATTGAACTTGGTGTTGGATGTCATCTTCGGATCAACAACCTGCTATGGTATGATGTATAATGACAAAGTCACAAACTGACGAAGTCCTCAACGTACTGTGAAAAGTACGGTATCATGACGTCATAAACCATTTTCATGTATTGCGAAAAGAATTTAAAGAAGTAGTCGATGTCAATTGAGTTGACTAGACGAATGTTTCACGTCTATATCCAAAAGTTTTGGTATGGTCTAAGCTAATTGTTTTGGCAAAGACGAATGGTATGTCATGTTATAAGAAAATCAAGCTTTCTTTGAGAACTAGTGCCAAACCAAATTGTTTTGGGGCAGAATCTAATGATTAAGTCTGAGGAGAACATGGAAGAGGTAGTTTACTTTCTTTGTGATTGTAAACTGACCGTTAAGGAAGGGTTTACGGCAAAATGTTGTTTAACCTAGTAAGAGTTCATGGTCGATTTGACCCCTCAGCAAAAGTATAAAACGTTTTAAGAGGAAATTTTATATTCCTCGTTATTCCTTTTACTTCATGATTCTTGATAGGTTATGGGGGTTAGGAATGAGGGAAAGATAAGAACTCCATTGAAGTGAAGGTAAGCTAAAATTTTGAGGATGAAATTCTGTGAAGAAGGGGTGAATGTGATGACCCGGGTAAGGGTGTGGTTTTAAGAAATTCCGAGGACGGAATTTTTATAAGGAGGGAAGAATGTGACGACCCAAAAATTCGGATCGTCCAAAATTTAGGTTTAAAGAATTAGTTATTAATAAAACTAATTTTTATTAATACTATTATGTGCTATGTGTTTATTAATCGTTCTATAACCTAGGATGATTATAAATCAGGAGGATTCTAGCTACGAGAAAGACTAAACGAATAAGAATTTTCAAGACGAAAATAGAAGTTTTCCGGGAACAAAATATTTTTCGGGGAAAAAGACGAAATAGGCACTATTCATCCGTTTCTGCTCGGAGATTTATTTTGAAATTCCGAGAGGTTACTGATTACGTAAAATTCTGAGACGTGATGGAATATTCAATAATATTTCAGTTATGGCAAAAATGAAGTTTTCGCCTGCGGACTCCAAACCTAGGGTTAGGAAAAGTGAGTTCCGAGAATTTAATGATCACGTATAATCATTAGGGTTTTATGCGTGAGAAATACGAGGATAATACTAGTTATTATATGAGTATAGTAAGAAGATTAATCTGACGTATAATACGAATATCGTCTTTAGCTATATCTGAAGAAAATACGAGAATACGAGAATGAGATCGTGAGAATACGATTAGTCTTAATGGACTTTGAGTTCATGGACTTTGTAGAATCTAATTGGACTTGGATTATGTCAAGCCCAACACTTTGTGAAATCAAGCCCAAGATAGGCCCAATAAGAATTAGGGTTAAGGCCCAAACCAAGAAAAAACCATGGATCGAGCAGGTGGGTAAGCGGATGGGTAATAACCATTGGGGCAACCCATGGGGTGACCCATGGGGCAAGAGGGGCGACCACTTGGCCACCAAGTAAGGGTGGAGGCAAAGTTTACTTGGTGGCTAAGTGTTGGAGGAGGTGTGAATAGTAACTTTAGGGGCGAAATGACTATTTTGCCCCTAGCTTTGAAAATCTATAAATAGGAAGCTTAATTTATTTTTTGTGGATTTTGAAAATCCTCTCACTTTTGAGAGAGAGAGTTTGAGAGCTTGGAGAAGAAGAAGAAGAAGAAAGAACATGAGCATGGATGCTCGGATCAAGGGTGATCGTGAAATAGAAAAGCTTGCAAATCGCCGGCTTTGTCTAGCGAGAGAAAAATAAGAAGAAGAGGTAATCTAAAACCTAGCTTCTAATAGATTTTTCTTTAAGTTTTCTATGTTAAAACATAACTTAATGAAGATAAGAAGTAGATAAGATGAGAGATGATTTCATATGGTTGAAATCATGAGAAAACAAAGAAATAAGAATTTGAAGTTTAGTTTGTAAATTTCTTAAGGAAGTATAAGATTCGTAATGAATTAGAACGATCTGAGTGGATATTATGAATGAGTAGGTGAAATAAGTAAGGAATGGTGTTCTATAACACCAAATTCCAATAACAAGTGAAATCATAATCCAAAATATCGATTAAAATGAAGAACAAACGAAGAACATGAAGAACACGCGAAGAACACGAATAACGTTGTTGATGGACAAATTTAAAACCATCGTAGTTTAATTGTTGTTGATGGACAATTTTAAAACCATCGCGTATAAGTTAGTTACATATTTCTTGGTTAGGAACAGTAGAAACATTCATGAAGAACGGATTAAAACATAGCTATAACAAAGTTATGGTGAAATTTCGTAAAAGACGAACGAGAATTAGAAAGTTAGTAATTAAACCCGAATGTGTAGGGTTTCATAAGAAAGTAAGAGAGTGTAAAAAACGTGAGTCATGGACTCAAGAACGAACGAGTTCCGAGTTCAGATGACTGAATTACGGACGAACGAACAAAGAGCGTTAAAAGCTTAAAATGAACAAAGGGTGAAGATCAAGCCAATTAAATGGCACGCTAATGGAGTTAGATTAAATTTATGCTCGTTGGGTATTAAAGTAAGTAAGATAAGGAAGAGTATAGCTTTGGAACCACCTCGTTCCGAGTTATAACGAAGGAGTTATGAGATCGCGTAGTAAGCATCTCAAAATTGATTTAATACTTAGAGAAAATTTCTAGGGTTAGGAATTGGCGCCAGCAGCTGATCATACATGCCTGAGAGTGGAGCAGTGGCGTAACCGGGGGGAGTTACGTTAACTCAGCGCCACAAAGATGAGAGATATAGAAGAGAGTGGCGCGCTTGGCTGATTGTTGAAAAAAGCGGAGATGAGCTTTTAAGCGCGCTCACTCTTGGGGAAATGTAAGGGGAGGTAAAGAATATAATCACGGGTTACGTAACAGATATCTGGGGACCATAGTCACGATGAACGAATGTGAGGGATTGATATGGTTGTGATCCTTAGATGTTGAGTGATGAGGGTAATGAATAACATTTCGATGTTATGTCATGATAATGAGAGGTAAGTGTGAAGCGTATAGACGCTGTGAAAGCAACATTGTTGCGATGAACGATCGGTCTTAGCATACAACGATTGGTATAGCTTCCACACTAAGAACGAGTAATGAACATGGGGTTCATGTAAGGGATAACGAAAGTAAATAAGAGATGAATTATCAAGAAAGCCGTAAGGAATAAGAAATTGACTTAACCAAACTTTATAGATTAATAGTTCGTATAAGTTAAGAGAAGTTAGGTTGTGGTACAATCGTAACTTTGATGGTTGACATATGGGAGCTGGGCTAAACAATTACTTCAGAGAGCGAAAGTATATACAAAACTGGCAACCGATCTAACTCACTGATGTGGGGCAGTGTAGATGAGACGGGAACTTGTTTGTTGGTTGTTTGTGGGAAACCACTCAGATTACCATATGGACTTCTAGCAGAGAAGCGATGTGTACTGAGTCCTAGAGAATTATAAGAAGAATATAAGAATGCAAATCATCCAAGATGATGAACGTTTTGAGTAAGACATCTCCGTATGTTATAAAGCCGTAAACTGGTAAAGGAGGTTAGTCGCGTAAACTTATATTGCAAGAACGCGAACCCTAAGAAGTAAAGTTAAGTAAACCAATGCGTAAGTTCAATTTATGACTAATTGGTGTTTATGTTTTCTCCTTATGTGTTATATAGGAATTGAAATGAGCAGTTCAGTGTAAGCTGTAGCTGGGCGTAAGGCAAGTTTCCTAACTTCATTCATTTACGTGAATGCTAGTTTCTTAAACTTCTCAGATGTTGTACTTGAGAAGTCTTGTCTATATGCATATGTGCGATGTATGTACAACGTGGTAGTATATATGAGGCCTTGTGCCATAATTTTAACACTTCGGTGTTTCTGTGATTGAGTTGTTCAATACAAGTATGTTCTGTTTATACATGAACCGTTATTGTTAAGTCTGTGCTAATGATTCTAGCCAGACAGGATGTGTATGAAAAAGGTAGATGAATGAAAGTATTTCAAGGTGAAAATGATTGATGTTTTAAGATGATAGGAATCGAGACTATTCCTATTATTCAAGATGCTTCATAACCTTTTGTTCGGTTATAGAAGTTCTAAAGAAATGTTTAATTCTAAAGTTGTTTATTCAACTGTTATGACTTGTTGGGCAATTGAATGCTCACACTTGCTTTAAATGAAAAACAATTTTCAGCGAACAAGGTTAGAAGAACTTAAGGATCCCGTAAAGATCAAGCTTACGGTATCTAGATGAATTGTCATTCAGAATGTGAAGAAGCGAGAAGATCAAGTGAAGACTTGTAATTTGGAAAGATGAAATTGAACAATAGACTAGTTAATGAACTATTATGTATCCTTGGTGGCGGATAAAAGTCACTCTTGTAAGATGAAATGGATAATGTAATTACCATTATTTGTAATGAAAAAGGTTATAAGGTTTCCAGAACCTGGGATTTGAGAGTGTATGTTGTTATATTTTGGTATATAATGATGTATGTTGGATGAAGGATGTACTCGTGACGTACGAAATCCGGGTGTGAAGATAGACCGGATTTCGGGGCGTTACATTTCGCGTCAGCTGAGTTAATAGAGTAGCGATTCGAGAAAATCCTTCCACGAATCTCCGATAATAACTAGCTAAGCCGAGAAAGCTACGTACTCCGGTCACTGACTTTGGTTGCTCCCACCTTTGAATTGCTTTAATCTTCGCTGGGTCAACAGATATTCCATGATTTGATATCATATGCCCAAGGAATGTAACTTCCTCAAGCCAGAACTCACATTTCTTCAACTTGGCATAAAGCTTGTTTTCACGAAGCTTTTGGAGTATCAGCCCCAAGTGTTGCTCATGATCTTCATGGCTTTTGAAATATATGAGAATGTCATCAATAAAGTTAACCACAAAGTGATCCAAATATTCCTTGAATACTCGGTTCATCATATCCATGAAGGTAGTAGGAGCATTAGTCAATCCAAAAGACATGACCAAGAATTCATAATGCCCGTACCGAGTTCTGAAGGTAGTCTTTGGAATATCCTCAGTTTTAACCTTCAGCTGATGATATCTAGAACGAAGATCGATCTTTGAAAAGAATTGTGCTCCTTGCAACTGGTCAAACAGGTCCTCAATGCGAGTTAACGGATACCTATTCTTGATGGTGACATGGTTCAATTCCCTATAGTCAATACAAAGTCGCATACTCCCATCTTTCTTCTTCACGAATAGAACAGGAGCACCCCAAGGAGACGTACTAGGACGAATGAAACCAATGTCTAACAATTCCTGCAATTGGGTCTTTAACTCTTGAAGTTCAATAGGAGCCATTCGATATGGGGCTTTGGAAATGGGTTTTGTACCATGTTCATAGTCGATACAAAATTCAATTTCACGCTCACGGGGTAGGCGGGAAGTTCTTGAGGGGAATACGTCGAGAAATTTATTAACAATAGAAATATCATTCAAAAGCGGCGTATTTTGTTTAAATCATGACATGAGCTAAGAAAGCTTGACACCCATTTTTCAATAAACGAATAGCTTTATGGCTTGAAATGACCGTGATTGATTTTAATGGTTTGGTCGCTTGAATTTGCATATTAGGTTGATTAGGAATATGAAAACTAACAACCTTACGAAAACAATCAATTTTGCATGATGAGTAGTTAACCAATCAATCCTAAAATTACGTCAAACGCAAGTATTTTTAAAGAAATAAGATCGATAGGGTAATAATGCGATTCTGATTTGAATCAAACAAGACTTATAAACCGTGGATGTAATGAAGGTTTCTTCCAACGGAGTTTCAACCGATAAGTCAAAGTTCAATTTCTCGAGTCAAATTTAAACGTTGGCGCAAGTAGGAGAAATAAAAAGAATGGGTAGAGCCGGGTATCAAATAAGGTATATACTTCACTAGAGTTTATGATAAACTTACCTGATGACCTCGTTCGGGTTCCTTGCTTTTTGGGAGGTTACAAAAACGCTCTCCTTGAACTCTGGATTTTGTCTTATGCAGGGGACTTTTTGATGCCTCCATCCCAAATTTGGACTTGACTTGATGCACGATAAAATCGGACTAGGTGACCTTCTCTTCAACAATTGTAACATGCTTTGAATGCTGCTGCGTACTGATTTGGATGATGTGTCCCTCCCTCGCATTTGTAACATACTCTCGTGGCCGGTCGTTCTCCTTCCTTAGCAACAGGTGTTGGTGCTGACGTCCTTCCATCATTATTAAATCTCCTCTTCTTGAAACTCCCACTTTTATTGTCTTGGCCATGATTACCACCAAGTGGTTACCATTTCGCATGTTGATTCCTCCACGTTTGTTGTCACCACTTCATGATGTTACTACCTTTGGTATTTTCATTCTGCCGGCTGCTTTCTCTTGGTTGCGTTGACCCGTTATCGCGCTCCAATAACTGAGCTCTATTTACAACATCTGAATACAAACACAGTTTATGAGAAATAAGATATTGACGTATCTCTGGTTTCAAACCTCTTAAAAACATCCGCGTCATTCTCTCCTCATTATCAACCAAGTGGGATGCAAACCGGGACAACTCGGCAAACTTAGCTTCGTACTGCGCCACGGTCATATTGTTCTGCTCCAACTTGATATTGTTTTGCTCCAACTTGATGAACTCTACCTCTTTAATGTGACGAATACTTTCAGGAAAGTACTTGTCGTTGAATAGTTCTTGGAACTTCTCCCAAGACATCTTCAGTGCGGCAGGTTGAGTACGCTTTACTGATTCCCACCAGTAATATGCCTCTCCTCGCAACATAAAGGTTGAAAAAGGAACCTTTTGCTCCTCGGAGCATCCCAAGACATCAAATATCTTGGTGATCTGCTTTACCCATGCATCCGCCTTAAGTGGTTTTGGCTCTCCAATAAACTCCGATGGTCCCAGCTCCTTGAACTGTTTAGCGGTGACCGTCTGAGAGTTTTCAGTGTTTCCACCTACATTTTGGATAGGAGTTTCTTTTGCCTGATGTTGTACGAATTGCAGAAAGCTGCTAAACATTCCGTCATTCACCATTTGGTCGGTGTTGTTGTTCACCTGAGGATTATTGTCTTCCTGTTGCACATTATCCTGGGTATTAATCTATGGTGACTCCACGATCTCATGTGATTCATTGCTTATCTCAACATTTTCGGATGCCATTTTCCAATACTGCCACAAAACAAGGGTTAATTAATATATCACATATTATCCCTATACTCTGACCGACCAGTTACATACCAAATAAACTTAGGTAGGTCAAACTAGCGAAGGAATTCCCCGTCTCTCCCCTCCTAGTTCTTGTCTCACATCTCAGCCAGGGATCATATCACTAAGATTTGATACCAATTGTGACGCCCCCAAAATAGGTATACATCACCCATCTTGGGTCGCCAGATACAAGGTACTGAATTCAAATACAACTTAATAATACAACTGTCGTGTACAATACGACAAAACATAAACTGTGAGTTTGAATACAAATATATTGTCTACTAGAGAGTATACAAACTCAAAAGGAGTCCTCATTACAATTATTATCACATTATTTCACAGAATAGTGAGGACTACTAATGCAAACATCTAGGACCATCACTCTATTCCCCGACTAGTCCCAGCTACGTTCTCATTTCCTGAAGAGAACAGTGAAAGAAAGGGTGAGCTCAACTAGCCCAATAAGAAATATTATGACTAAGATAATGCAGAATAAATTATCATTAGCCTTCAACAATGTTAAACTAATAGAATATAATAGATAACAAGTTTAACTGCAGCGGATCAAGCAATCCATTAGAAGAGTCAAGTAAGGTATAAAATCTATCATCTTCTATGATTTAAAAAGTTTTTCATCAACTTTATCACTGAGACTCAGCTTAATAAATAAAATTGAATCATCCCTGCTCCACGGCCAAGGATATTCATGTAATCATCAATGGTCATGACTATACCGAATAATCCATGGTCATAATCATACCAATAACTGTCCACCAATGAACTACAGGCCAATGAAGACTTTTACCACATCATTCGTCACATTACGGTCATGATTATACCGAATAATCCCTGGTCATAATCATACCAAGTCCATCTATGCACGTAAGCCAAAGATGACTTTCATCACAATAAAAGCATGAGGATGATGACCATGACATAATAATTCAATAAAACAAGTTCAAGAATAAATTTTAAAGATTTATAAGTTAATTTATCCTGAACTCAATAACGTCCAAACTGTCAACATGATACTGCTTTGTAGAGTAAAATTTAAGAATGCTCAGAAGAATATTTCCATGAAAAGATACTAGATGAAGCGCAAATATCAAAGATATTCCACTACTTTCATGGAGTATAGAAGCCAAAGCTTTAACCAACTGAGTAAAATAGAATATATGAAACTGTAAATGGATTTTCGTCCGCCATGCAATAATCCACGTGAGATGCATCATTTCCATAATTTAATAAGGAATGAATCTGAAGGATAATTCACCATGCGTGTGGTAATCCACATAGACAAAGTTATTTCAACGAAATAATAAAGAATGGAATAACGTAGGATTCACCGTAAATGCGATAGAATGCATGATGAGTTATTCCCAATGAATAATAAATAATGGAACCCGAGTCCGGTAAGAAGCGCATTGCAGACATGATATTCCGAGAATAATAAATAATGGAACACGTCCCACAAAACGTAAGCGCTTGCAGACGAGGATATTCCAGCGAAATAATAAAGAACGGAATATTAGAAAAATTTCACCATGTATGCGGTACTTCGCATAAACAGGTTATTCTAACAGAATAATATGAATGGAATAACAACAGAATTCACCAGGCATGTGATAGACCGCATAGACAGGTTATTCCAACAGAATAATAAAGAATGGAATAACAGTAGCTCTCTTCATGAATATGAAAGAATAATACCCCTTACGGGTACAACAAATAATATTCCTTACCTTAGAAGAAACTGGATATTGGAGTAGTGAAGTAGCAGAATACTTTTCTTTTTTCTCTCTATAGTTTCTCTCTCTAGAGTTTCAGTAATTCGTAAGAAATAATGAAAGAATGAGCTTCTATGTATAAGAGAATGGACTGAATAGTAACTAATTCATGAACGGTCCATATTGATTTACTTTTAAACGGACGGTCCATATTGGTTTACTATTAAAACTTAAAGCAACGGTCCATACTGATTTACTATTTAAACTTTAAACCAACGATCCATATTGATTTACTATTATAACTATCCACCAAATGGTCCATATTGATTTACTATTATATCTTCAACCAACTGATGCGAAAAATTAGCACATCTCCTTATGGAATAATATTGTACCCAAAAATAATTTGGACCGAAAAGAAATATATTTTACGGGTGAATAGTACTCTATGAATAGTAACTCGTGAATAGTAACTCATAAATAGTAACTCGTGAATAGTAACTCGTAAATAGTAACTCGTGAATAGTAACTCATGAATAGTACTCTGACACGAAAAGTGCCCCGAATACCCGATTGAACAATATAACCTCCAGACATCAATTATTATTGAAACAAATGTCAATTTCCACTAACATAAATAATTTCAACACAATGGAACTATAAAATTCATCTTTAATCAACACGAACTTATTCATCATTAATATTATAATTCATAATATTTAACAACCAGGTCGTTCCCAGGAAAGAGGGGCTTTCAGATAAGGATTTCTCCTTATTGGTAGCAATTAGGTGACCAAACCTCTCCTTGGTGAACTTTTAGACATTGTCGATATTGCAAATAATAATATGAATAACTTTGCCGTCTCAATTATTGATTTAATAATATATCATATTATGCAGATGATACTGTAACAATAATTGAGTACAACTGAGTGACTTCTCACGTAAGCATCAATAATCAATACCGTATGTTTCTTATGCAACCACGCAGCATTATTCGTATTATTACTACTACCGGGTAGTTCAACGGTTTTAATGGTAACACATCCGCCATTATTTTTATAGAAAGATAATTTTGTCGTTTTTTCTAACTTCGACAATACTTACATTAATGGGGTCCACTAATGATTGTCTTGTCGTCTGAATATTCCTGTTAAAGCGAATATTCCCTGACCAATCGAATATTATATAACCACTTTCTTACTTTGCAAAATTTGTAAGTATTACCCACAACTATAACATTATATCAAATCAACACCATAATATTAAAAAATATAATTCGAGAAAATTATTCTTTATTCATAAAAGTTGGGGTCTTACACAATTAAATTGTTCTAAACACATATCAATATACATATCAAATTAAAATAATTAATAATTCGCATAAAGGTTTGTCTCTGATACCACTGTTAGGTTTGTAATATTCATGAACGCAATCAAATTGCACAAAAGAAGCGGAAATGTGGAAAAAGCAGAGTTTTAAAATTTTATAAACCATATACCCGGATCATCCTTTATGCGCAATTATTAATTAAACGAAAAGATAAAGAACAAGAATCATACCCTTGAAGATTCGAGCTTCCTCAGGTATAAGTTCACCTCCAAATCTTTTTCGCGTTCAACTTGAATCCATCGGTTTTGGTTCCTTCCTTTGATCAACGTTAGTCACCCAAGTGTTTGGCCTCTAGAGGTGACCGACCAAAGAAGAAGAAAAATTCAAGAAGATGGGTATTTAGCAAAACCCTAGTTTTTCTATCTCTCATAGAAAATAGTGTACTCTCCCAACTATTGGAATTACATCTGTTGTGAAAAAGTCAACAACTCCACACACCCATAATAAGACTCCTCTTATTTATAGATGTAGACAACCCTTCTTAACAATTAATGAATTGTGTATTATTTTAATTAATTAAATTCCTTTAATTAATTAGGCTCTTAACCTTATTAGGAATAACTAATTAAACTCTTTTAATTATTTAGTCTCCTAATATTATTAGGAATATACGAGATTATTTTTATTAATTAATTCCCAAACTCCTTTAGGAATTAAATAATAATAGTAGTAATAATAATAATAAGACTCCTCTTATTAATTTATATTTAATATTTTCAAAATATTAAATATTAAATATTAAGCTATTTAATTTATTCTATCAACATAGATTAAATTAAATATATTTAACTTATTATTACGATTATGCCATTAACTTCTTAAATAATTATTCTTCCTTTTATGGTGTGACCCTTTAGGTTCTCCATATTAAACCGGTTGTGAATAAATCAATTAGAATAATTTTAATCTTATTTAAATAAATAAATTAAATTATTAATTTATTTAAATAAATAATATTTATTCTACAATAGGGATAAGCCTCCTTAGCGATCAACGACTTTCCAGATAATATAGATTTTAACATTAATCATCAAAGAACCTTTGAGTAAATACTTTCCAGATAATATAGATTTCTCTTCTTTTACTAGAAGTGGTAGATTCTTTATTGATCATACATTATTTCCATGTACAAATTATTATACCCAATCATACCCTTTGATATACCCTAAGGGTCTTAAGGAATAAGTAAAAGTATAACTCATCATACACAAGATACTATGATGATCTCAAGTCCAAGGATCACTTGTACTACTATCACTACAGGAATTCCTATTGACAGACAAGTAAAACTCCATTAGGTATTCCTTAGCGAGCCACGTTCAGTGAACTTATTCTCTAATAAGCACCTACATACTTACTTTAGTATCTCCACACAAATGATCATTAGATCAATCATCCTCATCCAATGAGCAAACAATGTATGTACCAATCTATCCGAATTCACTAATCCCCAATTTAGTAATCTAATGATTGAGAACTATTTTAGTATTAAGCTTTCTAAGAATTTAGATACTAAAAGCATTTCTTAAAACTATGGATTTATCACATATTATAAAGCAACATCATGTAGATAATTAAAAGCCTTTAATAAATTAATACTTTTTATTAATAAATGAATAAGATTGTTACAAAGTATATGCTTTATCATCAAACATGATTGGTTTGTGTGCATACTACTTTCAATTGGCCCATCATCAAAATCATTTTTTTTAAATTTGTCGGCATTAAATCGGCCCTTTCCTAAAATATCACCCTTTAAATAAATTAATCAAAATAACTAAATAAAAAGAGTTGAAACACAATTTAGGAATGATATATTTTTTCCCCGACGTCCACAAATCTTTTCCCAAAAATCTCACCCTTTTTTTTGTTGCAAAATTTGTTTGTATTAATAAGACCAAAAAATAATGGCTAAGGGGCATACCCCAGAATATAGTAACATCATCTAATGAGCAAAGATGAGGATACAATACAAAGAAGAGAGCCCACCTATTCTAGTGAGTTAACAACCAATTACAGTAGTGATTACAATTAGTGGCCTTGATAAAGGATTTACAAGAAGAGAGTCTTGATTTTATAAGATTGATAGTGTCCTTTGCAAGAGATCGAGGTGGAATAGTTTTACCCTTGTGCATCTTTGTGTTCCCAGCCTCCCAAACTTTGTAGAAGTAGGTGGCTACTGTAAGGCTCAAAATATTCTTGGTCAGTTTCGAGTCTTGGTAGTTGGTGAGGTAGCCAATGAGAGCATCTCATGTTATTAGGATGGAAACCCAATTTCCTAAGTCGACTTCACTTTTTAAGATAACCGAAGAGTAGGTACATTCAAAGAACAAGTGCTCAAAGGTTTCTGGGTGCTGGTTGCACAGATGACAATTGTGATGCCCCCAAAATAGGTATACATCACCCATTCTGAGTCGCCAAATACATGGTACAGAATACAAATACGAACTTAAATATACAACATGAGCTGTGAGTTTTAATACAAATATTGTCTTTTAGACAGTATTCAAACTCAAAATAAGTCTTCAATACATTTATTATCACACTATTTCAAAGAATAGTGAGGACTACTAATGCAACATCTGGACCGTCGCTCCGTTCCCCGACTAGTCCCGGCTACGTTCTCATTTCCTGAAGAGAACAATGAAAGAAAAAAGGGTGAGCTCAACTAGCCCAGTAAGAAATATTATGACTAAGATAATGCAGAATAATTTATGATTAGCCTTCAATAGTGTTACACTAATAGAATATAATAGACAACAAGTTTAACTGCAGCGGAACAAGCAATCCATTAGAAGAGTCAAGTAGAGCATAAAATCTACTATCTTCTATGATTTAAATGGTTTATCAAAAGTTTTATCGCTGAGAATCAGCTTAATAAATAATCCACATCATCGAATCACCCCTGCACTACGGCTAAGGATATTCATTAGTATCACGACTACAAATTATTCATGCACTTCAAAGCTAAGGATATTAGATGTTTTGGCCAGATGGTCATGATCATACCAACAATTTGTCCATCAATACCTCTACTGGCCGATGAGGACTTTTACCACATCATTTGTAATATTACGACCATGATTATACCGAATAATCTCTGGTCATAATCATACCAAGTCCATTTATGCACTACGGCCAAAGATAACTTTCATAACAATATAAGCATGATGATGATGACAATGATATAAAAATTCAATTACAAGAAAGTAAAGGATAAATTTTTAAAGATTTATAATTTAATTTATCCAGAGTTCAATAATGTCCAAATTGTCAACATTATACTTCTTTGTGGAGTAAAATTCAAGAATAATATTGTATCAAAAATGATTTGGACCGAAAAGAAATCAATTTTTGTCATGAATAGTACCCCGGGTGAATAGTAACCAAGTGAATAGTACCCCGTGAATAATAACTTCGGGAATAGTAACCCCGTGAATAGTACCCCGGCATGAAAAAGTTAAAACTTTTCAAGAATGGTCATAATAATATTTCCATGAAAAGATACTGGATGAAGCGCAAATATCAAGGATATTCTACTAATTTCATGGAGTATAGAAGCCAAAAATTTAACCAAATGAGTATAGAATTCGAAATCTGAAACGAAATAATATTACTTACATACTACAGAGTATGGAAGAAAATATTATTTCAACCGAATATTGAACAAAAATAATATCCCTTACCTTTAAAAGGAGAGTATTCCAACTGGTATAGAGGAGATATTCTTGAAGAAAACTTGAACTGTTTACTACGCTCAAAGCTTCCTTAAACTCTAAAGAAATACGCTCAAGATTATAGAAGAAGAATTCTCAGATTCTGGTGTGATTTTCAATTCTAACTAAGCATCCTATTTATAGGAAAATGGAAAGGATACTATTCTAACACGTGCGCACATACTGATAATTCACGGACGAAAATTTAGAATTCATGGATATAAAGTCACGGGCTGAATTTCAATTCTACACACACACACATCGCTTTCAGTATATCACTCTCACCACCATACACACACACACACACATCACTTTCACCATATCACTCTCACCACCATACACACACACACATCACTTTCACTTCTTCACATTTCTTCTACCTATCCCTTTCACCCACCACTTTCCACTCACACACACACATCATATTATATATATACACACATCACATACTTATATATATATATATATATATATATATATATATATATATATATATATATATTCCCTCCCTTTTGCGTAAACTCTTTTCCTCCCCATATCCAAAATCATTTCTTCCACACGTGGGCCCCACACGTGACCCCCGCATGTGGCCCCCACCTTTATTATAAAGGATAAATTTCTACCGATTATTTTGAAAAATGGGTAAATGGAATACGCCAAAATTTTAACAAAACTTCATAAAAATCCCCTCAATATTTTTAACAATATTTATTCATTGTTATTATAACTCGCAATATTAACAACCAGATCGTTCCCAGTAAAGAGGGGGCTTTTCGATAAGGATTTCTCTCTATTGGCGCGCAATTAGATGACCAAACCCCTTTCCTTGACAGAACTTTCTAGACATTGTTAATTATGCAGATAATAATATTAATAACTTGTCATCTCAATTATTAATTTAATAATATAAAATATTATGCAGATAATATTGTGACAATAATTGAATCAATAATATGAGAGATATGATGCATCAATTTGTCGACGTCGAGATTTTTAGTTGTCCCTTTTAGTTACTTGTTCTTTGGTGTTCACATTTTAAGTGAGATTTGTTTGAAAAAACAAGTGAAAAAGGTCCGACATGTATAATATCGACGATGGACTGTTAAGAGTCGCCAGTTGGTTTTTTAAATGGTTGTACCAACACAACCGAGAAAAGGTTTGCACATTGACCCAAAGATGTAACAACTTTAAAAAGCGTCGGTTGATAAAAGCAGATTCATTAGGGTCCGGGGACTTGATTATGCGGAGGGAAGGTGTTAGGCACCCCTCGACACCCGTGTTACCACAGTGATTGCCTCTTTTCAAGAAACTGTTATCTAAATGTGTGTGTGTGTGTGTGTGTGTATGGGTCAATGTGCTGTTGTTTGGAAGTAGTGCGAGGCCTTGTTCGCACCTATATACACAGGGTTTGAATTTATGTAAAAATTCAGTTTTTAGCAAGATTGACAATGATGTTTTATAAAAGAGGTTTTTCAAACCTTTATGCTCAATAGTAATTGAGACCTTTTAATACTTCCATTTTATTCAATATTCGGCTCGATTGATTTTATTTCTGAGATGCGAAGCATCTAATAAATAATGTACAAAATAATGCTGATTTTCTCGTGGGTATGAAAACCATCTGAGGAAATTTAGACACCGCAGAATAATTTACAAGTTGCTTACAACTGGAAAAAAATCCATCACGGGAACCGAATCTAGATCCAGTAGACTGAATCTGTGAGCACATGATTCCTAGGCTCACACGATACCGCAATTTATATGAAAGTAGTAAGTATGTATATATATATATATAGACATGATCACCAATCACGAAGCACCTCCATGGGGGATCAGAAATGTAAATAAAGCTGTAAAAGCTATCAACCGCCACAGAGGAAACTCCAGGCGAGACGAAACGTAAATAAAGTTGTACAAAGCGATCAACTACCACGAAGTGAACTCTCTGGCGAGACGAAAACGTAAAGAAAAGCAGAAAAGCGATCAACCACCATGAAGTAAACTCCAATGGGACGAATATATATATATATATATATATATATATATATATATATATAAGAGTAAAACGCATCGGATGTAAAATCCGGGCTCATCGAGCGAGTTCGACTCACGATTAATATATATATATATATATATATATATATATATATATATATATATATATATATATATATATATATTAAAGCGATAAACGCTCGCATCAAAGTTCAGGCTCATCGAACAAAGTTCGACACACATTAATATATATATATAGTATATATATATATATATATATATATATATATATATATATATATATATATATATATAAAAGCATTAAACGCCTGCATCAAGAAATAGGCTCATCGAACAAAGTTCGATACACGATTAATATATATATATATATATATATATATATATATATATATATATATAAGTAAGTAAACGCTCCAGACCGAAGTCTAGGCTCAACCGGGGCATAACTCGATAATGTTAGTCCATATATATAAATATATGTGTATATACAAACTGAAATAAAACCATGGACTGAAGTCCGGGCAAACACACGCAACACGACTCTCAACGTGAAGAAGGGTGTGTGCAAAGATGAAGAGAAAGGCTTTAAAGTGTGTGAGAAGGCTTACAGTGTCAAACACTTTGCGTGCACAGCCCGTTCTTCCCCCAAACTTAGATTGTTTTTATGGATTGTCAGTGGAGAGAAGATGAAAACGCAAAGGGAATGCAACTTACTTTCAATTGTGCTATATGTTCCCCAATTTCATGAAGAGTTCAAAATTTGTGGTGATGAAGATTGGAGGTATGGGTTAGGGTTTATATAGAGGTGATGTAGGGTAGAGGTAGTGGCCCAATCTTGAAGGTGGGATTAAGGGAATTCGTGGGGTGGATTGTGTGGGTTAGTGGAATTGTGAAGGGTGAAGTGGGTTGATAGTAGATGTCGATCGTGGGTTGTGTATAGGAGAAAGAAAACTGAAATGGAAATAGGCGTGCGTGTGGGGAAATAAGGAAGGGACGTGCGTGTCGGTGATTTATGCTTGATTTGAACCCCAGCCCGGAGGAGGGTGCTAGGCCAAAAAAGAGCCATTGGCGTGAACTATTATTCGCTAAACTTTTTGGTCAAAAATTTTGGAGATGCAAATTTTCCGATTTTTTTTTCATTTTGTAGTCGTTGTTGCTCTGACTCACGTTGGACCTCTCCTGAAACCAAAAACATGCAATACGTTAGATTAATGACAACTTGTAGTTTCAATGAGATTTTTAGTACTTTTCAGAGATTTTTAGCAAAACTTAATAATTGACAAGTCCTAACTACTGCTTCATAAACTATCCTAACAAATTGAACATGAACTATGAAAAATAAAGAAAGGTTGGGTTGCCTCCCAATTAGCGCTTGATTTTAAGTCGTTCAGCCTGACTACTCCCTGTTTTATTGTGTATCGGCGAGGATGATGTTGTCGGCGTCCCAATTCGACTCACCACCCCAATAATGCTTTATCCGTTGACCATTTACTTTGAACGTTTATAGTGGATTACGACTGTAGAGTTCAACGGCGCCATGAGGAAATACTCGTTTTATAGTAAATGGTCCCGACCATCTCGACTTAAGCTTTCCGGGGAACAAACACAGCCGTGAATTGAACAAGAGGGATTTGCTTGACCCATTTCGAATGTTCGTTGCACAATTTTCTGATCGTGCCACCTTTTAACTTTTTCTTTGTATAGCTTGGCATTCTCGTAGGCTTGGAGGTGGAATTCGTCGAGCTCATTTAGTTGGAGTAGCCTCTTTTCTCCTACCGCGGCTGGATCAAAATTCAGTTTCTGTATTGCCCAATAAGCCTTGTGTTATATCTCCACCGGTAAGTGACATGCCTTTTCGTACAAAAGTTGATAAGGTGACATCCCGATTGGCATTTTGTATGCAGTCCGGTATGCCCATAATGCATCGTCCAATCGAAGTGACCAATCTTTCCGACTCGGATTTATGACTTTCTCCAATATCCTCTTAACTTCTCTGTTCAATACCTCGGCTTGCCCATTAGTTTGAGGGTGATACGCTGTAGCCACCTTGTGATTTACCCCATACTTAGCCAAAAGAGTTGTAAACGACTTATTGCAGAAGTGACTGCCTTCATCACTAATTATTGCTCTTGGCGTCTTAGAACCTCGTGAAAATGTTTTTTCAGAGAAACTTGAGGACCACCTTGGCATCATTAGATGGTAATGTTGCGACTTCAACCCATTTTGATCGTAATCCACCGCGAAAGCGAATATATCTTGATTGCTCGGAGACGACGGGAATGGTCCCATGAAATTGATGCCCCATACATCAAAGATTTCCACTTCAAGAATTGTTTATAGGGGCATCTCATTCCGTTTCGATATGTTTCCCACCCTTTGGCATCTATCACATGTTTTCACAAATTGGTGGGCGTCTTTGAACACCGTAAGCCAATAAAACCCGGATTGAAGAACTTTCATCATTTGTCGCTTCATCACTTCGTAATGTCCACCATATCTTGGAGATGAATGGCATTCTTGTAATATGTTGTGGACTTCACTGTATGGGATACATCGTCGAATCATCTTATCGGCACATTGTTTAAATAGATATGGCTCATCCCACATGTACCACTTGACGTCGTGAAGAAACTCCTTTTTCTGTTGTCGTGTATGATCCGAGGGAAGAATCTTGCTTACCACATAATTCGCTAAGTCTGCATACCATGGAAATTCTGCATTCAACCCAAATAACTGCTCATCCAGGAATGTCTCGTTGATCACGCATCTATCTTCATCCTTTTTCTCCGGATTTTCCAGTATTGATAAATGATCGGCAACTTGATTCTCCGTCCCCTTCTTATCTTTAATTTCTAAATCAAATTCTTGAAGTAGGAGAATCCATCGGATAAGGCGTGGCTTAGCATCTTTTTTCGCTATTAAGTATCGAATCGCCGAATGGTCCGTGTAGACTATTACCTTAGTCCCGATCAAATATGCCCAGAATTTGTCAAATGTGTATACCACTGCAAGCAATTCCTTCTTCGTAGTAGTGTAGTTCATTTGAGTCTCTGTGAGTGTTTTGCTTGCATAGTATATGGCGTGAAACACCTTATCTCGCTCTTTATTTAAAAACATTTCTAATCGCATAGTAACTTGCATCACACATAAGTTCGAATGGCATTTTCGGTCATCAAGTGCGACTATCACGAAATTTGTAGTTAATTTCTTCTTCAACAATTCAAGCGTGGACTTGCATTCTGCAGTAAAGCTAAAAAGTCGCATCCTTCTAAAAATCTGCATAGAGGTTTTGCAATCTTAGAAGTCTTTATAAACCTTCGGTGAACCAAAGATGCCCCAAAAAGCTGCGAATACCCTTAAGCGAGCTCGGTGGAGGTAGTTTCTTGATCGTGTCCAACTTTGCCTTGTCCACCTCAATCCTTGGCCGACACCTTATGTCCCAAAATTATGCCCTCTTGAACCATGAAGTGGCATTTTTCCCAATTCGATTATGAGGTTTGTATCCTTACACCGCTGATACCATGACCAGATTCTCTAAGCAAGTGTCAAAATTGTCCCCATAGACCGAGAAATCATCCATGAAGACTTCAATATTCTTCTCCACTATATCCGAAAAAATAGCCATCATACACCTCTGGAAAGTTGCAGGTGCATTGCACAGTCCGAATGACATCCTCCCAAATGCAAAGGTGCCGTAAGGGCAAGTGAATGTTGTCTTTTCTTGATCCTCAAGAGCGATAGCAATCTGATTATATCCTGAATATCCATCCAATAAGAAGTAAAACTCATGTCCCGCTAACCTATCTAACATTTGATCGATAAAAGGTAGCGGGAAATGATCCTTCCAGGTTGCCTTACTCAATCTCCTATAATCAATGCACACCCTCCAACCTGTTACTGTCCTTGTTGGAATTAACTCGTTGTCCTCATTCTGAATTACCGTCATTCCCCCTTTTTTAGGCACACAATGAATCGTCTTTACCCATTTCTTTGTCGGGAAATTGGGTATATGACAATTGACGTCCAATAATTTCAAAAATTCCTTCTTGACCACTTCCTTCATGATTGGGTTAAGTCGACGTTGATGCTCCACCGATGGACTTGCATCATCCTCCATCAAAATCTTGTGCATGCAAAATGATGGGCTAATGCCTTTTATATCCGCATGATCGTCCATCCAATTCTTTGATTTGTGATCCCTAAGCACTCTCAGACAACTTTTCTTCCTGCAATTCGTTAAGTGCAGCAGAAATAATTACAGGTAAAGAATTTAAATCGCCTAAATACGCATACCTAAGATGTTTAGGGAGTGGCTTAAGTTCCAATGTCGGTGACTCCTCCAATGATGGTTTCAATTTTTCTGCAACTGTCTCCTCGGTGTGCAGAGGTTCAACCGGTGCTCTGAATCGGCTAACTTGTGGCAACGAGTCTAGCATCTGTAATAAATCCACTAATTCCGGGTCGTCTTTTTCCTCATCCCCCAGTAAAGTTGTTTCCAACTGATCTTTGATCAAACTCTTGCTCATATCTTCGCTGGTAATTTTCTCCATTAGATCCATTCGATTACACTCTTCCTCGTCCGTGGGATATTTCATGGCCTTGAACACATTGAATTTTACTTCTTGATCTTGGACCCTCATTGTAAGTTCTCCTTTTTTGCACGTCCGTGAGTGTCCTTCCCGTACCAAGAAAGGTCTCCCTAGGATGATCGGGATGTTCTTATCTTCATCAAATCCAAATATGATAAAGTCCGCAGGAATATAAACTTATCCACTTTTACCAAAATGTCCTCTCTGATGCCTCTCGGATATGTGGTGACCTATCCACCAACTGTAATGAAATATTCGTAGAAGCTTTGGCGGCAAACAAACCCAATTCTGAATATCTTGATAATGGCATCGGTTTATACTACGCCCCAAATCACATAAGCACTTGTTAAGCGATAACTTCCGATCGTGCACGGATAGTAAAGCTCCGGGTCTTTGAGTTTTGGTGGAAGCTTTTTACAGAACACTTTGCACTACACTCCTCTGTTATTGCCACTATTTGAAGTCTTCCCATTTATTCTTCCTCGGCAGGATCCCTTCATAAACTTTGCATAACTTTCGGCATTTGTTACAGGGCCTCTGCGAATGGGATGTTAATCTGGAGTTTCTTGAACACATCTAAAAACTTTGCGAACTGCTTATCTGATTTCTATTTTTGGACTCTCTGCTGAAACGGCGGTGGAGGATAAACAATCGGCTCGTTGTTTGACTTTATTTCCTCATTTTGTTACCCTCCAACTGCGTTCTTCATCATCAACTTTTCCTCGGGTGTTCTTTGAATTTTCTGCACTATTCCCACCGAGGTGTTTTCCACTTCTCAACATAACTGCTTGACATTGCTCATGATTACCCTTCGGATTTCTTTCGGTGTCGCTAGGTAATGTTCCTTGTGGTCTATTATTCAATGCCAATGCAATTTGACCTATCTGATTCTCTATATTTTTGATAGCAATAGCTTGATTCTTCATAGCCAAATCGTTGCTAGTCATGTACCTTGCCCATGATTCCTCCCCATCGGATTTCATGTCCTGCTGTTGAATATGTTGTGGATGACTATGAAAACCAGGGGGATATGATGGTCATGGAGCTTGAGTTTGCTGATTATTGCTCCATGAGAGGTTTGGGTGGTTCTATTCCCCACAGTTGTAGGTGTTTTGGTAGGTATTTTGCGGAATTACATTTGTAGTTGCCTATATGGCCCGAGCGGATCTTTGGATTTATTGCACACTGCTCTGTCGGATGATCACCCGCACATAATTCACATACTACCATCACCTGCTGAACTTGTTGAGCTTGAGCCCCTGCTATCGTATTCACCCTCTCATTCATCGTATCAAACTTCATGGACGGTCTGCGAAAAAAGAGTTGCTTGTATAGTCATTGTTACTCCATCTAATTCCAGATCCCGACCACCTTTGCTGTGTCATTCTTGATGTGGGCCCTTTGGTAGTTATTCTTGACATTGTTTCTATCAAATTGTAGGCTTCCTCATAACTCTTAGCCATGAATGCACCGCATGCGATGCCACATCAATGCTAGTTCGACATTTCCATGTGGCAGATTATAGAAGGTGTTCATTTGTAACCACTTGGGCAATCCATGATGTGGGCATTTTACGAGTAATTCCTTGTATCTCTCCCATGACTCATATAGTGACTCTCCATTCTGCTGCTCAAACATTGTGATGTCATTCCTCATTTTTGCAGTCTTTGCCGGTGGGAAAAATTTGGCAAGAAATTTTTGAGCCAAATCCTCCCAAGTAGTGATCGAACCCGGCGGTAGAGAATGTAACCAACTCTTTGCCTTGTCCCGTAAAGTGAATGGGAACAAGCGAAGTCTCACTGCCTCATCCGACACCCCATTGTACTTGAACATGTCGCACATTTCCAGAAAACTGATCAAATGCTCATTCGAATCGTCGTTTGCCATTCCCCCAAACTGACATGAGTTCTGCATCATCTGAATAGTCCCAGGCTTTATTTCAAAAGTGTTCACAGCAATTGCAGGCCTAGTAATGCTCGACTGCATATCAGTCACCCTAGGTGTGGCAAAATCCCTCAACGCTTTCTAGTCTTCGACAGCCATCGTTCCTTCCGTATCAGAATTTTCGAATTCGTTCCTCGTTTCCTCAATCCACTTACTCAACTTTTGAAATTGTCTGTCAATGTCGTCCTCAAAAGGAAGCAAGTCTGGATGTTTAGATCGTGTTTGCATAAACTAATGTCGAAAACCTGAAATAGAGAAAACAAAAATAAAAATGTTTAAGTAAAACTGGAATAATTAAACTGATATTGTAAACACAAATTTAAAATCTCGGCTAAATTTTCCACGGCGACGGCGCCAAAAACTTGTTGGGTAAAATCACTACACTTAAAAACACGCAAGTGCACGTGGTCAACAAGTAATATAGTAGTGAATAAAGTATCGTTCCCACGAGGACAAAATATCAAGAATCTTAACTTCACAATTATCAATTTTGTATTAACCCTAATTTTATTAAACTAATCAATTCGATGGTTTTTAAAATAAATAAAAGAGACTAAATTAATAAATAATTAAACTATCACAAAACAATCACCAATAAAGAAATCCAGAATTTCAAACAATTAATGGAGAATTAGACTTATGATTTCACCCTGAGCTTCACTCTGATTTTCAAAACTTTATTCCAACTCAATTCAATATCCCAGTTTATTAATCAAGAACACGAACGTAGTAAGAGCCACCTCTCGATGCACTAATACCATATTAACATCAATCCACAATAAAGATAGAAATCCGTTAAACACCTAAATTAACCAACTCACTATATCTCTATGTGAACTGCAATAAAAAAGGTTGAAGTTTAAGCTCTCTATACGATTACATGCGATGTCAAGCGTATCTCTACCTTAACAATAATCACAAATCTACTATCGACAAAATTCATGACACATGTTATATTAACTAGGTCTAGATTCGAATCTCCTCTCTCGATTCCTTTCAAATCCACAAAGAACTGTTGATCAGGCAACTCATAAATTCACGCACAAATTAACATAGATAAACTGAAAATATCTTATTGAATTGAAAATCAAAGTTATAGAATCATCGTTACGCCCAAAGATCCATCACAAGTCTAATAAGTAAATTAGTTCATAACGAATGAATTAAAAACTGAATAATTTGTTGAAAACATCATCCCAATTACAAATTGATGAAAGAAAAGTGGAATTATGGAAAACCCCTTCACGTAGCCTCGATTTACAACCATCGTGATAATCTCCGAAAATTACTCCTCCAACGTTCGCTCTTCAATCCTTGAAATCGCTCTTGAATTCTTGCCTTTGTGTTATACGATTGTTGTTTTTCTCCGTAATAGCTAGTTATCTTTTCTTCTGGACAAATTCTTCTTTTATTAGAGACCAAATGCACCAGCCAAGCCCAACAAACTGAGCCCCAACAGAAGTCGAAACCAAATAGGAAAGTTCAGAAAGCGGACCCCCATACGTGAAAATCTGGCTAAAAATAGGCATACGTGGCGGCATGGCCACTGACTTCAAAATTTCTAAGTTCCAACTTTTTTCTACTTTTGCTCCAAAAAGACCACCTTTCCTCACCAATTGCATCCATCACCACCCTACACATAAAATATCATGAAACGAGTAAAAACGAACACAAATTATGAAAATAACTACGAATTTAAACTTGAAATGAATATCGATCCGTGTATATAAAATCCACTTATCAAATGCTTTATCAAAAACTCATCACAAGGATTCTGACGGACTCGCGATCGTGGAGCGTGACTTCGACGATAGCAGACTGAACTCAACGAATCTTGATCGGACTCAACGATGCCCGAGACGGACTCGACGATCGTAGGATAGACTCGACGATAGCAGGACAGACTCAACGAACATAAGACTACCTCAATGATCGTAGTCTTCCTAAGGACACCTCAGCTCTGAAAAGGCCAAGGGCAAATCGGTTACATTCCTGCGACGAATCAAATCGTAGAGCCAAGCAAAAATTGACACTGTCCCCACTAAGTGAAAAGAGAGAGGAAGTTACAAGTACAAATTGAAATCATGTTATTGAAATCTAAAGTTCAAAAGATTATCTCTCTCATCCTCTCTATCTCTCTCTCTCTCAAAGCGAAACCCTAAATCAGCAGAAAGCTCAGTCGTATCTTACCTCCAACTACAGAATATGACTGCTACAAATGTGATTTCAAAGCTCTGAGACTCTGCTTCAACGAATTCAAGATCGCCTCCACCAAAATTTCACAAGACAGGCCCTTCTTGAAGAAGGCGGGTCTCGAAGAGGCATTGAGCACCGATACACTCATCTATCCCAAGCTAGTGAAGGAGTTCTATAAGAATGGTGTGTTCGAACACAACACCATCACTACTCGAGTAAAGGGAGTAGAAATAAGACTAAGGGAAGAGGACTTCAATCTGGCCCTAGGTTTCAAGAATGAAGGGCACCCATTCTTAGACAGCATAAACTTCTAAGAGGGTCTAAGGAAAATGCATCACAAGAAAAACCCCTCTGTAAAAGGATACAAAAAGAAGGAGTTCCCACAAAGGTACAAATTTTTGGTTGACATTATTGGGAAATGCATCTGCTAGTAAGATCTCGGGTCATGACTCAGTGAATGAAGCTCAACTAAGGCTCATGACGGCCATGTTTCATGGCATACAACTCAACTATGGAGCTGTATTACTTGAGTGGATCGGCAGATGGATCCTCAACTCGAAGAAATCAAAAAGCCCTCTAAAGATGCTATATGGGCGTTTCATAAGTATCATTCTGCAATCAGCACTGGGTGACAAAATTGGGGATGAAGAGGGAGAAGCCATAAACCCAAATCGAAGAATGACCCGAAGAATTGTTTGAAATCGGAGAGAAACCCAGTGAGCATGTTCGAATGATGACGAGAATCCAAAGGAAAGAACTGGGGATCTGAAGAACGCAGGCATTCCTGGAAACATGTCTGTTGTCAGGGAAGAAAAACAAGAAGGAGAAATCAACAAGGAAGAACCCTCTACCCTTTCCAGAAAAAGCAAGGGCAAGAGGAAGCTAAGAGCCAGCCAGATCGAAGAGCCTCAAGGATCTACAACTGACATTCCTGTAGAGTCCTCTGATATAGAAACTCTAAGGAGGTTAAGAAAGAAGCGTGACAAGAAGAATGAAGTCAAGAGGATCAAGCAACCATATCACGGATCCTAAAGAAGAACAAACTGGTCATAAGTCCAAAAGACTAACAGTTACTTCTATCGTAGAGTCTATGTTGTTCTCTGAGACCAGGACAAGTGTGGCAGAAATGGAGGAAGTTACTTCAAGAAGAGTGGTACATTCAACATGACAAAGCTAAGACTCAAGAGAGTCCGAAGTTGTGGCTAAACCCAAAGAAATCAAAAAGAAAGCTAGTCGAAGTATATTCTTGAAAATGAAAAGGTGCTGAAAAAGGAAGCCAAGAATATGGCTGCAAAAGAAGAACTGTCCCAAGAAAATAAAGAGGACAGTGCTCCAGCTGAGGGGGAGATCCCTGAAATTCTCATGATAGAGAATACACCGGCTTAGGGGGAGAAATCTACAGCTCAAGAAGATGTTCTAGCTAAAGGGGACTTACTGAATCTATAAGAAGATGATCATGCTGAGGGGGAGCCTCATGATATCCACTCGGCAGAAGAGGAAATTCCTGCTCAAAATCAAGATGTCCCTACCAGACATGAAGAGGAACCAGTAAAAGGTCGTCAAGAGCCCATTGAGATAATGGAATCCTCAAATGAAGATAGTGAAGAGGAAGAAGATGATGATGATCTTCAAATCACTGGTGTAGGGAAAAATGGATATAGGAGCTATCTGTACACTCAACTGTTTTCCTATCTACCCATGATGGCATACCATCAAGCTCAAATCCTGAACTCATGGGATCACATGTTCTGGAGCTTCAAGGAATATCCAACCATTTCAGTCCTGGCTCATGGATTTCCAGGGAAAGTCATCTTTGCCAAGAAGTCGCTACCAACCATTCCTCTTCAAAAGACAAATCGAGGTATTATCTATTCTACCAAATTCAAAGTTAATCACTTATCATCATCTTCATTTAGCTTTTTTGAATTCCCTCGATGGTTGGAGGTGACTCTCAATCCGATGAAACCAATTTCCGATTCTGAGAATCCCAAAATTACATGGCGAAGAACCAAATAAAGTCAACTTTACCCTGCAACCACAAATCACTACCTCTACGATTCCAGACTCCAACCACATCGTAGAGTCCCACATCGAAATCGTAGAGTCGCCTACCCCAGACATCCAAACCCAAGCCCCTCCATCTGATATACCTTCCTCCTCATAAAATGACTACTTTAGCCTTGATCTCGCTTTTTACAACTTGCAAGATCAATCCCAACAGAGAACCTCTCCAATTAACAATCCACAAGCAAATGATACTCTCCCAAGCCTGCCTACCAAGGATGACTTGAAAGAAACCTCTGAGCAAATGGTCAAGTCTATAGAAGCGAGTCTGGAAACTCACTTTGACCTCATCAATATCCGGCTAAATCAAATGATCACAGCTGCAAATAAATTCCCTGGCACTATGAATACTGAGCTTACAAAGAGGCTAAAGGAAATTATCAAAGAGATTCTGAAGAGTATGTCGGACAGAGATGAGATCCACTTCCAGATAGCTACCAAACAAAGAGAGGCTGTACTCGAAATGCAGAAACACCAAGACCTTCAACATAAAATTATGCTGGACAACATCCTCAACTTGAAAGCTTCTATCTACGACTTTCAACAATCTTATGCAAATCAGGACAAACATAATGATATGATTCTTTCAGTTCTCCAAAATAAAGAAGCAAGATCTGAAAAACAGAACAAGGAAAATAGAGAGGACATTTCTCAGACACAAAGCCAACTGAACGAGCTCACTACTAGAAATTTGACCTATAACGACGACCTATAGCGACGGTCGGGACGGAACCCTCGCTATAGGGTGTATATAGCGATGGTCATCGTCTGGCCGTCGGTATAGATGATTCTTTTAAGAAAAAACCCTCCCATTTTCTCCCAAATCATTTCACTTTTCCCCCAAATCATTTTCCTCCTCTCCACCCAGGACCACGCCGAGATGGTGCTCTTGTCTCTCTTCTCTCACTCCCTACCTCCACAACCATCAGAAATGGTCGCCGCTACTAGCCCCTGGTTTCGATTCAAACCCTTGAATCCGACATGGCCACCGACAGTCCAGACCCATTCTTCAACAAGTAATTAACCCTCGTTCCCAAATCCAAAACCCCAATTAATTCATCTTCTTCCGGTATTGTGCGGTATTGTAAGATTAATCTTGTTCAGTAGTTAGTAGTGGGAGTATGCACATAGGCACATATCTTTGATTGTTGATATTGTTTGAATGAGTTATTATGGTCATATTACATAATATGAATGATTTTTTCTATTCCTCGCTTTTGTCCGGTTCATATCTTTAGACTAAACCAAATTGAAATTATAAAGGTACTTAACCAGATAGCTAAACCGTCATAAACTAGATTCCTTTCTTTAGGAATTTACCATGTATTTGAAATTATGTTTGTTTAATATATTAATATGTCAAGATTTTGTTCCTCGCAGTAAAATGATAGGTATAAAGGTAACCTCATATTATATGATTCTCCTATCTAGGAGCTTGAATCTTTGTGTGCTATATAAATTTCTGCATTAAGAGTTTCACTATTGTTTACTTATGACATGTTCTTAATATTGATTTGTCTAAGGATCTAGTTACTTTTTATTTGATAGTTCCTATTACTGGTTCTTCCAGCTCTAAAAATTTGTTTTGCCAGAATGTTGTTAAAAATGATAGCTTAATTTAATACTTGTGGGTTGTAGTCCATCTTTTGTTCAACCAGTAACTTCTTTGACTGAACATTCAAAAATAATAGCTCAAGTTTTGTTATTACTGTGGCCTCGAGGAGTGATTAATTCTTACAAATTACACAAGTAGTTTATCCGTGAAGTGTGCTTTCATTCTTGGATTTCTTTGGGGGAACTGGCACTTGGTTAGGTTTATAGTTTGTTTTTTCCATGAGTTTTTTTGTAGATATGTTTAGGGGTGCTTTTCCTCTTTAGGCATGGATTTTTTGGGATGTGCGGTCATGTAGTTCTTTTTTTTTTTTTATTTTATAAATTCCCTCCTTGATGGTGTGAATGAAAAGCACTTCTAAAAAAATAAAATACACTAGTATCACTAGTAATATGTCATCATCGGTGGTACTACAGTTAGAAAAATGCCTTGGTTTATGTACTATATAGCAGTTTAGTTTAAGGTCATTTTGGTATGGTGTGATAGGGACAAACATAGATGATATTGATTTAGTCTTAAGGTTGTTCAAATAGTATCTTTAAATTCTTGTTTATTAATATCATGCTTGTATATGCATATTTTCCACTAGTTAGTATGAACTTGAGCGTGAAAAGCTTGCTATGGAACTGGAAGAGGAGAGGAAATCACACAGAGAACGAGCTCCAATCATTAGGGAGCAACAGGTTAAACTTGTCTGTCTCAATAGTCTTGTCAATTTATCAGTATGATAGAAACTCTTGCCTGATAGAAGTAGAAATTTCTGCGAGATGAAACATTATTATTTCTTCAACTCCATCTATCCTTTTGTAGTGTTTCTTAAACTGGCTATGTTAGCTCTCTTAATCAATTTTTGTTCTGCAATTGTCTTGTTTTTATTGGTTGTTGTTTCAGTTGTTATGATCCTGAAAAGATTAAGGAAGGTTAGTGATTGATTTATGGAGCTTGTAGTTTTGTCATGATTGTTTCATATCCTAAAGATTTAACACTTTGTCTGGGAGATTTGTTTTGCAGTTTTTATATCCATCTCTGGCTTGGTTCTATTTTCATTTCTTATTGGAAATATTCAGGTTTGTCTAATAAAAACATCTATTCATTAGGCTAATTGAACTATATATTATGTATACAATGAAAAAAAATTAGAACTCAAACTATTATCTGCTGAGGTGAAACTGTTTCACTTTGAGATTGATTTACAATAAGGTGGATGGTAGAAGTATCAATTTCATCGGTAAATTATTGATGAGAAGTATCAATTCCATCGGTACATTATTGTTCTACATTCTTGTTACAGGTTTATGTCTTAGTGTTGTTGAATTATCCTGGAATTAATTGTGTTTGTTGGGGTTGGGGCTTATCTGCAGTGTTGGGGGGAATATGTTGTTATTATGGATTGATTCCTTGATTCATCTACTTAGTTTTTCTTTCTGTTCTATATGAGATGATATACTCTTGTCTTGTATCTTGTGCAGCTGCGGTGAAGAAGGAAATTTTCGATGAGACTGATCGAGAGACTGGACGATCCAAAGCAATATCCACTATACCAATATATCTTAGTATCTATTCTCCTAATGGTGAGATGAAATTTCTGGTTATGTATCATTATCATTGTCATTCATAGTCCTTGTAGTTTTATGCGTGAATTTCCTGTATGGTAGTATGTTCCTATTTCATCAACCGTCTAGTTATTCTGGACTGAGTTTAAGCATTAATAATTGGTTTGGATGGTATTCTAAATTATTCATGTAGTGGTTTTCTTTTCATCTGGGGTAAGAGTTATATGAAAAAGGGTTCACTTAACTCTTAAGAAGTGAAATCTTGAGTTGACGCCATGCTGATGATCTTTTTTTCTTCTTTTTTGTTAATACTAATTTTTTTTATGAAAACCACAAAATTCTAAGAAATGCTTGTAATGTACTTGATTCTTCGCTATGCCAATATCTTTTATTTGGTTAAAAGCAGATATTCAGTTTTATTCTTCCATTATCTCTTATGTTGAGTGTATTGGCTAATTCTTAGTTATGGTATCTCATTATATGATTCTTTGGTATTGACAGTTGTGAACTTAACAATGATCGATCTTCCTGGGCTTACAAAAGTAGCTGTGGGTGAGTTTTAGCATTGCTCAGATTTGGTTTATAAATGACTATGAATATTCTTGTTGCCATTGTTCCATAAGTCGCTTAGTGTTGTTTTGTCATCTCTTTTATATGTTGTTTCTACGAATTGATTAATTGAGATTATATTAACTGATAATTGTAGAGGGCCAGGCTGAGAGTATTGTGCAGGATATTGAAAACATGGTTCGCTCATATTTTCCATTTGCTTGGGGTGCCATCTTACATATGTGGCATACTTGGACAATTGCGTCCCTTATTTTTAAATGATACTCTGGCAATTCTCGCATGTTAGTTATGGCAACTAAATAATTTTGTGGGATGGAATCCTAATAAATCCATGGTTATATATCCATTTTGTTTCTTGCATGTTAGTGTTCCCTTATAATGATGTCTTTCACTTTTAAATGTCCTTATTCATTTTAAATGCTTTCCATTTATGCAGCCTTTAACAAAGACTTGAGGAGCATTCTCAAATGGCGGGGAAAATGAATCATTACATCTTTTGTACTAATTGTAATGTTGTAATGTGAATGATTTTAAATGATGTATATAATATTTTTTATATTTTATTTTATAATGAATTTGTGTTTGTTGAATAAATTTGCATTATTAATTATTATTTTTTAAATATAAAAAGGCTATAGCGACGGTCATCGAATAGTAGCTATAATATTCTATAAAATCTGAGACCTATAGTGACGGTCATTTGGCGTCGCTATAGACATCTAAACACGATTTTTGGCATGACCTATAGAGGCGGTCGTGGCCGTAGTCATTATAGGCCAAAAAGACCGTCGCTATAGGTTTTAGCGACGGCTTCTCTGACGGCCACCGTCGCTATAGCTTATAACGACGGTCTTTTTGGCTTCTCATGACGGTCGGCGACCGTAGCTATAAATCGATTTTCTAATGAGTGGCTTGTCGAAGGTGTTAATCATTATGCACTTTATATTCAACCCTTGATCTTTGACATAAAGGGGAGAATAAAGGAAAGGAGTTCGAGGAGGACAAGGCGAGGCGGAGGAGGTCATGGAACTTAAGAAAGAGGAAGAGGACAATATCAAGCTCAAGCATCACGAAGCCTCTGCAAAGACAATTCCACGATCGAGACTCAACAATCGATCAACGAGAGAATTGTAATGGCTATACCATTAAGCCGTCGAGAGTTAACTCCCACTCACAAGATGTCTCTCATGTCATAAGAATGCCAACCGGAGATCCTGCATTCATGCACAGCATGAGGAGAATCCATACTAAGTCTAAGCGAAATGGAAGAGTTAAAGTGAAACGAGGAAGCTCAAAGAAAAGAAGAAATGAGGAGTACGCCAACCCACCTCCACTAAAGAGGTCAAGGAAACAGAGATAAGTTGAAACTTAAATTTCCTATTGATGTAATGCTGAATTGTAATATCTTCTTATCATCAATAAATTCATGCTTATTCTCTAGAAATTTTAGCTGCTCACTGAAATACTAAGTCATGTTTAAATTTCCTGCAAATGCATCTAGTCACTAATAATCATGACAACAAATCTCCTTGGTTATGTCAACATCAAATAGGGGGAGATTGTTGGGAAAATGCATATTATGATTTTATGTTTTAATGTATATGCTAATGATTATTTGTAAGATCCTTCAATGAATACATGTACAAGGACTTAGTGATAGATCAAATTGTTAGGTTGATCTGAGCTCTCAGCGTGTACCATTACATTGGGGAATGTATAGATAGAAAGATCAAAACTGTTAGGTTGATCTGGAGATGTAATAGACTAGTATTGAAGAAATCATAGTGCATCAATCTGATCAACATTTTAGAAGTCAAGGTAGAAAATGTAGAGCCTGAAGATCGTAGTATGCCTGCCTTGAAGGGACTCTTCGAAAATCGTAAAGTAGTCCCAACGTCTACTGAGCCATCTCCACGATCGTAGTATGCTGAAGGAAACACGAAGTTTACAAGTCAACGATCGTAGTGTGCTCTCGGGAATGTAGAGTCAACAACACGAGCAAGTAAAGATCGTAGTGTGCAAAGGTTTAAGGGAAATCGCAGTGCTCTCGATTTATAGCATCGTAGTGTGAAAAGATGTCAAAGACGCTACGATCTGAATCGTAGAACACCACAATCCAAATCATAGAGCATCATCTGTCTCATGTTAGAAGATGTCGAGCCTCATGATATGTGATTTCAACATGTGAGAAATGGATCCTAGACGCTGCAGTACTCATCAGTCCCAGAGTATATGAAATATCCTTAGTATACAACAAAGAAGCGTATTGAAGAAGCTAAGGATAGTACCATGGGTAAGAGGAACAAAACACCTTTGCAGGTGGTAGGTGAGAAGCGACTGCTGCGGTGTCGATGGGCGAGAATGTAGAATTGGAAGATGTCTGAAATGTCTCCATCACGATCTGAGAAAGTTCGGATGCGCATTTAATGCCACGGCGGATGGATCAAGCGGATAGTTTTCAATATCACACATATCTGGATCGAAGACGGATGAGAGAGAATAAAGCAAGCATTGAACAAACAACGTGAACATCTCTCTCAAAGCTCAACTCTACGATCGAGATATTGCAAAAGCTTGCTCATTTACTCGATTTCTTTAGAACAAGTGCTTACACAAAATGATCGAAAGTAGCAACCATCAAGAACACAACATTATCAACCAACTGAAGAAGAGTACCAAGTCTGCTAGACTTGAAGAGTTCGTAATGAACTGTAAGAAAGCCAAGTCTGCTGGACTTGAAGAGTTCAAGAGTGAACTAAGAAGTTCCTAAACTATTGGTCTAGAAGGAATCTGTTTGATTCAGAAGTTGTAACAGACATCCTTAGTGGATATCCTACTCGTTGAGTAGAAGAGTGGACTAGGAGCTTTAAGTGCTCTGAACCACTTAAAAATGACTGTGTCATTTGCATTCATATTATAACTGTTATATCTATTATAACTACCATAACTGCCTCACCCTCATTACTCCATTGCTTGGTAAAGAAGATTAAAACAAATATTTATTCCACAAAGTTTTAATCATTATCAAAGAACAAGTTTAAAATGAAAAGATTTTTAAATATCTATTTAACACCCCTTCTAGATAACTATTGTGCCAACTAGGAACTAACGAAACTGACCGATTCAACATCTACATTAGCATTGATGAATGACATGTCCCCGTGTTGAGGACACTCTGGTTCAGCATTGACTGTGACTAGGTTATTTTTGATAATGTATTTCAGTTGCTGATGAAGGGTGGAGGGGACTGCCCCTGCCATATGAATCCACGGTCTTCCCAAAAGCATGTTGTATCCCGAATCTATCTTGAGCACATGGAAAGATACGCAGAATGTGTGGGGACTAATTTCGATTGGCAATTCAATTACTCCGGCCGAATTCCGGCGGGCTCCATCAAAAGCTTTGATGACCGTATGGCTGCTCCGATTTCGGTGGGGATTGATATTCATATTCACCAAGGTAGCGTATGGACAGATATTTAGAGATGAGCCTCCGTCTATCAAGACTCCAGCTATCATGTATCCGGATGACAAGACCGCAATGTGCAACGACTTGCAATGACCGATCCCTTCGGGCGGTATGTCATCATCAGTGAAGGATATCACATTGTTGTTGAAAATGTGATCAACCAAGTGTTAAAAATTTTCCGTATCCACTGATGTCGGTAAGTAGGCTTCTTCCTAAACCTTTATTAAGATTCTCTTGTGATCCTCGGAAGTTAAAACCAAGTCCAGGATTGAAATTTGGTGTGGAGCTTCTCTTAAGCTTAAAAACACCTTGGCTTCGTTATGACCCATAGTGCGGATGGATTTTTTAATCTTCTCCATGGGTATTTTCCCTTTTGATTTGATGGTGGACTTCATCACCCGTTGGGGAAGATACCGTGGATTTTCCTTCGACACTACAACAGTTGTATGTGAGGTGGATCCTTCACCTTCTCCATAATTCCACGGAACTTTGCGCAAGCTAACAATAAGATATTGTGCTCTGCATGGTAAGTTTATTGGCTCGGGAGCGGCCTCTTTCAAAGGATTGTTGCTTCCTCTGAGTCAAATTATTGGTATTGTGAGCGGCTTGACAATGTCATCAGCCTCAATAGATAGAACTACTACCAATCCCTTCCACTTAGTAGGACATGTATTCTCACTCCCACTTAGTATAGTATCAATGTCTGCTAGTTGCAGGACACCGCTGTCAATGAGATTCTGGATAAGGTGGCGGAGTGCCCAACATTCTTCTGTGCTGTGACCGCGAGAATGGGAGTGATATTGACATACTCTATCAAAATTGTACCGTCCTGAATGGGGATTGATTGGAGGTAGAAGGGAAGTGATTCTTCCTTCATTGATTAGCATCTGAAGGATTTCCTCCATAGGTTGGCCCAGTTATGTGAATTCCCTTCTGTTGGCAAAATACTGACGGGCTTTGGCATTCGCTCTCTTTGTCACTTTGTCTTTCAACATTTCATTTTCTGAAAGTGACTAGGGAATACTCATGAAAAGAGGACGGATAGCATGCTCCTGGCTGACTAACTGGCGTGTCACTTGATGCTGATAAGTCACCAGTTCTGCCAATTGCTCAATTTGCTTGCATAGAGCTTTCATCTTACGTTCCGTTGCGAACTGGAACTTGGCATAATCCCACTTCTTAACACCGTCTTTGGGGGTCTGGGAGGATTCAAAGTTTAAATTGGAACTCTGTCCATTGCTCTAATTAATCATGTTAACCTCTTCTTCTTTGTGTTGAGGAAGAGGGTTGTCTTGAACGTGAGGCTGATCTGGTTTGGTGACCATGATCTCATCGTTGTCTATCAGGTCTTGGATCTTATGTTTCAAGGCCCAAAAATCCTGAGTATCATATCCAGGTGCCCCGGCATGATAAGCACATTTCCGAGCAGCATTGAAACCCTGTCCATTAGGGCTAGCTGGTGGAAGAAGATGCGTGATTTTCTTCTGTGTTGTCAGAAGAGTGACAATATTCTCGAGTGAGTCCCCTAAGGGTGTGAACACTCGAGGACGTTTAACTTCTCCACCTTTTGGTATTAGAGGGTTCGAAGACTGTGCTTGAAAGGGAGTGTAGTTTCTCCTTTGAATAGGCATGTTCTGATTACCTTTTTGACCCTATAGTATCAGGGAAACATCTTCCTCTTTCTTTTTATGGACCCTCCGGGGGTTGTTTCCATAATTTCCGGATTGGATGTGATCAGCAATAGCTTTAAGGGCAGCTAGGTCTTGAATTTTTTCGGACTTCAATCCCATCTCAGCCATCTCCCCATGTTTGACCATTTCAGAAAATGGTTTACCAATTTCGGCTAAAACTCTTTCATAGAAAGGAGCAACTTGTATGTCTATGAAAGTCATGACCATCTCTGATTCTGTCATGGAAGGAATAACTTGGGCAGCCAGGCGTCTCCACCTTTGAGCATACTCTCTGAAAGACTCGTTAGATCGCTCTTGACCTTGGTAATTTGATCTGGGTCGAGAGCCATTTGAGGCCGGAAGGCATATTGAGTGAGGAAGGTGTGGGCTACCTCTTCCCAACTATGGATCTTTGAATTGTCTAATCTGGTATACCATGAACGGGCTTCATCAGTCAGACTCTTCTGGAACAGCTACATTCTGAGCTTCTCATCCTCTGCATAAGATCCAAGTTATCCAATAAACACCTTCAAATGTGTGTAAGGATCTCCTAACCCGTCATACTTTTCGAAGTCAGAAGTCTTAAACTTTTTTGGATAATGAACACCTGGGAAAATGCAAAGGTCAGCATATGAAACACTCCCGTGTGTTCCAATTCCTTTGATAGCACGAAGGGTCTCTTCCATTTGGAAAACATTCTTTTTGATGTCGCCGGTGTCTTGATCTCCTATGAGATGGGTGGCATCATGAGTTTTGTTGGTTAAGTATCAAATCGCAGTTCGAATATTATAATTACACAGGTTCCCCTTGTGTAGAGGATTCAAGCATGTATGGGTATCTTTAGACCCTGAGTAGACTGGTGTAGTTCTTTGAGTAGAACAGCCAAATCTGTAATTTGTTTGCTTAATTCATCGAATTCTTTGCGAGAAACTGGATTAAGGTCAGTCTCGTCGGGATGATGACATGATTATTTGTGAGCTGCGCCTTTTTGGATTTTGACCGGGTAGTAGGTCTGATTGGTTCCCTGCAAAAGACTTGCATAGTTTAGTCTTTAGGGAATGTGTGTATAGTAACATGTTATGTGATGTGTCAGTTTTAGGAATTTTAGTTTGCAACATGTTAAATTATGTATGTGTACATATTTCTTCATATTTCTCATTACATTGAGATAGATATGGAATGAAATTACAAGTAATTGTGTTTACAAGTAATGAAAAATGAGAAAGCATGAAGAGACTTTCCTCCGTTTTGGGTTTATCAGAGGCTGACCTATCTTAGGTTACTCTCGCGGCTTTTTGGCATGAAGGCTCCCAAATCATCGCAATTTACTCAACAGGAAATTAATTCGGTCTTTCAACTAGAGCGAATTTGGGTGGTGCCTTTCCTGAGCCTCGCGGGAATTAGTCTTCCTACGAGTCCAGTAATCAAACACTGACACGATAGCCTCCTGGTGGAGGGACCACACAACATACATTCACATATATCGCGTCTCACCGTATGGAAATGATGACATGTACGAAGCACTAATATCACAAGCAGACATGGTGCGAAGCACTAAGTGCAATAAATAAATGCATTCGTACTCATTCATCATAAATGTATATGCAACATCCACACACAAGCAGATAACAGTTTTGAATAGATTGTAATAGCGGCTTAAGTCCTCTTACTGTAAGTCCCCAAAAGAGTCGTCACCTGTCGACGTCGGGATTTTTAGTTGTCCCTTTTCGTTACTTGTTCTTTGGTGTTCTCATTTTAAGTGAGATTTGTTTGAAAAAATAAGTGAAAAAAGATCCAACATGTATAATGTCGACGATGGACTGTTAAGAGTCGCCAGTTGGTTTTTTAAATGGTTGTACCAACACAATCAAGAAAAGGTTTGCACATTGACCCAGTGATGTGACACTGCTAAACGGGTCGGTGAAACCGAGATTCATTAGGGTCCAAGGACTTGATTATGCGGAGGGATGGTGTTAGGCACCCCCCGACAACCGTGTTACCACAGTGACCGCCTATTTTCAAGAAACTGTTATCTAAATATGTGTGTGTGTGTGTGGGTCATTGTGCTGTTATTTGGAAGTAGTGCGAGGCCTCGTTCGCACCTATATACACAGGGTTTGAATTTATGTAAAAATTTAGTTTTTAGCAAGATATGGCAATGATGTTTTATAAAAGAGGTTTTTCAAACCCTGATGCTCAATAGTAATTGAGAACTTTTAATACTTCCATTTTATTCAATATTCGGCTTGATTGATTTTATTTCTGAGATGCGAAGCATCTATAAAATAATATACAAAATAATGCCGATTTCCTCGTGAGTATGAAAACCATCTGAGGAAATTCAGATACCGCAGAATAATTTACAAGTTGCTTATAGCTGGAAAAAAATCCATCACGAGAACCGAATCTAGATCCAGTAGACTGAATCTGTGATCACATGATTCCTAGGCTCACACGATACCGCAATTTATATGAAAGCATTAAGCAAGTATATATATATAAGTTGTAAGTATATATATACAGACATGATCACCAACCACGAAGTAGCTCCATGGGGGATCAGAAATGTAAATAAAGTTGTAAAAGCTATCAACCGCCACGGAGAAACTCGAGTGCGATTTAAACATAAATAAAGGCTGTACAAAGCGATCAACCGCCACGAAGTCAACTCCGAGGCGGAATGAAACGTAAAGAAAGTCAGTAAGCGAACAACCACCACAAGTAAACTCCGTGGGACAAAAATGTATATATATATACATATATATAAAAGCGATAAACGCATCGGATGTAAAATCCGGGCTCATCGAATGAGTTCGACAACAGTTCATATATATATATATATATATATATATATATATATATATATATATATATATATATATATATATAAGCGAGTAAACATGGGATGTAAAATCCGGGCTCATCGAGCCAGAGTTCGACACACGATTAATATATATAAATATATATATTAAAGCGATAAATGCTCGCATCCAAAATCTAGGCTCATCGAACAAAGTTCGACACACGATTAATATATATAAGTACATATATATATTAAAAGCGATAAACACTCGCATCAAGTCTAGGCTCATCGAAAAAGTTCGACACACGCGATTAATATATATAACTATATATATATATGTATATAACGCTCCGGGCCAAAGTCTAGGCTCAACCGAGGCATAACTTTCGATAATGTTAGTCCATATATATAAATATATATGTATATACAAATGAAATAAAACCACGGATAGAAGTCCGAGAAACACACACGAACCACGACTCTCAACGTGAAGAAGGGTGTGTGCAAAGATGAAGATAAAGGCTTTAAAGTATGTGAGAAACTTACGGTTGGGTACGCCAAAGAAGACTTCTATATCTTTAAAGTGGATGAAACTTCGGCTCCCATAGAAGTCTGAAAAGTAGCTATATGTGAGCTCACAAGTGTATAAAATGGGAAAGTACTCGAGATATTGCAAAATGCGAGACAAATTTGTGAGGCTTCCTCGCTCTTCTTTTTTCTTAAAATGTTCACGTAGGAACTACAATGCCCGCTCGAACTTTCAGAATTGCAATCCAGGCATCCGACTGAGGTATGTAGGACTTATTTCGGACCTCCGTTGTCGAGAGTTGTACAATGGCATGGGATTAGAGGTTGTACAAAGTTATGAAGATGGGACGGTGCCCTCCGGTCTTCAAGCTTCAAATTCTACTCGTTACCCTGCACAATAGTCACTCGGGATTGGTTTTCCTTGATTCTTGTGGGACATCGTTGTGTAGAAAGGTGTATATGAAATGTTGAGACGGTGTGATGTGGCTTTAGAGTGGCAAGATGATGCCTTTTCCCCTCACCGTAGTTATCACCCCTGTTTGAAATGATAAAGTAGACGTTGCTTTCGGGGTTATTCTTTGAGATTGAATTTCACTGTAAATGTTGGAGGTCCTCAGTATCATCTCTGAGTTGTGCTTGTCCTCCCGGTGTTATCTTCAGGTTGGTACTGGGTATCTCGTTGTGAGCGCTGAGATTGAAGCTGGTTGCATTTGAAACAAACATTTCTGGGGTTATCGTCGGAACTGCATTCTTTGGGGTGATCACCAAGGTTGGTAGCTATTCCCATGATTGGGACTAAGACTGGATACCTCGGGGTTATCTTCGAGATTAATCAGTCTTCTTTGGTGTGTGTTCTAGTATTGGATCTGCACGCCTCGGGGTTATCTCCGAGGTTGGAATTGTTACTCCCGGTGTGTGTTCTGGGGTTGATGCTGAACTTCTGGTAGTATCCGGAATGGATATGAACTGTCTTCACGGGTTCCCTCTTGAAAGACGAATATATCCTCCTCAAATATTAGTGACAGGTGTGCAGAAAATTTTGAGTGTCTACTCAATTACTGTTAACAATAATTGAATAAAACTGAGTGACTTCTCACGTAAGCATCAATAATCAATACTGTGTGCTACTATGCAACCACGCATATTAGTGTACTTTTAACACCGGTTATTTCAACAGTTAACGGTAAAACTTCCGCCGTTAATTTCATAAAAAGATATTTCTGTCATTATCTCATTCCGAAAATAATTCTGTTGTGGGGTCTACCAATGATTGTATCGTCGTACGAATATTCCCTGTTAAAACGAATATTCCCCGATCAATCGAATATTTTATAACAACTTGCTTAATTTGCAAAATTTATAAAAATTACCCACAACTTTAATATTATAACAAATTAACACCATAATATTCAAAAATGATATTTATAGAAAAAAAAAATCATCTTTATTCATAAAAGTTGGGGTCTTACAACAATTCCACGTTCGGCCAGTGTAATGCTTGGTGCGGTCATTTGTAGAAAGTTTCCTTAAGAGTCCAAGCCACGTCATAAAGGAGTATCTGGGCACATGAAGTTTGTGCCAAAGGATAGAGCTCCGAGGCACCAATGGATTCCTAGCCCAAATAGTTTCCCAAAATTGGTTAGCCTTTACTGTTTTAATAGCATGTATATCCCACAAAATATGATCATCCTGTCGAGGAGGGATGGGAAATTGAAGAACTTGCTGCCGAAAAAGGATAACTTCATGATGATTGCTAGCTGGGAGATTCTATAAGGAGTCTGAGATGATGTGGCTGGCCTTGGCAGAGGCTAGAAAACCTGAATTTGATAGTAGCGTTATAGAGGGGTTGATGGAAGCTCCATTCAACCAAGGATCATACCAAAGAGATGTCTGATTTCCATTCCCAATAATGTATTTTAAATGTTGGAGAGCACATGGACGAAGTTTTAGGATTTGTTTCCAAGTCCAAGAGCAGTCATTGTTAGAGTTTGTGCCCTAGAGGACAATTATTTGATATAGTTGCTTAACATGTTGATATTATATTTGATTGAATAAATGAATGATTTTATTATGGTTTTATTTACTGCGTTATATAAATGTTAACATAATAAAATTCCTTAGAATAGTGATACAAATTATATAGTTTCAAGTATGTGACTTGAACATGAGATTATATAATTACAATTAGTATCATTGCTTTTTAAATGTCTTGATCGAGTATCATTGTTGATGGGACAAAAATGATACATTGAGACTAGTATGTGGATTGACTGATGACCAAATCTCATTGGTCATAAATATATGAGATATTAAGTCAATGTATGGGTACGTGTTAGAGAACGATGTACTGGACAGACCCACCATGAGAATTTTATGTGGAGTATGCATGCGAAGTGTCATGAGCAATTCTCATAGTGACAATGATGTAATGATCCTCTGACCTGAAATCACTATATTACTACACAGGAATTTATGTACTTTGATATCATCAAAGGTCACCTTTAATAGGGTGGACTATAAAGGTGATTATTGGGTACATCATGAATCGTGTGAGGAATATGAGTGATCTAGATGGAATTTAACCCTCCTATATATTAGGGGTGATATCCATAGGCCTCTTGATTGAGTAGGACTATGAAATGCATGGTCAAGCTCAAATAGTGATTTGTTTCATATAGTCTACTCATTGATCATGAAAACTCAAATTAAATTATGAAGAGTATGACACATTCCATGACTCGAGTTTAATCTAAGATATCAAGGTTAAAAGGATTAAATTACATTGAAACATTGGTCACGAAAAGGTTGTATCGAATCATCGATCTTATTATTACTTGGGTAGCAGTGATGCATTACTAGATGTCGCTCACTGTTTATAATTTTATAATATGATTTTAAAATTATTGCCAACGTAATAATAATATATAGGGTCACACACAAAGAACGTAATTAAAAGGGAATTAATTTAAATTGTAAAGATTTAAAAATGTCAATATGATTGATATAATTTAAATTACGAATTTAAATTAATAGGATAATTTATATATAGGTATATTAATTAAGTAAGACTTAATTAAGATATATACACATATATAAATTCGGATTTTATTTTAATTAGATTAGGGTTTTGATTAATTCCTATTAACTACTATATATATGATATATAGCATCCATTTTAGGTAACGAATCATAACCTAAGAAAACCCTAGCCGCTCTTAGAGAGATACTAGAAAAAAACAGTTTTGAAAATCCTCATCCTTGGTGGCTAGTACCGCGATTCCTTTTTCTGCAGATCGTAAGACGATTTGCGGGGCGTTCGTGTGGATATCGTAGAGACGCGGTTCATTTGGATTGTGTTAGAGATTCGACCGCATCGATTCTAGCTTTAATAATCAGTATAAATTTCTAACAACTGAATTAATTTGGTTTTCGTATGGATCCTATTTTAGGGTTTCGAAATTACACTTTAAATTGTTTATATTCCGCTACGTTGTATGTGCTGAAACCAACAGTCATGGCTTACCATTACCTGCCAGATCGACTTATCTTTCAAAAGGGTGGCTTGAATCCATTGTGCCCAAAGAGACTTAGTATCATGATTGATAATTTGAATGAAGTGTTGCATCAATAAGGCAGTATTCCAATCAAGGATGTTCTTAATGCCTAATCCCCCTTCACTAGTGGGTAAGGTGATATGAGACCATGCCACTTTAGCCCCAAACTTACACAGGGTTGGCCCTTTCTATAGAAATCTGCCGAGTAGGGAATGTATCTCCCGAAGAATAGCCTTAGGAAGCATGAAGTGCTTGCATCAGTAGGTTTAGAAGGAACAAAGGATAGACTTTATCAATTAAAGTCGACCGAAATAGGTAAGGACCTTGGAAGTCCGGGAAGAAATTCGTGATGTAATCCTTTGTACAAGAGGAACACAGTCTGCATAAGAGAGCTTTCGAGATAGTAATAGAACTCCAAGGAATTTAGAAGGTAGAGTTCCTAGCTAAAATCCTAGCAGAGATTGTAATGACCGTGAATTTTAAACTCCTTATTTAATTAAATATGTGATTTAATTTTTAATGAGTTAGTTTTGTGAGTTTATTTAAACCTTATGCGGTTATGTGAATTTATGAAATGATTAAAGGGAGTCACTAATAGTTATTTAAATTAGTGGACTAACCCTAAGATTTTAATATCAAAGAATTGATAGGATTATTAATAATTAAATATTCAATTTATTTGAATATAGTGGCAGGATGTGAATGTTGATTAATTTAAATTATGAAAAATTAATTAATAATGCGTTGATTAATAATTATTATGAATAAATAATAATTAATAAATAAGAGATTAATAATATATAAAATGATTTATATATTTGCTTGATAAATTTATGCAATATAGTAAGCCTTTATTATATGGTAGTTAACTATATATTTTATATAGTACAAGGTAGAACATTAATATGTCTATATATTATATATATAGACTATATAGTAATAGTTATTTGCATTCATGTGAGTTGCATAATAATATTGTTATATGATATGAAGTGTGTGGGTAAACATTCATGTATACCCTATTGACATATAATAATATCAATTGTTAAATTAATAAAGATGTCATTAAGTTATTATGATAATAACAATCATGGTAATAAATAATAAGCAGTGCATAATTGTATTGTAGTAATTGAAAATGTATATGGATTATATGTGTGTGCACTACTTGATACCTTGTAATTAGAAAATACATTGTATGCCCTTTAAATCATTATAACCTATGTTATATGAAATGAATTGTGTATACATATTTTATAACCAAAGTTTATATTATGTGTATATAAGGTATTAGCCAATTGTTGCATTTCATGTTGTGCACATGCTGAGAATTGTTCTTTTGTCCCATAATAAGAGCCCAATTCATTTCCCACGTGAAAAGCTAGCAAGTCTAGCATATCTTCCTCTCAAATTCATCAAACTAGAGCAATAAGTAGATGGGGAGTGGGATTCATGAGTGAATCACCAACTTTCACCAACTCTCTCTTAACCCTTATGCATTCTTGAAATCCTTCGGTTTGATTTGGGAGGTAATCCCATTATGTAGATAATCCTTCTTCTATAAATGAGATCTTCATCCTTCCTTGTTGCAATTGCTGAGAATTATTTGCTAAGGAGATTGTAAGGAGTGAGTGTATTGCTGCCCAATTACTTCAAGAGGTATGAAAATCCTAATTATGTTCTTGAGTTGGGGTTTTTGGTAAATTCTTGTAATTCTAATGAATTCTTAGTAATGTAGTATGAATTGGCTTAAGGTTGTGTTGTTTTAGTTAGTATGCATGTTTAGAAGTATTAAAAGTAGTTGAGTTGCAGCAAATAGATGTTTTGCAATGTTGGAGTTGAGCCTCTGCAGAAGAAGAGGCCATATTTTTTCTTTCTGGTCGAAGTGGCGCGGCCGCGCCACTTCCCTAATCTTTCATCGCGCGAGTAGCAGATCACAGTTGCTCATGTTAGCTCCTTAAGATATTCTGAGCATGTTACTTTGGAATGAATATGCATACAAATGACCTGAACATGTGAACTAAGATTGTTATGTATATAGTAAACCATGTTAGTTGATTTTAATTTGATTATTCAAAGAGGACTTAAAGAGTTGGAAACTAGTTTTGATAAACCTTTTTGCAAAACAAGTTCTAACCTTTTATGCAAATGTATTACTTTCTGATATATGTCTTGACATATGACAATATGATTGGTTATATGGTTAAAGGTAATATGAGATATTCAAGCATGATTAAAAAGAGAAATTTCAAAAAAAGGACCTTATTGGCTATGTATAAACGAACTATGTATACACTAAGTTTTGAACTTAAAAATATGCTCATGTGATCTATTAGGTGATTATGAAAGCATGATTTAGACTATGCAAACTCATTTTTGTATACTTGAAGAAGTTTTACTAATAGAGGCTTAAAGTTTTGAAAATGAACTTGATAAACTATATATACATTAAGTTGAGAACTTGTAAGTATGTTTTGATGTCTAAAATGTATGTATATGAAAGTATGATGTGTGGTAGGCTTGCATGATTGTTAGCTTAACATGTGAAGTATTTATTAAATGAAAACGAATAATGACTTATGTTATGTTTTGATGAAGGGTTAAATTTAGTTATTCACATAATAACATGTGTGTTGTGCATGATTATTCATATATGTACAAGTCGGGAGTACACTGACCTTCTGCAAAATTAGCCATGTCTTGGTTTGCACAGGGAGGAGCGTGCATGCCGCCATCACTCCTTAGTAGATAAACCAAAAGCGCGATCATACCAATCTGCGATGAGGTCTGAGTTTTGTAAATAAATTGAGAACTGATGCATGTGTATATGATTACTTTAATCTGTAATACTTGTCCAATATAGTATGCATGTGATAATAAGCATGTTATTGAAAGAATTCTATGATGAATTAGTGTTTACCACTTTAAAGTCAATAGTGATTTCAACTATGACATAGTGTGTTAGAAACTAATCGTGGAATGTAATGACACATGTATAGAAGCATGCTAATTGATGATTTGATTCTTGTAAGTGTGGACTCATATTAGTTTACACATACTAATTAGAAAGACCGACTTGTTAATGTTAGGTCGTTTCAACACAAGTTAATTAAAGCTAGAATTATATTGTAGCTGAACAAACAGGCAAGTTCCCTTAACTTACTCCAATCATTATTGAGCAAGTTTCCTTGAACTACACTCTTTGGTTGTGCAAGTTCCTTAAATTCTTACTCTTTTACTTGAGCAAGTATCCGAACATTATTTTATTGCATTGCAAGTTCCCTAAACTTACTCCAATCATTATTGAGCAAGTTTCCTTGAACTTCACTCTTTGGTTGTGCAAGTTCCTTAAATTCTTACTCTTTTACTTGAGCAAGTATCCGAACATTATTTTATTGCATTGCAAGTTCCCTAAACTTACTCCAATCATTATTGAGCAAGTTTCCTTGAACTTCACTCTTTGGTTGTGCAAGTTCCTTAAATTCTTACTCTTTTACTTGAGCAAGTATCCAAACATTATTTTATTGCATTACAAGTTTCCTAACTTACACAACTTTGAATTTTGTGAAAGTTTCCTATCCTTCTCATATTGTATTTGAGCAGGTTGTTGTGGAATTGAAAGTTATTCATTTAAGCTTGAACTTTATTACCAAGCATGCTATTAAGTGGTTTAATTACCTTACAATTATTCCACATCGATATTATTGATATTCGCACTTAGTGCACTTGAGTTCGTATAGTTTTGGACTTGTACTTCATTAAAAGTTTTATAATTCTTGAACTGTGTCAGATAGAGTCTGAACCTTTGTTTGGTCAGACAAGAATATGAAGTTTTATAAAAGCTATCCAAACCAATTGATGGTAAGGATTCTTAGACTAAAAGAACACCCCTTCTATGATAGGGGAATACCCCAGGTATCTAGTATATGATACAAAGAACAGATTTAAATGTTATGCATATACATGGAATATGCGAGGCTGATCCCCTCAAGTACTTATTTTGTAGCCAGTAACCAAAGGGCCAATTAGCTATTGATTCCATTGGAGTGTTATAGTTCAAAGTCTACTTGACTAGCAGTTATTCTAAAAGCAATCATTATCTTTGCTTCTAATATTCATATTGTTGAATCCTTTAGATATTCATATTGTTGAATTCATTGTCAAATATTTTTCATTCATCATGATATATCCTTATTGTTGTATTTAAACTTGTTGAGCAAACTTGTTGCTCATCCTTGCTATATCATGAATTATATTGTAGCTAAGCCCGAGACCTCAGGAAAGGACAAGGGTAAAGGAAAGATGTAGGATAGTCGTCAGGAGCAGACTTTACTATATGCCTAGTTTAAATTACAGTTATGTAATGTGAACCCTAATTATTATTTTAGGGTATGTTTGTAAGATTGTATTAAGGTTATCGAATCTTGGGACTAGTAACACCTTTTGAACGAACGACGTACGTTTATTATAATCCGCATTTTAGTTATCGTATGTTGTTTAGAGGTGGATGTTTGTATTTTATCGTGATGACCGAACTGGGGTCAGAGGACCCGAATTCGGAGGCGTCATAGAGATAGAATACTTCTCATGGTGGAAGGAGTTGTATTTGAGAGGTAGCATTAACTTTTGTGAGAATTAGGGATCAGACCTGAGTAAAGAGAGAATGATTGTATGCAAGAATTAATAATATTGATCGAAGGTAAGCTCGTATGGTAGAAAATGAGGATGTCATCTGCAAACAGTAAGTGGGTAAGCTGGCAATCTTTGGTCATCCAATGGAAGTCGAATTCCTTTGCAGAAGTCTCCTTTTTGATTTTTAAGGAAAGCATTTCCATCACAAGAACAAAAAGGAATGGTGAAATGGGATCTCCTTGTCGAAGCCCACGAGTACTACAGAAGAATCCTGCAAGAGTCCCATTTAGCTTAATGGAGAACATGGCTGAAGTAATACATGCCTTAATCCAACCAATGAAAATAGGTGGGAATTGATAAGCTTTTAGGACATCAAGAAGAAACTCCCACCTAACAGTGTCAAAGGCTTTCCGAAGGTCAATCTTGAGAGCACAACGAGAAGGACCAAATTTTCTGGTGTAACCTTTAAAGAGATCTTGTGCCAAGAGGATATTATCACTTATACTTCGGCCTTTTACAAATGTCGATTGTGCTTGGTCAATTAGCAGAGGCACTACCACTTTTAGCCTATTCGCAAGGATTTTGGCTATACATTTGTAGATAGTATTGCAGCAAGAGATAGAGCAGAATCCAGTCATAGAAGTTGGATTGGAACATTTGGGTATCAAGGCCAACGCAGTGGAATTTAACCCTTTGTTTAGCCGGCTGGTGGAGAAAAAGTACGTAACAACTTTAGTAAAGGCCTCCCCATTAATGGACCAGCAGCTAATAAAGAAATTAACATTGAACCCATCCGGTCCCGGGCTCCTGTTTCGATTCATGGAGTTGAGCACCTTGAAGATCTTGGAATCAGATATAGGAGCATTTAAAAGAGAAGCTTGATATGGGTTAATCAACTTGGTTGGAGAGATGCCGAAGTTGGTAAACCCATCATAGTGAGATCCCGAATCATAAAATAAGTTAGAGAAGTACCCCACCGCTACAGACTTAATCTGGTCCTTGTCATGAACTATAATACCATCATCATTAAGAATCGATAGAATCTTGTTAGAATTCCATCTTTGCTTCATCATATTAGCAAAATAACTTGAGTTACAATCACCTAAAGCCAGCCATATAGCTCTGGATTTCTGCTGCATAAGGACTTCCTCCCTATCAATAGCTTGCCAAAGCTGCTTGGAGTAACTCTCCTCCCTTGCCATAAGGTTCGATTCATAAGGATTGTCATGGAGGAGAGACTGAACCGAGTGAAGATCCTCCCTAGCAATTTTCACCAATTTGGCTAGATTACCCACTGATATGTTGAGAGATATTAAGGCCTTCTTGGTGCATTTTAATTTCTCAGAGAAAACATAGAAAGGGTTCCCATAAATATGGGTGTCCCAAGCCAATCGGACAGTGTCATGAAAACCATCAAGAAGAGACATGTAGTTGAAATATTGGAAGTTCCTCCTTGGCTTAGAAAACTTAATACCAGTGCTGAGTAATACCAATGAGTGATCATAAAGTCCACGATGAGCAAAAGTTACCTGTGAGAGATCAAACTTTGAGAACCAATCAGAATTCCCCATGGCTCGGTAAAGTTTTTTGTGGACTGGATGAGTAGATTGGTTGTTCCACCAAGTATACAAAAGCCCAGATGCACTAATATCCTCCACACCAATGGCAGTGGTGCAGTCTTTGAAATCTTCTTTCCCAACATCCCAACTGTCATTAGGTTGGTTAGTCTCCTCCAGGTCCTTTATAACATTAAAGTCACCTACTAAACACTAACATTCAATTGGGATAGAGTGACCATATCATTCCAGAGATTCCTCCTTTCAGTATAAGTATTAAGCCCATACACAAAAAAAACCAAGAAGCTAGAACTGTTAAAGTCCAAATATTTAACTTTACAATGAATTATTTGAGAGGAAACAAAAAGGATATCCAACTTCCAAATGAGAGGATTCCATCCTACCCAAATTCTACCTTTACAGTGGAAATCATAATTGAAAGCCCATTTCTAGTTAGAACATAGATTCCTAGAGATTTTTGGAGCCTTAGAAGATTTAACTCTAGTCTCAATTAAGCCAAGAATGGAAATATTATAATCTGCAATAATTTTGTGACGCCCCCAAAATAGGTATACATCACCCATTATGAGTCGCCAAATACATGGTACAAAATTCAAATACAACTTAATTATACAACTGTCGTGTAAAGTATGACAAAATATAAGCTGGGAGTTTCAATACGAATATTGTCTTTTAGACAATATTCAAACTCAAATTCAATATTCTTACATTTATTTTCACACTATTTCATAAAATAGTGAGGACTACTAATGCAACCATATGGATCGTCAATCCATTCCCCGATTAGTCCCATCTATGTTCTCATTTTCTGAAGAGAACAGTGAAAGAAAGGGTGAGCTCAACCAGCCCAGTAAGAAATATTATGACTAAGATAATGCAGAATAAATTATCATTAGCCTTCAACAGTATAACAATTGATAGAATATAATAGACAACAAGTTTTAGATCAACAACTGCAGCAGAATAAGCAATCCATTAGAAGAGTCAAGTAGAGCATGATATCTACTATCTTCTATGATTTAAAAAGTTTATCATCAATTTTATCGCTGAGACTCAGCTTAATAAATAATCATCCTTGCACTATGGGCCAAGGATATTCTTTAGTATCACGACCATGAATTATCCATGCACTACGGGCTAAGGATAATTGTATTTTCATCAATGGTCGTGATCATGCCATAAAATAATTCATCTTTGCACCCTTGGCCGAAGAGAACCCATGGCCATGATCATACAAAAAACTATCCATCAATGCACTACGGCCAATGAGAACTTTTACCACATCATTTGTAACATTACGGTCATGATTATACCGAATAATCCCTGGTCATAATCATACCAAGTTCATCTATGCACTACGACCAAAGATGACTTTCATAACAATATAAGCATGATGATGATGACAATGACATAATAATTCAATAAAACAAGTTCAAGGATAAATTTTAAAGATTTATAATTTAATTTATCCAGAATTTAATAACGTTCAAATTGTCAACATGATACTGCTTTGTGGAGTAAAATTCAAGAATAATATTGTATCAAAAATGATTTGGACCGAAAAGAAATCAATTTTTTATCATGAATAGTACCCTGGGTGAATAGTAACCGAGTGAATAGTAACTTCGGGAATAGTAACCCCGTGAATAGTACCCCGGCATGAAAAAGTTAAAACTTATCAAGAATGCTCAGAATAATATTTCCATGAAAAGATACTGGATGAAGCGCAAATATCAAGGATATTCTACTAATTTCATGGAGTATAGAAGCCAAAATTTTAACCAAATTAGTATAGAATTAGAAATCTGAAACGAAATAATATTACTTACATACTATAGAGTATGGAAGAAAATATTATTTTATACAAATACTGAACAAAAATAATATTCATTACGAATATTAAAGGAAAATAATATTCATTAGGAATATTAAACGAAAATAATATTCTTTACGAATATTAAACGAAAATGATATTCTTTACGAATATTGAACGAAAATAATATTCATACGAATACGAAAAATAATATCTCTTCAGAATATGAAATAAATAATACCCCTTACGAGTATTGAAAAAAAATAATTCTCTTCATGAATACGAAAGAAATAATACCCCTTACCTCAAAAAAAAGAGTATTCCAACTGGTACATCGGATATATTCTTGAAGAAAACTTTTACTATTTTCTAATCTCAAAACTTTCTAAAACTCAAAAGAAATACGCTCAATATTATAAAAGAAGAATTATCTGATTCTGGTGTGATTTTCAATTCTAACTAAGCATCATATTTATAAGAGAATGAAAAGGATACTATTTGAAAATTTTAATCACAGACCAATAGTAGATTTCAGACGAAACAATCACAGGCGGAAGAAAATATAAATCAGACGCCCATTTTTTTTTTCAAAATCTTCAAATAAAACAAATTTATAATATATATATATATATATATATATATATATATATATATATATATATATATATATATATATAAACCTTTGCCTTACTACAAAAGGCAAACTCACGCCCTATATAATTTCATACACACACACACATTCCCTTATCTCCAAGGCATCTTCCCCCACCCCCCTTTCTTCCTACCACACACACACACTCACACACTAAATTCCATACACACATGTCAAATATATATATACATATAATATATATTCCCTTCCTCCCAAGGCAACTCCCCCCATCCCCCTTTTCTTTTCTTTCTTTCTTCCCACATGTGGGACCCATATGTGGCCCCCACCTTTATTATATTAATATATACCGAAAAACTTTTTACCGTTTATTTTGAAAAATGGGTAAGTGGGGGTCCAAATAATACGCCAATATTTACAACAAATACTTCATAAAATCCTCTCAATAGTTTTAACAACACTTATTCATCATTATTATAGCACGCAATATTAACAACCAGATCGTTCCCAGGAAAGAGGGGACTTTCCAATAAGGATTTCTCCCTACTGGCGCGTAATTAGGTGACCAAACCTCTCCTCGACAGAACTTTCTAGACATTGTTAATTATTCCGATAATAATATGAATAATTGTATCGTCTCAATTATTGATTTAATAATATATAAAATATCGATAATAATTAAATCAAATAACGTGAGATCTTTATCAAAGAATTATTGTAGCAATAATTGAACAAAACTGAGTGACTTCTCATGTAAGCATCAATAATCAATACTGTGTGCTACTATGCAACCACGCGTATTACTGTACTTTTACCACCAGTTATTTCAACAGTTAACGGTAAAAATTCCGCCGTTATTTTCATAAAAAGATATTTCTGTCATTTTCTCATTTGGACAATAATTCTGTTGTGGGGTCCACCAATGATTATGTCGTCGTACGAATATTCCCTGCTAAAACGAATATTCCCCGACCAATCGAATATTTTATGACAACTTGCATACTTTACAAAATTTATAAATATTACTCACAACTATAACATTATATCAAATCCACACCATAATACTAAAAAAATATTTTGGGAAAATTAATCTTTATTCATAAAATTCGGGGTCTTACAAATTTGCTTATTATAAGCATGTTTTGGCTTTTTATTTAATCCTCTAATATTATAGGAGGCTAACATAATTAGACTAATGGGGGGTGTGTACCAGCTTTACCCTTGCCTTTTCTCTTCTTTGCAGCCTTGGGATTTTTCATACCCGAAATTTGTTTGTTCTTGAGATCTTTCCCTTCTTTTTCATAAATCACCTTGAGTTTGTTAACAAGAAAAGGATTCATTGTAACAGGAGAGTCTGTGTCCGAGCCAGTGATCTGATCAACAAGAGTCATTGGTGCAAAAGTGTTGGATATAGTCATTGCATTGCTGGGAATTGGAGTAACAAATCCAGATTTTTCTCCCCTACCAGCTGTTACCCGGTCATTCGAGGAGTCCCTCCAGTAGTGTGCAAGTTATCAACAATCCCATCCCTTGGATCTTTGGCATAACCAGTTCCAACCTTAGCCACTATTACTTGACCTTCATCAATTTCTTGCATGTTATCAGCTGTACCAGACTTTGGATCTTTAGGAATCCACTTGTAGTTTTCTTTGGGACATTTTAGAGGAGAGTGTCCAAACACAAGGCATTTGGGGCATGAGGGGGGTTTGCTTTGGTATTCCACCTTAACAGATATGAAAGAGTACTCCAAAGAGTTGTCTTGCTTTGTGGCTACTCGAATTGAAGGAAGAAAGGAAGAAGAAGCCTTGACTTCAATGCAGACTCTAGCAAAGTTCAAAAAATCATTATTTGTTGTCATCTCATCAATGAAGAGAGGTTTGCCAATAGCACTAGCAATGTAACTTATACCTTCATCAGACCAGTAGGAAAGAGAAATATTGCTGAGTTTTACCCAAATTGGAAAGGTATTACACTCAGTTTTAGAAAACACAACTACTTCTTTCCATTTCTATAGGACCATGACCTTAGAAGTAAAGTGCCATGGACCGGAAGCCAAGATATTGTCACAGTCCAGAGCAGATGCAAATTTGAAAATGTAGTAGCCTTTGCTGTGAAGGAATACATGAGAAAGCCCAAGATGACCCCATAGTCTCCTAGCTAATGGCTCAACAACTTTATAGGGAAGAGAGGAATGAAGGAAATATCCCACGAGACTGGCTGCCCATATCTGGTTGCCTCTTTGGAGCATGTCGTTAGGGGGTATGACAGACAAGTTCCCATCAGCCGAAGAAGGAGGGTGGTACGTAAGTAGCCTGGTGGTTCTGATATTGGTTTAACCAACCACATCACTCCAAGATTTGGAGGCTACTTTCAGACCTTGGGCAGGTATTTCCCCTTCTTCGAGGGAAGGAGCGGTAACCTTTAATTTGAATTAAAGGCTGACTCTAATTTTCCAGATTTGACAGGACATGAAGTGGTGGGAGACCGAGACTGAACTTGAACCACCGACCTTGAGCATTTACCAACCTCAGTTGCCATAGGAATCAATGTTGTTAAACCTCTCAGCCTAGAAATTAACTTCACCAACACACTTGACCTGTTGAAGAGCTCTGCCCAGAAAACAACCGGAAGTTCCAACAGGGATATCTTGGTTAGGACTTTTCTCAAAAAGCTTGTGAGCATTCTAGAAGTTAACCCTTATACCATCGACATCATTTGAAGTAACCCAATGAGAAGTAAAAAAGGACATTAAATGCATGTTTTTCTTCCTTTCAAACAATGCTTCCTCTCTGTCTTTTTGGGAAAAATGATGAGCAGCCGAGAAAATCTCTCTAACATTTGCCCCCATAGCATAACCAATATCCAGTTCAGTTTTCAGAGCATTGGTTGATGAGTCTTCAGAGCTAATGGTGGTACCCATAATACCCAGAAAGAGAGCCGACTCCCCCATATCATCGACATCAAGAGGAGGTAGAGAGGCCGTTGAATCCGGAAGAGAAACACCAAACTCAGCAAAGAGGTCTTTTGAAGGACTGCTTATTGTGTTCCCTGCTGAGAGATGGTTGTGACTAACCATAGTGGTAAACAGAGGAAAAAGGAGAGAAGGAGGGGAGAGGAGATGAGACCAGATGAAAGGAAGAGAATTAGAAGGCGAGGGGAAAGGGACAGGATGGCAATGGAGTAAGCCGGGAAAGTTAGTAAGGTGACAAACGTTGGTAAGGCCGGGTAGGAAGGTTAGAGAGAAGGAAGAGAGAAAAAACTAGAGAGAGAAACATGGCCTCCCTCGTGATCTCACCCGTTAATAAACATCAAAACAAAAGTCTTTAAAAAGGGTAGAAAGAAACAAATATTATGAAAATTTTATCCCCCGGCGTCGACAATATAAATTACTCAATCCCTCCCTTAATATAAAATTTTTTAGAATTGTGCACAAATATTAAGTAAATGATTGTATAACATTAAATATAATATCAAAATTCTATATTGTCCTTATATTGAAAAAATATATTGTTATTTATTTGGTAAAAATAGTGAGAGAACCAAAGTTATATTTAATACTTGGGGTAATATTATTGAAAACTAAAAAATTAATGCTTACTTTGAATTCTAAAATGTTATATATTAAGGGACAAAAAAATTTCTCTAAAACGTTTTATATTAAGGGATACAATTTTTGTGAACTTTAATTCATAATTCCTTTTGGCGTCAGTTTGCTTTTTATGAGAACCAAAACCTCTCTTTAATTATAAAAATTAAGTCTAAATAATCTATGTAAAAAAATCTTTTCAAAATTTAATTAACGAAATGTATATGAGTATTGTATTTCTTGATAAACTGAATACTTGTAATTTTATGATATTTATGTTGTTTAATACATAAGTTCACTAATTAATCATTTGTCTCAAGTAAAATGAAAATGAAGATATACAAATTTGTATTTTGTGAATATATTAATCAACATAATTTGAATTTATAACCATCCAAATAATAATTTAAGGGTGTTTATATTATTAAAATTAGTTGACATTAGTCGATCAACCGAATTAAGGGTAATGTAGTTACTTAGAGAAATAGTGAGTGTTGTTATGAAAAAAAAAATAGAAATAAAAAAATTATGATTTTGTGATTCGAAAAAATACTTAATATGAAATAACTTAACCCAACAATAATTGTTAATAGATGGATGGACAAATATAGATAAAATACATATGTTTAGATATGAGAAAAATGACATGCAAAATTTAAAATTTTTAAGATAGGTTGGCGGTTAGAACTGAATGGTGTAGTTTTCAAAGAGAAAGTCTCTTGAATGGATGGGGAGGCTCCCCACCCCTATGTATCCGGTGACAGTCTACCCCATTAAAACCCTCCTAACTTGTAGACGCACCAGCTGGTGAGGATTGCTGTTGCTGTGGTTTCTCCAAAAACACATTAAAGAAAGAAGAAAATCACATTATCTTCCCGGGACATAAAATATCCCCTTTAATTATCCTACACCCTACCTCTCATTCGCTGGCCGAGACGTCTTAGTCCGCCACGGCCGGCATATCACAATCACCATGGCGACCACCGTTGCCTTGTATCATTCATAACAAGCTTATTCGATACTCCATCATTCTTGTGACCATAAAAGATTTACCTATATAAAGGTCACATTAATTTCTATTATAAAAGTTGTATATGTGTTTTTTTGTGTTTTTCATCGAGTTTTTCTAAATATAATATGGGAGATACCGCTGAGACAAGGGCGGTTCCATCTTTATCATTGGAAACCGAGGAGTTGCAACGTTTAGAGAATGCACCGCCATTCTGGAGGAATAGGAAGAGGCTATCAAAACAGCTTTCAATGTGCGAGACACCTCGAGATTTATTATGGGAAAGGCGGCGCCGTCAGATTCTTAAGCAAGAGAGAAGGAAAGATAACGACCTCGAGGACTTGACTGACGAGGATCTTAGCGAGCTCAAGGGATGCATTGAGCTCGGTTTCGGGTTCAATGAAGAGGAAGGACAAGGGCTGTGCAATACGCTCCCAGCCTTGGACCTTTACTTTGCGGTGAACCGTCAACTGTCAATGAGTCCTGTTTTAAGCCCTAATAGAGTCTCATCGGCATCCGTTGGAGCCTCCTCTTCTTCTACATTTGTCAGCCCGAGGAGCAGTGACGCAGATTCATGGAAGATTTGCAGCCCAGGTAAATTATAAAAATCCAGAAATTAATATTGGCAGTTCATATCTTGTGGCTGTTGGTTTAAAAATATAAAACAAAAATCCCGGTATTTGAGGATGAGCATTTGAATCCCAGACAATTTAAATTGAACTGTCTACTTAGAGCCTTATAAAAATACATTACATTGCTAATACTTGTATAAAATTTTTTATGGAAAATACAACTACTTGTTATAAAAATATAACTTATTTTTATAAATTGCCATGAAATTAGGATATGTAGATTGAGATAGATTTCATTGACAAAGTATAGTACATACTCCCTCCGTCTCATAGTTATAGGCTGATTTCTTTTGGCACATAGTTTAAGAAAATCAATTTAAGTGACAATTTTTAACATAATTTTTCACATATACCCCTTAATATGGAATTAATGAATAAGTTAATTATTCCTTAGTTATCATATTGGAACTCTCAACTTTATTGATTGACGTGTACTGACCATTAAAGTCAGTAACCATATAACTTAAACCAAAGATAATACAATAACATTAAATATGGTGATAAAAATAATGACATTGAATGTTGCTTATTCAAAAAAAGAGTAATGGTTGAATATTTATTATAAGGACATAAAAGTAAAATAATGAACCAACTAAATTTTATAAAAAGTAAATAGTCTATATATTGGGATCTCTCAAAATAAAAAATTAACTATAAGACGGAGGGAGTAGTATTTATAAGTGTCCACGGTCCTAGAAAATACCAAAAAAGAAATAGGACACCATGAGCTAATAAAAAATGATGGGAAAATTAATTATTTCTTCCATCGACGTAAACGCCTTAATTTTATATTTGGGTTCTTGAACTAAAAGCGCACATAATTGACTCCTCAAAATAATTACTACATCCATTACATAATAATTGTTTTTTTAGAAGAATAAATTTGTTTCAATTTATTTATCGTTTATAACTTTTAGAAAAATAAAGTATTTACTTTTCTATATCACCATAACTTCTCTTATTGTCTCAAAAAAAAATTTTATTTGTATTATTAGTTTTCAACTTTCCATAAAGGATAGTGATGAAATTTCATACAAATTTTAATTATTACTACCTTCATTCTATAATCTATACTTTTTAGAACAAAAAATTTATTTGTCGTTTACAACTTTTCTAAGAGAATAAATTATTTACGTTCCTATATCACCCATAATTTCTCTCATTGTCCCAAAAAGTCTCTCCCTTGTATTAGTAGTTTTTAAGTTCGTATAAAGGGGTAGTAATATAATTTCATATAAATTTTAATTATTAAATGATAGTATTAAATGACTTTTTTAATTCATGTGCATCAAGTTTAAACGACTATTATTATAAAATGGATGTAATAAATAATAGTATTAAATGACTTTCTTAATTCATGTATAGAATAGAAGGAGAGCAGATCATCTGTCCCCCTACTTAAATTTTGACACTTAGTCTCTTACTTAATTAATACTAATTAATTCTAAAATTAAATAAAAGGACAAGTGTTGAAATTTAAATAGGGGAACACAAGGGGACAGTGAAAATGGGAACATAGGATCTGCTCTCAGAATAGAAGTACATACTCCCTCGGTTCCGAAATAATTGACGTTATATGTCAATACACACTTATTAAGAAATTTAATTACTCCAATTTATTTGTCTATTCATCCAATAAGAAGGAGAGAGAAAATTTCACGGATATACATAGAAAGATAAAGGAATCCAATAGGAAAGAGAGAGAGAATTCTTAAGTCTTTAATTTTTCATAGGACTCCAATAAGAAGAAGAGAGAGAATTTTCAAGTCTTTAATTTTCTTTAGGACTCCAATAAGAAGGAGAGAAAGAATTACATGGAAATCCTATAACATCAAATATTTGGAAACAAGTTAATAGGGAACCAAGGGAGTAGTATCTCTTTTGAGTTTAGGAGTTTCCGTTGAGAGAAATTAAAAGCTTATTAGCCTTTTACTGAAAAAGATGGTCATTACTGATCATGTGAGAGAACATATTTCAATGTAATGTGATGCAAGAAATTGTGTCAAAAATTTCCGTCTCCATTTCGAATTAGAAGGTTAATGCTAACTTTCTTAAAAATTTAAAATTAACATAATTGATTTAAGTTTTGAAAATAATAAATTTTATAATTAGTAATATTTTTTAAGTAATTTATAATATTCATAATTGTATTGAGATAAATTAAATAAATTCATTTTAATTTGGACTTTAAAATATTTAAAATAGACGTTTATAAATTCAAACTAGATGAACATACTTGAGAAAATCCGATCTTCTTTTTAGACAATTAAAAATTTATAATCAATTTGGCATTCTATAAAATCAAGTTGCGATAAGTTACATTTTAGATGACATTTTCTATACAAGCATTAAATAGATATAACTCTATAAAATACAATTTGAATAAAAAATGGGCTATATAAATTAATGCAATTTGTATCTATAGTTTGCCCAAATAAACTACCTGTTTTGAACTTTCTAAAATCAAGATCCGAGAAAATCATCTTCTAATTAATCTGACCGATTTTACATTCAATGGTAGGTGAAGATCCTCAACACGTGAAGACGAAGTTAAGGCACTGGGCACAAGCCGTTGCATGTTCTGTGATACAATCCTCTGGCGGGGTTGGATAAATTCATAAAGAACACCAAAAAAGAGAGCAAAAGAGGGAGAAAGCAGGAAAGAGAGAGAACAAAATGTTAAACTGAGCATGCTCTTTTAGCAAAACTTGTTCTATGGATTTTCTAAGTAATGGAAAATCCGGCTTTTCGGATTTTCAACCATGAAGGCCGATGAATGAATGGAGTAGCTTCAATTGGTTTGAGATCGAAGAGCTAGCTCAATTGGAGGACTAAGCTTGTACCTACATAATTTATTATATCCTCTTTAGGTTTTTAGCTTTTCTTCGGATTTTCTTTCTAGAAAATCAAATCTTATGTACTTATTATGGAACTCCACAAAAGAATGTCCTACCTCGGTCCCGTAATAAGTGTTTTTTTAGCTTAAATCACACATACCAATACACAAATTAAAATGACAAAAATACCCTTAATATATTTTCTTTGAAGTTGAAGAGTTAATGAGTGTCGTTTAATTGTAGTGATTGAAAGATGCAATAAATACCATTGAATGCATAAAGACATATATGAGAAAATATTGTAAAAATTGTATTGGAATTCTAACACATCACTTATTTTGGAAAAAAAATATTAAACCTAAAAAAGCACTTATTATGAGACGGAGGTAGTACCACATTAAGGAAGACTACAATGACCAACTAGTTAATGGTATCATCAATGCATGTTAACTACAAATTTGGCCTATCCAAATGCAGGTGTGGTATGGAGTGTGTGGAATGTCCATGAGAACATTATCATGTACCAACTAGTTTTATAACAAATATTCAAAGAACTAAAATTGGATTTACTTGTTTGATGTTTATATCCTACGGTTTAATTTTGTTTCACTCAAAATAAAGGAAAGAAAGAGAGCTTTCATAAAGAAAATCTTATACTCTCTCTGTCCAAATTTACTTGTCGTAGTTTGTAAATACATGTTAATTAAAATGTATACATCTAAAATTTGCACATGTTTTCTCTAACAATGGTAGGAGGGAAATAATATCATTTGAACTTGAGGCAATGATGTCAAAGATCACGATGCTCTATACGATTACTTGGACACCACACAACGATCTCTTAGTGCCAGATTGCAAAAAGAAGGATGAGCGATTAGCCGATGTATACAAAAAGAGGGTTTTTTCCACCTTTTTTCCCTCTACCCGAAGTTGATATTAATCAAACTTGATGTCACTGGTATGGAGCGTTTTCTAACTCATCCCGATTTCAATGTTATGGACATTTCAGTACACAATGCAAAAAATCAACGTCGCGCCACGAAAATCGAGGCACATGGGCCCTACCCCCCAAGGCTACTTTAGATAGACCTGCGGCAGGCCTAGGGAGGCTATAAATAAGTGATTTGGCTCATTTTGTAATACCCAAAAGATTTTTGTACAATAAGGTAATGAAAAATGAGAATTGTTCAAATTTTAATCTTGAAATATGATATATAATCATGTATAAATTATATTTATACAAATGAAAAGCAAAAAAATTATTACATGGAAAGGAATAAAAATTTAGTTTACAAGTTACAAGTAAAACCAAAAAGGAAATGGACCAAGGAAAGTAATGAAATAACAAGTCTTGGCCTAATAAGAAACAATAAGTCATTGGACCATTAAACAACCCAACCACATACACAAGTCAATCAACCCCACCTAAGTTTATTAACCAACCAAGTTCATTAGCAAAGCTCAAGCCCAATAACAAAGCCCTTTTTGACAAAGCTCAAGCCTAAATCTAGAACCAAGCACATGAGTGGATAAACATTGAAAAAAAGAGAGGAAAACAAGGATGAGGAATCTGGTTAAGAGGCGAGGAGAGGGTCAAATAGAGTCATGTGATGACTATCATGATTCGCTTTTGTGTAAGCTAAAATTTAGAAGTGAGATGTGGCCAAGTTGATGGCTAATGGTTTCAAATTGAAGATTAACATCCTAATTAGCCTTTAATCATGTTAATTATTTACAAGGTTAGCAAGTTTGGCCAAATAACCAGGGGGATGCATTGGAAAGGGAAGTTGGATGGTTTAACCAAGAAACAAGGAAGTCAGGGAGGGAATAAATGAAAGTTTTTAATTTTGGCCTATAAATACTCTTAACTCACTTATCATCCTCCACTTTACCAACTCAACAGATAAAGAGCTAGAGAAAAGATAAAGAGAAAGAGTTAAGTAAACTAAGAATGTATACGAGAGGAAGAAGAACAAGCAAGCCATCAACCAAAAAGATCAACAATTAAAGGTAGCAAAAGCTAAACTAGGAAAGTATAACCCTAAACCTTTCATTTATTCAACTTTTCTTGTAAAAGAACTAGAGTTGTAATAACCAAGAATTTCTGTGGTACATTGTAAATAAATATATTAAATAATCTGTAATATATAATGGATGATTAAATGATTATGTGAATAATATGCTATAATATTTAAAGGAAGTCTCACTAATAAGTTAAATAAGTTAGTGAACTAACCTAAGTATTTTTATTAATCTAGAAAATAGATGTAAGGTGTTAAACCCTAATTAAATACTTAATAAACTTGAATAAGACAAGTCTAATTGGGTTATGTGAGTGAATTAATATTATTAATGAATAATAATATGGGAATATTAATAATAATGAGCATAAGCTCAAGAGATAATACTGAAAGAAAAAAAATAAGTAATTAAACAAGCCCAATTATATTTTTAGTGTGTGACTTGTAGATAAAATTAATTTAAGGGCAATTAGTTTATTATATTAGCCCAAGAGGTCGTGTATAAGATAATTATATTAATGACCCAATTGAATTAATAGGGGAACCCAAGTTCAATTTTATTAGTAAGCATGATAATAAATGTGACGCCCCCAAAACAGGTTTACATCACCCATCTTGAGTCGCCAGATACGAGGTACTGAATTCAAATACAACTTAATAATACAACTGTCGTATACAATACGACAAAACATAAACTGTGAGTTTGAATACAAATATTGTCTACTAGAGAGTATACAAACTCAAAAGGAGTCCTCATTATAATTATTATCACACTATTTCACAGAATAGTGAGGACTACTAATGAACCATCTAGGACCATCACTCTGTTCCCCGACTACTCCCAGCTACGTTCTCATTTTCTGAAGAGAACAGTGAAAGAAAGGGTGAGCTCAACTAGCCCAGTAATAAATATTATGACTAAGATAATGCAGAATAAATTATCATTAGTCTCCAACAATGTTAAACTGAACCAGGTCTGGCGTAAAATGCATAGACGGGATATTCCAACAGAATAATAAAGATCGGAACCGAATCCTACAGAAAAGCGCTTAGACAGGATATTCAACAGAATAATAAAGAATGAAATAACGAAAAGAATTTCACCAAGTATAGGGTAGCTCACATGATCTGAGTTATTCAACGTAATAATAAATAATGGAATAATGAAGTTCTCTTCATGAATACAAAAGAAATAATACCCTTACCGTAAAAGAAACTGAATATAAGAGTAGGGAAGTAGCAGAATACTTTTCTATAGTTTCTCTATAATTTCTCTCTCTAGAGTTTCCGTGAATTCGTAAGAAATAATGAAGGAATGAGCTTCTATTTATAGGAGAATGGATCTGAATAAGAACTAATTCATGAACGGTCCAGATTGATTTACTTTTAAGCGGACGATCCATATTGGTTTACTATTAAAACTTAAAGCAACGGTCCATCTTGATTTACTATTAAAACTTTAAACCAAATGATCCATATTGATTTACTATTATAACTATCCACCAAATGATCCATATTGATTTACTATTATATCTTCAACCAACTATTCAAAAATTAGCACATCTCCTCATGGAATAATATTGTACCAAAAAATAATTTGGACCGAAAAGAAATATATTTTACGGGTGAATAATACTCCATGAATAAATAGTAACTCATGAATAGTAACTCGTGGTAACTAATGAATAGTACTTCGACACGAAAAGTGTTCTGAATACCCGATTGAACAATATATCCTCCAGACATCAATTATTATCGAAACAAATGTCGATTCCCACTAACACAAATAATTCCAACACTATAAAATTCATCTTTAATCAACATGAACGTATTCATCATTAATATTATAATTCACAATATTTAACAATCAAGTCATTCCCAGGAAAGAGGAGGCTTTTCGATAAGGATTTCTCCTTATTGGCGCGCAATTAGGTGACCAAACCTCTCCTTGATAGAACTTCTAGACATTGTCAATATTTCAAATAATAATATGAATAACTTTTCCGTCTCAATCATTGATTTAATAATATATCATATTATGCAGATGATACTGTAACAATAATTGAATCAATAATATGAGAGATATGATGCAACAATTACTGTAGCAATAATTGAGTATAACTGAGTGACTTCTCACGTAAGCATCAATAATCAATATCATGTGCTACTATACAACTACGCGTATTACTGTACTTTTAACATCGGGTGTTTCAACAGTTAACGGTAAAACTTCCGCCGTTATTTTCGTAAAGTATTTTTGTCATTTTCTAACTACGACAATACTTCCGTTGTGGGGTCCACCAATGATTGTGCCGTCGTACGAATATTCCCTGTTAAAACGAATATTCCCCGACCAATCTAATATTATATAACCACTTACTTAATTTGCATAATTTGTAAATATTACCCACAACTATAACATTATATCAAATCAACACCATAATATTCAAAAATATAATTCGAGAAAATTATTCTTTATTCATAAAAGTTGGGGTCTTACAACCTCCCCTTCTTATGAAATTTCATCCTCGAAATTAGGGGTACATACCTGTTATATCGAAGAGATGAGGATACCTTGACTTCATCTCAGATTCTAACTCCCAAGTCATTTCCTCCACATCGTGGTTTCTCCACAAAACTTTGACTTGAGGTATAACCTTGGAGCGTAGAACATGATCCTTCTTATCAAAGATTTTAATAGGTAACTCTTCAGACATTAAATCTTCCTCTATCTCGTCTGGTTCTAACTCAATAATGTGGTTCGGGTCTTTCACATATTTACGTAACATAGATATGTGAAAAATATTATGAACACAAGACATACTTGGTGGTAAGGCGAGTCTATAGGCCACAGTTCCCACTCGCTCGAGAATTAAAAATGGGCCAATGAATCGAGGATTGAGCTTTCCTCTCTTTCCAAATCTCGTAACTCCTTTCCATGGAGCAACACGTAACAACACATGATCTCCAATATCGAATTCTACATCCTTTCGATGAAGATCAGTATAACTCTTTTGTCGATCTTGTGAAGTTTTTATACGTTGTCGGATCATTTGAATCTTTTCTGTAGTCATACGTACAAACTCCAGTCCCAACAGCGTCGCTTCACCAACCTCATCCCATCATACTGGAGAACGACACTTTCTTCCATACAACACCTCAAATGGAGCCATGCCAATACTTGCTTGATAACTGTTGTTGTAGGAAAACTCCACCAATGGTAAGAACTTGTCCCAACTTCCCTTGAAGTCAAGGACACATAGTCTTAATAGATATTCAAGAGTTTGAATATTCCTCTCAGACTGTCCGTCCGTCTGAGGATGATATGCCGAGCTAAATCGTAAGTCTGTGCCCATAGCTTTTTGCAAACTAACCCAAAATCGTGAAGTAAATCTTGGGTCTCGATCAGAAACTATGGATACTAGCATACCATGCAGTCTTACAATCTCGTTTATGTACATACGAGCAAGACGTTCAAGTGTATAAGTTTCTCGTATCGGTAAGAAATGAGCAGACTTGGTCAATCTATCAACAATGACCCAAATCGCATCTATGCCTTGAGAAACTTTAGGAAGACCGGTAAAAAAATCCATGGTAATGTGCTCCCACTTCCATTCTGGAATTTCAAGTGGTTGCAATGGACCTTTTGGTACTTGATGTTTCGCTTTAACTCGTTGACAAGTTAGACACCTTGAGATAAACACCGCTATCTCTCTCTTCATATTGCTCCACCAAAATGTATGACGAAGATCATGATACATTTTGGTACTCCTAGGATGAATTGCAAACGGTGTGTTGTGTGCCTCCATCATGATTTTATACTTTAAATCGAAATTCGTTAGGAACACAAAGTATGGAGTTGACTTCAAGTATTCCTTCTTCATCGATTCTTGCTTCCCAGCGTAGCACCTTCTTGCACTTTCTTCCTCATACGCATCGACTCCGGTATGTAGCTTGGCGACTTTAACTTTATCAATTAAAGTCGGTTCTACTCGTATATTCGCCATCATCACATGGGTCCCTAGAGTCTTTAACTCTATCTCCATCCTTTGCAAGTCACAAAAAATGGGCCTCTGCGTTGACAATATCTCACTCGTACTTGCATATGATCTTCTACTCAATGCGTCAACTACCACGTTCGCTTTTCCAGAATGGTATTGGATGGTATGATCATAATCTTTCAATTGTTCAAGCCAACGTCGTTGTCGAATGTTGAGTTCCTTTTGAGTGAAGAAATATTTGAGCCTTTTATGATCCGTAAAGATCTCCACTTTCTCCCCATACAAGTAATGCCTCCAAATTTTAAGTGCGAAGACAATAGCTGCTAACTCTAGATCATGAGTAGGATAATTCCTCTCATATTCCTTGAGTTGTCTTGAGGCATAGGCTATGACTTTCCCATGTTGCATAAGAACACATCCCAACCCTTTGCCCAAAGTATCACTGTAGATGAAAAATCCCTCCGAGCCAGATGGTATTGTCAGAACAGGTGCTGAAATGAGTCTCCTCTTGAGTTCTTGAAAACTCTTCTCACATTCTTCGCTCTAACAGAACTTTGTATCTTTCCGAGTCAGCTGTGTTAATGGAGTAGCGATTTGAGAAAATCCTTCCACGAATCTCCGATAATAACCAGCTAAACCGAGAAAGCTACGTACTTCGGTCACTGATTTAAGTTTCTCCCAGCTTTGAATAGCTTCAATCTTTGCCGGGTCAACAGATATTCCATGACTTGATACTACGTGCCCAAGGAATGCTACTTCCTCAAGTCAGAACTCACATTTCTTTAACTTGGCATAAAGCTTGTATTCACGAAGCTTTTGGAGTGTCAGCCTCAAGTGTTGCTCATGATCTTCACGGATTTTGGAATAAATAAGGATGTCATCAATAAAGACGACCACAAAGTGATCCAAATATTCCTTGAATACTCGGTTCATCATATCCATGAAGGAAGCAGGAGCATTAGTCAATCTAAAGGACATGACTAGGAATTCATAATGCCGTCATTAGAGTTACGAAAGCCGCGTCTTTGGAATGTCATCGGTTCTAATCTTCAATTGGTGATATCCAGAATGAAGATCAATCTTTGAAAAGAATTTGGCTCCTTGCAACTGGTCAAACAGGTCATCAATACGTGGCAATGGGTACCTATTTTTGATGGTGACATGATTCAACTCCCGATAATCAATACAAAGTCGCATACTCCCATCTTTCTTCTTCACGAATAGAACATGAGCACCCCAAGGAGACGTACTACGATGAATGAAACCAATGTCTAACAATTCCTGCAATTGGGTCTTTAACTCCTGAAGTTCAATAGGGCCATTCGATATGGGGCTTTGGAAATGGGTTTTGTACCAGGTTCAAGGTCGATACAAAATTCAATTTCACGCTCTGGGGGTAGGCCAGGAAGTTCTTCAGGGAATACGTTAGGAAATTTATTAACAATAGAAATATCGTTCAAAACTGACGTATTTTTGTTTAAATCTGTGACATGAGCTAAGAAAGCTTGACATTCGTTTTTCAATAAATGAATAGCTTTATGGCTTGAAATGACTGTGATTGATTTTAATGGTTTGGTCGTTTGAATTCGTATAATAGGTTGATTAGGAATATGAAAACAAACAACCTTACGAAAATAATCAATTTTTTCATGATGAGTAGTTAACCAATCAATCCCTAGAATTACGTCAAACGCAAGTATTTTTAAAGAAATAAGATCGACAGGTAATGTGCGGTTACCGATTTGAACCAAACAAGACTTATAAATAGTGGATGTAATGAAGGTTTCTCCCAACGGAGTTTCCACAGATAAGTCAAAGTCTAATTTTTCCGGAGTCAAATTTAATCGTTGAGCGCAAGTAGGAGAAATAAAAGAATGGGTAGAACCGGTATCAAATAAAGTATAGACTTCGCTAGAGTTTATGATAAGCTTACCCGTGATGACCTCATTTGGGTTCCTTGCTTTCTCGGAGGTCACAACAAACGCTCTTCCTTGCACTACCGGCTTTGACTTTTCTGGGATGACCTTTGGTGCCTCTATCCTAGCTGAACTTGTCTCGGTGAACGACAAAATTGGGCTAAGTGACCTTCTCTTCCACAATTATAACATGCTTTGGACGACATCGCGCAGTTTGGACTGATGTGTCCCTCCCCTCTACATTTGAAGCATATGATAGGTGGTCGTTCTCCTTCCTTAACAACGGGTGCTGGTGCTGACGTCTTTCCATCATTGTTGAATCTCCTCTTCTTGAAATGTCCATTCTTATTCTTTTGGCCTCGATTACCACCAAGTGGTTACCATTTCGGCTTGTTGATTCCTCCACGCTTGTTGTCACCGCTTCGATGACCTTACTCACCGGTATTATCATTTTTTTAAATTTGCTCTCTTTTGGTTACGTTGACTGCGTTATCGCTACTCCACTAATCGAGCCCTATTTACAACATCCGAATAAAAACACAGTTTATGAGAAATAAGACATTGACGTATCTTCGGCTTCAAACCTCTTAAAAACATCCGCGTCATTCTCTCTTCATTATCCACCAAGTGGGACGCAAACCGAGACAACTCGGCAAACTTGGCTTCGTATTGCGACACGGTCATATTATTTTGCTCCAACTTAATGAATTCTACCTCTTTTATATGACGAATACTTTCGGGAAAGTACTTGTCATTGAATAGTTCTTGGAACTTTTCCCAAGACATCTTCAGTGCGACAGGTTGAGTACGCTTTACTGATTCCCACCAGTAATCTTCCTCTCCTCGTAACATAAAGGCGGTAAAGGAAACCTTTTGCTCCTCGGAGCATCCCAAGACATCAAATATCTTGGTGATCTGCTTTATCCATGCTTCCGCCTTAAGTGGTTTTGGTTCTCCAATAAACTCCGGTGGTCCCAGCTCCTTGAACTGCTTTAGCGGTGATCCGTCAAGAGTTTCTAGTGTTTCCACCTACATTTTGGACAGGAGCCGCTCTCGCCTGCTGTTGCATGAATTGCATAAAGCCTCTGAACATTCCATCATTCATCATTTGGTCAGTGTTGTTGTTTGAATGAGGATTGTCGCCTTCTTGATGCATATTATCCTGATTATTGATATGTGGTGAATCAACGGTCGCTTGTGCTCCATTGCTATTCTCAACATTCTCGGATGTCATTTTCAGATACTGCCACAAAACAAAAGGTTAATTGACATGTAACATATTATCCCTATATTCTGACCGACCAATTAAATACCAAAAAAAAACTTAGGTAGGTCATACTAGCGAAGGAATTCCCCGTCTCTCCCCTCCTAGTTCTATTCTCACATCTTAGCCAGGGATCATATCCCTAAGCTTTGATACCAACTGTGACGCCCCCAAAACAGGTTTACATCACCCATCTTGAGTCGCCAGATACAAGGTACTGAATTCAAATACAACTTAATAATACAACTATCGTATACAATACGACAAAACATAAACTGTGAGTTTGAATACAAATATTGTCTACTAGAGAGTATACAAACTCAAAAGGAGTCCTCATTACAATTATTATCACACTATTTCACAGAATAGTGAGGACTACTAATGCACCATCTAGGACCATCACTCTGTTCCCCCAACTAGTCCCGACTACGTTCTCATTTCACGAGAAAACGTTGAAAGAAAAGGTGAGCTCAACTAGCCCAAAGAGTAAATATTATGACTAAGATAATGCGTAATAATTTATCGTTAGCCTTCAACAATGTTAAACTGATAAAATATAATAAATATCAAGTTTAACTGCAGTGGAACAAGCAATCCATTAGAAGAGTCAAGTAGAGAATAAAATCTACTATCTTCTATGATTTAAAAGGTTTTTCATCACTTTTATCGCTGGGAGTCAGCTTAATAAATAATCCACATCATCGAATCACCCCTGCACTATGGCCAATGATATTCTTTAGTATCACGACCATAAATTATCCATGCACTACGGGCCAAGGACATTCGTGTATTCATTAATGGTCATGATCATGCCAACAACTGTCCATCAATGCACTACGGGCCAATGAAGACTTTTACCACATCATTTGTAACGTTACGGTCATGATTACACCGAATAATCCCTGGTCATAATCATACCAAGTCCATCTATGCACTACAAGCCACAGATGACTTTCAACAAAATATAAACATGAGGATGATGACAATGATATAATAATTCAATAAAACAAGTTCAAGAATTAATTTATCCAGGAACTAATAACGTCCAAATTGTTAACATGATACTTCTTTGTAGAGTAAAATTCAAGAATGTTCAGAAGAATATTTCCATGAAAAGATACTGGATGAAGCGCAAATATCAAGGATATTCCACTAATTTCATGGAGTATAAAAGTCAAAGTTTTAACCAATGAGTATAATAAAGAATGGAATAACAAAAGAAATCACTATGCATGCTATATGATATACATGGTAGGTTATTCCAACGTAATAATAAATAACGGAACCAATCCCGGTAAAACGCATGCATATGATATTCTAACGAATAATAATAAAGAATGGAACCAGTCCCACAGATAACGCATGCACGTGATATTCAAAATGTAATAATAAAGATCGGAACCAGGTCCCAGAAATGCATGAGACAGTGATATTCCAATGTAATAATAAAGAATGAAATAACGTAAGAATTTCACCAAGTATAGGGTAGCCAGCATATAAAGTTATTCCAATAGAATAATAAATAATGGAATAACGTGTTCTCTTCATGAATACAAAAGAAATAATACCCTTACCGTAAAAAAAAAGCTGAATATAAGAGTAGGGAAGTAACAGAATACTTTTCTATAGTTTCTCTCTCTAGAGTTTTAGTGAATTCGTAAGAAATAATGAAGGAATGAGCTTCTATTTATAGGAGAATGGACTGAATAGTAACTAATTCATGAACGGTCCAGATTGATTTACTTTTAAACGGACGGTCCATATTGGTTTACTATTAAAACTTAAAGCAACGGTCCATACTGATTTACTATTAAAACTTTAAACCAGCGATCCATATTAATTTACTATTATAACTATCCACCAGTGGTCCATATTGATTTACTATTATATCTTCAACCAACGGTCTGAAAAATTAGCACATCTCCTTATGGAATAATATTGTACCCAAAAATAATTTGGACCGAAAAGAAATATATTTTACGGGTGAATAGTACTCTATGAATAGTAACTCGTGAATACTAACTCATGAACAGTACTCCGACACGAAAAGTGTTTCGAATACCCGATTGAACAATATATCCTCCAGACATCAATTATTATCGAAAACAAATGTTGATTCCCACTAACAAAAATAATTCTAACACTATAAAATTTATCTTTAATCAACACGAACTTATTCATCATTAATATTATAATTCACAATATTTAACAACCAGGTCGTGATAAGGATTTCTCCTTAGTGGCGCACAATTAGGTGACCAAACCTCTCCTTGACAGAACTTCTAGACATTGTCAATATTTTAAATAATAATATGAATAACTTTCTTTGTCTCAATCATTGATTTAATAATATATCATATTATGCGGATGATCTTTATAACAATAATTGAATCAATAATATGAGAGATATGATGCGACAATTCTTCGTAGCAATAATTGAGTATAACCTAATGACTTCTCACGTAAGCATCAATAATCAATATCGTGTGTTAACTCTTGTGCAACTCGCCAGCATTCTTGTACTTTTAACACCGGGTGTTTCAACAGTTAACGGTAAAACTTCCGCCGTTATTTTCATAAAGTATGTTTATCGTTTTCTAACTACGACAATACTTCCGTTGTGGGGTGCACCAGTGATTGTGCCGTCGTACGAATATTCTTGTTAAAACGAATATTCCTCGACCAATCGAATATTATATAACTACTTGCTTACTTTGCAAAATTTGTAAATATTACCCACAGCTATAACATTATATCAAATCAACACCATAATATTCAAAAATATAATTCGAGAAAATTATTCTTTATTTATAAAAGTTGGGATCTTACAATAAAAGTGCAAGCCCATTAAACATTAAATTGCAAGCCCAATTGTTAAGCCCACTTGGAGAGGTTATTACCCACAACTATAACATTATATCAAATCAACACCATAATATTCAAAAACATAATTCGAGAAAATTATTCGTTATTCATAAAAGTTGGGGTCTTACAATAAAAGTTCAAGCCCATTAAACATTAAATTGCAAGCCCAATTGTTAAGCCCACTTGGAGAGGTTATTATAGTCATTAATTAAGCTAGCTAATAACAACCAAATTTGCGGATAAAGAGGGCATGTGGCCGAAAATTAGAGGAGGGGAAAAAGGAGTGGAATGTAATGATTAAATAACTTTAGTAAGTAAACAACTTCTTTAGTTGGCAACTTATTATTTGGACAACACATTAAGTGTTGCTTGCAAGTTAGCTTTTCTATGATGAGAGAGTAGGTAAGATATGATGAGATACAATCTAATCATTTGGATTATGCTAGCAAATTTAGGATATCAATTTTATTCTCATTTTATTTGCTAGAGAAAGAAAAAATAGAGAGAGAAACAGAAAATACTAGAAAGAGAGAGAGAGAGGGAGGAACTTGTGGGAAGAAGAAGAAGAAAGGAAGAGGTCCTAAGCTCATGCACCCAAAAAATTTATAACCTACTTTGGGTATAGAAGGAAGAAGGCTAAAAAGTCAAGGTACAAAAATTAATTTCAAGAATTTATTTTCTTTTCTTGTTATGGATTTGATGGAGAAAAGGGTTTTGTGATTTAGAAGTTAGAACCCTTTTATTTATGTGTTTTATGTAGATTCATGTATGAATCTAACTTGTGCAAGTATTTAAAAGTGGATCAAAAGGAGAGAAATGAAACTAGGTTTCTAGAAATCTAGAAAACCCTAGCTTTCGCTTCCTTTGAACAAATGGTATGTTAAATCTAGACCTTCTTTTCATGATCCGTTGAAGAGTGGTGCTAGATATATGTGTTAACTAGTTAACCCAAGTGGTAGAACATTAAAATCACGTGTGTAGCAGTCGTGGTATGAGTTTTGTTCAAAACAGTCCACATAGTGGACAAAAAGCTTTAAAAAGCTCTTTGGCTAGTCTTCCACGAGGGCAGTTTCGTCCCCTTAATGTGCTTTAAAAATTCAAGGAAAATTTGGGGAGGTAATATCAGAGGTTAGGTAGCTCTTGTAAAAATTTGAGAATTGTTAACCATAAGGTTTGAGAGTTATGCATTTTACGGTCGTGGACTACTTTTAAGACTTTTATCGAATACCTCTCTGTGTATTGATCCAAAAATTATAAAATTTTTACTGGAAGTACATGTATATAACAGGAGCCTACCATAAAAATGTTAGAAATTTTGGAGTTAATTTCGATTTATGAACATGAGAGGATTATTTGTAGCTACTGTCCAGAAAAGAAATGGTTTTTTAGATTGTTTTGCTATTATCATATAAATGATGTTATATGATTAAATTAATTTAATTAATTATATGATGTCAAAAATGTGAAAAATATGATTTCATGACTTGAGATCCTTAAGTATGGTTGATGCAGATTTGTGGTGAGGATTTCGGTCAGTGGTGAAGAATGACTTTGTGTATGGTGTTTTAAAAAGGTTTAAATGAATTAATTAGTGAAAGAAAAAGTAATTACATAAATTGTTTATTAATTCAATAAATGATTTAAAATATCTTTATATGACTAATGATATTAGATTAAAATATTATTGGTAATATTAGACTTAAATGTTATTAAAAGTTAATAACATTAGTTTGAAATATTATTATTTAACTAATAATATTAAGATGGAGATTAAAATAAGAGAGATTACTTTATTTTAATCGTAGTCGTTGAATTTGGAAGGGAATGAACAATATTATGTTTGTAGTAGATTGATTTGAGAAGTCGAGTCTTTGAAATGGATTCGAGGTTTCTTGAAATGATTTCAGATTTCTTGTAAATGATTTTAATTAATTTGAGATGATGATTTCAGGATACTGAAATATATTTTAGTTTACTGAAATGATATTTTAGTTTACTGACATGTTATCTAGCTTATTAAGATGACATATAAAAGGGATAACTTATAAGTACAAGTTTTGTTGTGATTAAAAGACTATCAAAGTATAACAATAACATTAAGACTTAGACGTAATGTCTAATACTTAACTATATAATTAAATGTTGGACACTTTAATATAAGATGATAAGATTATAAGTGAGTTATGTTATGACTAATCGAAAGATCAATTATAGGTCTTTTCTCTAAAGAAGTTAAAGTAAATTGCTTAGCAGTAGACCGCGATTGAGGAAAGTTCTCTAACTCAAACTTGAGTTATTAATTTCAAAACATGTTAGTGAATAATTATTGTTGATTATTCACATCTATATTGATTATTGATACTCGCACTCGGTGCTATTAAATTCATGTTCTAATATTATTGAACTGTGAATTAGTTAAAGTTCTTTTATTCATGAACTGCTTAAGATATGGATCTATACTCATTGTATCAGCTAGATTAATTATGTTTAAATTTGTTAAATCAAATATGTTGTTAAAAGTTGTTCTTTATCAATTGATTTGGTAAGAACTCCAGACTGAGAAAAAGAACAATTTGATTAAAACATTATTGAAAAATAATTATTGCTCGTTTATTAAGTGTTTATGCATAATACACCGGGTATGAAAGGCTGATCCCCTTGATTACCAAAATTTATTAAAAGGACCAGTTTAAATACTGACAACCTTAGCATATGTTCATAGTCATTATGACTACTCAGCATATGTTATTCAATTTTTTGAATATTCAGTTATCAAGACATAATTCATGTTCTTTCACAATTGATTTCTATTGTTGAGCATTGAAAGATAAATTTCTTGATAATCATGATATATCTTCCTTGTACTTAAACTTGCTAAGCAAATTTGTTGCTTACCCTTGCTATATCATGACATTTATTTCAGCTATGCCAGAGACGTCCAAGAAGGACAAAGGCAAAGGAAAAGTGCAGGAATAGATAATAAGAATGTTTATGTATTATATTATATTATGTACATTGGTAATGTAAACCTTTTGTCTTACTAAGGGTAACTTAATTAAGGTTTGTATAAGTTAAGGTTAATAGACCTTGGGATAATGTTGGAAAACTTTATTATAATGAACAATGCATGTTTATTATTCCGTAATAGTTTATAGAATGCTTATGATGATGATGGATTGTGAGCACCAAACCCGAGGTTTGAGAACCCGGATTTGGGGGCATCACAAGAGTTATATTAGTAAACATGTATCGCACTTATATAAGGCTAAATATGTTAGATCATGATGGTAAATAGCTTAGATGATGGAAAAACTATATAAAAAACCCTAAAAGGAAACTTAAACTAGTTTAGGTCAAAAACTCAGAAATCTGACCTTAATTTGTCATATGCTTAACTCTTACTATACTTCAAATTTTTGTATGATTTTTGTTTTGGATGATAGATATATAAGTTAGCTACAATTTGGAGGTGGTTTTAGGCATAAATTCAATTTACTTTGTTTTTGGTGAATTTTTTACCAAAATAGGGCAAACTGTCAAACATACTGACCTTTTTTGTTTGCGGATTGTTTTGGTGTTTTGGCCACTTAACTTGCTTGGAAAAATCCAAGCTTCCGAAGTATGATAACTAGAGTTATAGAGAAGGTCATATCTAAAAATTTTAAAAATTGAACTTAAGATGAAGAAGTTATGACCAAAATAAAAACTGAGCGTTTAAGATTAAAATTGCGATAACTTGAGTTTTACAAATCGGATAGGGATGAAATTTTGGGTGGAAGCAAGTTTGGATGTAGAGTCTGTGACGACCCGAGAAATCGGATAGTCTTGTAATTAGACTTACGAATATTTATTTATAAAATGAAGTTTTTATGAATATTATTCTGTGTAATGTGGTTAAAGGTCGATTTTATGACCTAGAATGTGTTTGTGTTAGAAATTATGAGTTTGAGATTCGTATAAGAAAATAAAATTTTCAAGAAAAAAGACATAAAAATGCTATTAATCCAAAAACGCTTTTGCATTTTTTTTGATTTTTCGAAGAACGTGCTAATGTTAATATGACGAGAAAAGACGGAATATCCAATAAAATTTGAAAACAAAAAACGCAGTTTTTAGCCTGTGTAACAAATTTCTGAAAATTAACGAAGTATAATACGAGAATAATAGGATGTATTGTGACACCCCCAAATCCAAGTACTCAAACTTCCCTCAGATTTGGTGTTCACTTAAAAAAATAATTAACATCTAACTACCCATAATAATGATAACAATAAAATTGAAATAGAAATCCTCCCAATATAGGATTACAATAGCTTAAATAAATAAATCACAGGTTATCTAACCTTAATACATCATAAACAAATAAGTCTTGAACATCACATTATAAGTCTTAATATAAACATTCTCGAATATTAAATAAGTCTTTATCATTTACTTACTTTTCCCTTGCCCTTACTTGTGGATGACTCATCAACTCTTTCAATCTTAGCTCCAATGTTATTATGCAAGAGTGAGCAAAACGAATAAATAATGGATACTGAACCAAAAGAAGTCTTGACTTTTGAATCAAGATTAGAACAAGAATCAAAAGTACATCTGAGGGTCATAAGACCATGAACTATGTTCCAGATTATCAAGTATTTCTACTTTAAACCTTTAACAATCGTAAGACTATATGTACCTAACTTCTTGTACTTAGGGGGATCAGCCCTATGTACCATGTATGTACACAACATCTCAACGCTATCGCGTAATATAATCCCCTGTAGTAAGGTTGTTCATCTCATCTTTGACATTAGAGTCCGTACAAAAAAAAGTTTGGTTTGGATTATCTTTAAAGGTAATTTAGAGTTCAATAATCATCAATTAAGGATTAGTTGAATCAATAAGGAATCACTATCTATTCAAGGTTTTAATGCAATATTACAATCAATAATCAAATCAAAGATTGAATCTTAACTCTATATAATTAACTGAAAAGATTGGATCTCAATTCTACACAATTGAATAAACTTTGTACAATAGAAGTAATACTTTAAAAGAATTAGAACATTTCATTTGGAATCATGAACTTGAACAATTTAGCTTTGAATAATTCAAAATATAATACGAAGCTTGCTTAATAATAATAAGATTTAAGGACTTGCTCAATGTAAGAATAGGGTTTGAAAACTTGCGTCATACTTAGATTACACGCTTACTATTCACGTTTCTCAATTTAATCCTACACACATATTATATGTATTCAAAACATTCATTAGTTATCGATAAGTAGGTTTTATACCTACTTATCTGGTATCTATTACTTGAATTAGTTGTTTAAACCTATGTTTCGTAGTTACTTTGAATGAATTATGTGTGCATTTCATACATGTTATGTTATTTTATAGGCTATGACATATCATTGGCATGAAGAAGCAAGAAAAGCAATTCGGACATCTTTTGGACTAAAATATGCAAGCAAATGCAAGAAGGGAAGATTTCAAATCTTTTAACACCAAGTTGGATGCATGTTCTTGGTTTGGAACTTGGATTTTATTGTAGATCTACATCTTATCTTTCTAGAACATCTTTAATCATCTCAATCGGAGCTCATATGCGAGAGTTGTGGTCTTCTTATGAACAAACATCGAAGCTAAGAGTTGTCATGCTTGCCATTTACATAGCATCTACTTCAAGCCCAATTTCGACCTTGATCCAGCCAGAATCTGTCAATTCTTATAAAATGAAAGTTGTAGATCTCGTCGATATCTTCGATTTGATAGGTGGAAGGCCCCTTAACGCCTAGCAGATCAGAAGTTATAATCATTTTCCCAAAGGACGTCAGAGCAGAAAATTTCCAAAAAAGGACCCCCTCCTGGGCAGACATTATACACATAAAACTCCCATCGAGGCGAAGTCTTGAGGCAAAAATAAAGTATACCCACCAAGTAAAGGGCACGGAAAGAAAAGTAGTTTTTTCAGAATTTAAGTTCAAGAAGGATTGGTTCGAGCTGATTGATCAAGGACACTTCCAGGAGGATTAAAAGACATATGAAGAGGCATATAAAAGGAGGAGAATTGTATAGATAAAGGAGAGAGGATTCCATTACATTAGATTAGAGTAGATTATGACCAAAACCCTAGTTCTTATGAGTTTTGGAGATTGAAGCCACTTGGAGACCATTGAAGATCAAGAGCAAGAGCTTGAGGAAGATGGAGATTTGCTGACAACATATTTATTATTCACTCTACTCTTATTATTGTCTTTCAATGTTTATTCAATTGTGGATTCTTATTTTTAATTCATTAATCATAAACTAAATCTTTTGTTTAAGATTACAATGGAGCTTATTGCATAGTTTATTTTTAGTATGCTTCTCTATTGATTATTGTGATTATTCTTGGATTTTCTATTATGGTTTATGTTTATTGCTTAATTTCCTAGCTAATAATTATCGTGATAATCTATATGAACTCAAGAGATGAAGTATAGATTTAGATCTGATCATAATAGCATGCAATTATGTTTTCTTCATGGCGTTGGAATTCATAATTTATGTCCAGGATAGAGATATACCTAACATCGCACGTAATCTGATAAAGAACTTGTGCTTAAACTCATTTTTAATTGTAATTCACATAGAGATATAGTGATTTAGTTAATTAGGGTGTTTTACTTAATTCTATCATCTGTGGATTTAAGTTGATTTGAGTATGGTGCATTGAGAGTTGGTCATATTTACTTATACGTTCTTTATTAACAATTTAGAATAATGAGCTTAATTAATAAGAAGTGTATTACTTTAAATTAAGCAATAAGTGAAGTTGTGATCTTAAATCTCCATAATCTGTTTTTTAATTAGTGATAATTAGAATTAGTGTAATTAAATAATTCAATTCATAATCTTAAATTAATTGTTTAAATAAAATTAGTTTGATTAAGAGTTAGTATTTGGTAATTTGTATTAATAATTCTTCGTGGGAACGATACTCTACTTTCACTTTATTACTTGTTGACTGCGTATACTTGTGTGTTGTGTGTAACTATATTTTATCCAACAAGTTTTTGGCGCCGTTGCCGGGGAATTAGTTTAATATATTTTTTGCCAATATTAGCTTCAATCAAATTAGTCTTAATTAATTTAAACATTTTCTTTTTCTTTTTATTTAATTCTCTTCCTATTTTTATTTCTTTTTAGGTACCATGGATGGATCCAATTATCAATGACCATATACGAATATGACTCAACCAAGGGACATAGGATTTGATGGACTCAATGCAGGTTTTGCATTGTCAGAACAAATTGAAACACTTTCGAAGAGGTTGGATGTTATTGCAGCCCAACGTATTCGAAAGATCGCAGTAGATTATAATTATTGTGCTGGCAATCATCCGAGTCATCAATGCATCGTCAGATTTGGATCAGTACAATATTGGAGTGATTACCTCAACAACTATTCTTATCCTAGTTATCATCAACTTTGGTGGTATCACCCAGATGCACAATGGAGCTATAACTATCAAGACCAATAATCTGCTCCGAATCCAACATACACTTCAGAATTCTCATGTCAACTTCCATTGCAAGAAGAAAATTCAAATTTGGAGGAATTCATGTCGAAGCTCATAGCAAACCAAGAGGAGAGGATGATGAGTCAAGAAATATTGTGCCACAATTTTCAGCACCAGATGGAATAACTCATCACCACTTCAACCCATGGTCCTCAATACATGGATTACAAAACTGAGACATATAATTCAGGGGTGGTGCAATTGTTGTCCAAGTTCATAGCATCAAATAAGGAGAGGAGGATTAATCAAGAGCGTTCAATTCAGAACATTTAGAATAAGATAGATCAGATGTTCAAAGCCTTGAACAACTGTCCTCAATATAATTGGTGTTATGACATGGATTCCGAGATTGACAAAGTGCCCGAACCAAATCTATAACTGGATGAGACACGAGAAGTTGAAAAAGAGGAGACAAATGGGGATAATGAAAATAAGGTTGGTGAAGAACTAACTATGAGTACCAACGAGGATGAGCCGATGTTTGAGTGCCCCAAGTTCCTTCTCCGCCAAAGATCAAGGGTCCAATTAGATTTGCAAAACCGTGCCCGCTTGGTAGTCATGTCATCGACAAGGCTCTTTAAGACATGAGAGCTAGTACAAATGTGAAGCCATGATGGGATGAGGAGCAAAAGATAGAAGAAGAGCCCGTTGTGCTTGCCAAACCTCAAAGGCCCAATCGAATCATAGGCTCAACGAACGGGAAAGCACCTAGTTATTTAACATTCTCAATTGGGCACTTATTTAAACAAAGCATGCTAGGTGACTTTAATTCGATAGCCATCATAAATGGGAACCTACCAAAAGTTACATTATTTTCGATGGATGGAGGGTTCCTCAATTTTTAAAGGGGAATTGGATTGAGAATTGAATAAGTCAGGTTGAGACTATAAAACAAGCGCTTATTGGGAGGCAACCCAAGTTTAATTTTTATTGTTAGTTTTTATTAGGTTTTATATTAGTAGTTTTGAATTTGCATTTATTAGGATTTAATAAACTTGCTTCTATTGTGTTCACAGGTTAGTCAAGTCCAATTCTAGTGTGGTGCCCGATTCATTCTAATGTGCCTAGCCTATTCTTCAAACTTAGCAGACAAGGAGGAATATTTCTATATTTATAGGAAAGTCCTCTACTTTACTTTTTCCTATTTCAGCCATTGAGGACAATGTCTAGTTTAAGTTTGGGGGATTGTTCTTATTGTTTAGGATTGCATATTTAGTATAATCATGTTAATTGCATATAGTTAGTATTATTGTTTTAGTTTAGTGTTTATTGCATATGTTAACATGTTATTTAGCTTATCTTTTAAAAAAAATTACTTTAAATTGTTGCATTTAGTGTAGATAGGTTTTTCAGGAATAAGCATATGAATGATATTCCTATTTATATATGATTTGATTATGATATATACATGAATGAATATGCAAGTATGCTTGCATTAAGAAAATTTGTAAAGTCCTTTGATAGACAATAGAAACATATGTACAAGGACTTAGAATGAATTGATGAAATGTGTTAGGTTGATCCTACATAAGCAAAACAGCGTTGTAAAGTCCTTGAAAAGAAAAGATGTACAAGGACTATAAATATAGAAAGATCAAGCATGTTAGGTTGATCTAATGATGTAATAGATAGGCTTGTCTGATCATCGAGCACTACACCAGAAATCGTAGTCTGCCAGGAGAGTCAAGGGAAACTCGAGAGCTATCGAGGCGGAATCGTAGTCTGCAAGATAGGAGATCTCGGAGTTCGTAGACTGCCAGGAGAGACGAGGAAAGGATCGTAGTGTGTCGAGGAGAAATTCCTCAGGGTCGTAGTCTGCTGAGGAAGCCATGTTCAGGATCGTAAAGAGAACCTGTCTACAAGCCGACCGAAGATCTGTCGAAGCCCAAGTCAAGAATTGTAGACTACACTCAGAGTCGTAGAGCCTACTGATCTTATCAAAGGCAGAGATCGTAGTCGAGCAAGATCAGATAAAGACAACAAGCATAATGACAGAAATTGTAGAGTGTCAAGATCTGATCTCGGAGTCTTAGTGTCTACACAGCCGAAGCTGAATCGTAGATTGCAGAACTAAGACATCACCAGATGTGCTCAAAAAGCCAAGGCAGAATCGTAGAGCAAATATGATTCTCAACAAATGAGCACTCCCAGAATATCCAAAGGAATGAAGCCTCTGGTCGGCACTGCAAAGATACATCCCATCTGAAGGAAACCAGAGAGCACTCAATGAATGGTATGAAAATTAACAGAAGATCTAAGCACCAACCCAATCAGCATCCATATTGAGTTGTGAATCCATTCAGGATGAAGTCTTCCACAAGGAGATCAGAAGAAGACTTCAGTAACTGACTAAGGAATGTCAACAAGTGTAGTAGCTATCAAATAGACAGAAGACGACGATCTTGGAAGCAACCAGGATCGTAGTGTTTGCCAAACAAAGAAAGAACTGATGGAGTGCATACAGAGATACTGGACAGCTTCTAAAGAACAAGGCTAAAGTGATTAAGCATTGGGTCAGTCCATTGATGATAAATGAACGGGAGATCACAAGGAGAAAGTGAGGTGGACATGCCATAAATCTGAAGTGTCTTGTTATTCAGAAGGGGCCAGAACAAAGAAGTTAAGCCATCAGTAGCTGAGAGCTGTTGAGGCAAACAGAAGTGTTGAAGCACTGTAAAAAAGAAGGAAGAGGTGTTCTACATTGAAGATCCAATCAACACTCTTCAAGATCGTAGTGTTGTCTCTACCAGTCAACAAAACACTATGATCAGGTCCAAGAAGACATGCATCAGAATCGTGGTGTTCGAACAGCTGAAGATTGAAGCATTGACAATGGCAAAATCTGAAGGTTGATATTTGTACAAGAGCTTATTGAGAGCATCGATGCAAAAGGACAACCTCTGATCAAGAAATCAGAAGGGTGAAATAAAGTCTTCGACCTGTCCAAGGCATAAAAGTAATATATCTGATAGGGTAGGTGAAATAGTAGACTACAGTGTCAGAAAGTCAGAAAAAGTTGTCATGTCACATCTGTAGTCTCCACCAAGCAACTCGAGATCTGTGAAGCATTTCAAAGAGCTTTTAACGGCTACTTTCCAACGGGAAGATTGGAAAGGAGTATAAATCTACTAGAGCTTCAAATATCAAAGGTTGCTGGAGTTGCTGAGTATGGAGAACTGGTGGACTGATCTAACCAACGTAAACAGTGAGTGAACGATGAAGGTCTGAAGGCTCACTCTACGATCCACCAAGAACACTTAGAGACATAAAAAAGAAAGAAGTAGAAGTGAGAGTTCTACAATGTAGAAGTGAGAGTTCTACTACAAGAAGAGTGTTCTAAACTATCGAGAGAAAGAAGAGCATCAATGTCATCTTGATATCCATCATGGGAAGACTCTAAGTACCAGAGAGAAGAGCCTACAGTCATCTTAGCCAGTCCATCATGAGAAGACATCAAGTATCAAGAAAGAAGATCACCAATGCCATCATGGTGGAAAGCATGAGAAAGTTTCTAAGTACCTAGCAGAAGAGCCTACAGTCATCTTAGAAACCCATCATGTGCAACCATCAAGTATCAAGAGGAATGATCTTCAAGACAGCTCATCAAAGGATCATCAGAAGAGGTTGACTAACTGAAGAAGCTGAGCATCATACAACACTCAACTGCACTTTAAGGATGATCACGCCAAGCTACTAAGTACAGAAGATGTTCACAGCATAAAGACATCTTAGCAGCTCAGCACCAACTCCAACAAAAAAACAAACAACTCAACAACAAGTAGCCAGGGCCTGAGGGGTCCTTGTCCGGAAGGACTAAATGAAGTTCCAAGCCTGCTGGGCTTGAAGAGTTCCTAGGGAACTGGAGAAGTTCAAAGACTGCTGGCCTTGAAGAGTTCTTAGTGAACTGGAGTTCCAAAGCTGCTGGCCTTGATGGAATCTTAGTGATTCAGGGTGATGCCCTTTCTTAGTGGAAATTCTGCTAGTTGAAAGCAGAAGAGTGGATTAGGAGCTTGAGTCTCTGAACCACTTAAAAACCCCTTGTGTCTTTTACTTTATGTCATTTTCATTATGTACATTAATTGCTATAACTGCTATGTATGTTTTAACTGCTTACTACTGAATTAACTCTACGAACAATGTATGTCTGATTATGAATATATCAATGAAGGGGATCTTTTACTTATTCCGATGTGCTTGAAAAGATTCTTATATTTGTCATATGCTAATTCATGAGCTATACAAAATAAACCAGAAAAGAATTTGAAATTAAAAAGGATCTATTCAACCCCCCCTCCCTCACATTCTAGATCTATATTGTGCCTACTGCGAACTAACAAGGTTAAATTACATGAATCCAGCTATTAGATAGTAAAAGTATATTTTGGCCAATGATGAGATTGGAATGGTGTAGACAAGTATAGTATTGATTATTTAGTCTTTGATGTGATTTCTTATTATGAATTAAATCTTTTTCTATTTGAAACTACTATAATCAGGTTAGCATGTTAGAAACAATCTTGTTGAGTGATTAAGTTTAAATTGACACATAATGGAATTCTTAAGGATAATACTAGTTTGAATGAAAGAAAGACATGAATAGGCGGAGATGGCTAGATTTAGACAAGAACCTAAGTTTGGGGGAAAATTTGGGATATATAAGCTTTACAGTTAAAAAAAAATTAAAAATTAAAATATGAATAAACACCATGGCTAGTCTAGTTTCGTGGCCTTTGTTACTTAAGTAAGTAAGCCCGAGGGGAATGTCTTTATACCTAGCGCCCTAAGGCCTTAATGGTTTGGGAGTCGTTGGTCGAAAGCTCGTTAAGGTATCATTGAAAAGCCTAAGGGAATAAGACATTGCACAACCATGAGAAAAGTTTATTATATATATAAAAAAAGGAATAAAATGGGAAAAGACCAAAAAGCCTCCGTATTGATAAATAAAGCATACGTATCCCATTTAGACTCTTAAACTTGGTAAATGTTTGACTTTAGTTGGATCTAGCTTATTCTTGGATTTCGTGAGTTTACACTGTATGATGCCTTTAAAGAAGCCTATTATGTGATGTATTTAGCACTATATCAGTTAGTATGGTTGTTGAGCACGCACACACACACACACACACACTATATTAGTAATAATAGTTTAAGATTTGATGATTGATTGGGAAGTTATTGATTGGTCTAGATATGATATACTATCGTATTTGCTTGATTTCTTTGAGGCTGTATGATTAGACTATGTTATGTCTTACTGCTGGATTCATAGGTATACCGTAGTTATATTTGCATTGCATTATGTTTTGTTGCTTGGGGACAAGTAACTGTTTAAGTTTGGGGGTATTTGATAAGTAGGTTTTATACCTACTTATCTGGTATCTATTACTTGAATTAGTTGTTTAAACTTATGTTTCGTAGTTACTGATGAATGGGTAGTATACCCATAAATTGGATATATTTAGACTTAAATTATTGCATTCTTAAAGTATTTAGTAGCATTTTTATTGTGTTTATATCTTGTTTTGCTTGATTTGGAAGTTGGAGGGCAATTATGGGAATTTCAAGCATTTAATGGCAATCTGGTAATTTCAGAGAAGTCCAATGGCCAAGGGGCTACTGAAATTATACTACCTACGTTGGCCGGGTATTGAGCCTCACTAACTTTATTTGGATTAGTGCGTTTGACTTACGGTTGGACTTAATTTGTCTATTAGGGGCTAATGTAAAACCTAATTGGATGAGGATTGGGGAGGCTATAAAAAAGAAACTAAGTCTTTGAAATAAAAGTGGGGATTAATTTATTATTACGGGAGGATTCAACAAGTTCTTCCATTGAAGGTTACACAAGATTACTTGGAGATTCGGGATTGGCTCTGAGTTTCTTCTTTTTTCTCCTTATTTTCAATTTGTAATTCTTTAAGGATGATTTGTCAACAATTAATGGTTCTTATTTCCGTGATGAACTAATTCTTTAATTAAGATTTCAATTGAACCTTTTATGATTATAAATTAGTTATTCTCTCATTCTAATTATTTATGTGGAAGTGGATTGTTTATCATGTTTTGATTCTATTGATTAATTATTTGGCCAATAATTACCGTGTTACTCTGAAGGAATTGGGAAAGGAATTCTAGGGTTAGAACTATACATGATAACATGTGACTTAGTTATTTGCATGATAAATAATTAGGTTTGTGAATTGAATGGAAATATCATTCACCGCATGTAACATATAAAGGAATTGGGATTGAAAACGAGTTTAATTCAATTGTTTTGCATAGGAATATAGAAAGATTAATCTGGATTAAATAGAAGTCAATTGATCACTTGGAAGAGGGCTTTTGGCATTTGAGAATTCACATTAACAATCCAAAGAGACATAATAATTGGGATGGTTAGATAAGCCGATTTATAGTTCATAATTGGGGATATTGAAGTCTTAATATTTACCTATCTAAGTCATTCACTCAAGTATTATCTTAATTATTCTTTTATCTTAGTACAATTATTTTACGTGTTTAATTTTGAGATTAATAATTGAGAAAATCACAATTTATCATTGTTTGAATAAAATTGAATTGATTTAGTATTAGTAGTTGGGATTTATTAATTAGAATTCCTGTGGGAACGATACTCAACTTATCACTTTATTACTTGTTGATGCGTATACTTGCGTGTTGTGTGTAACTAGATTTTACTCAACAAGTTTTTGGCGCGCCGCTTTCTTAGGAGACTTTTTATTAATATTAATTTCATATTAGTTATAATCAATTCGGTTTTAATTTGAGCTTATTTAATCTTTCTTCTTGGATTGGCGGAATTGCGTGTATGCACACTAGATCGAAAGCTAGAAAGGAACTTCTTACGTATCTGAGACAACCTTGAGAAGAAGTTCCGATGCAATTGAATAGTGAGTTTATACATTTGGAAGAAGAACGACAACCTAAGAATTACTCGTGAACATGGCGGAGAACGAATGCGAAATCACTTAGGGATTACATACCTTAAAATGTCACGGATTCTGATCAAGTATTAAGAGACCGACAATCAATGCGAGCAGTTTTGAGATAAAACCGGATCAATTCGGATGCTGCTGAGAATACATGCCATTTGGGGTAATTCGATGAGCGATCCTACTTGAACATATCTTGAGTTTCTTGGAAGTTTGCGATACCTTCAAATTTAACAATGTATCGGAAGATGCTATAAGGTTGAGGATGTTCCGTTTACTTTAAAAGATAAAGCACGAAAGTCTGGTTACACTCCTTGCCTCCTAGTTCAATCATCAGCATGGGATGACTTAGCTCAAAAATTTTAGCTAAGTTCTTCCCACCAAATAATCGGCAAAACTACGAACGACATTCATACTTCGCACAACTTGAGTCGAATCGTTATATGAGGCGTGGGAAAGGTTTAAGGATATGCTCCGTAAGTGTCCTCATCATGGAATCCCGATGGGATGCAATTAGGGATATTTTGTGATGGTTTGCACGCATCCACGAGGTCTAGTATTGATGCAAAGACGGGGAGGAGCGATTATGTCCAAAAATTTTTATGAGGCGTATCAATTGTTAGAAACAATGGCCACCAACAACTATCAGTGGCCCATGACGAGGACCAACCATCCAAAAGCATCGAGGGAAATATGAAGTGGACGCGCCTTAAAAAGATTACGTAAGACAAGTGATCGCAATAGCTAAGCATATAGAAATATAAGCGTCCCACAAGCCACACAAAGAATAGCGATGGTTTGTGAGTTGTGTCTTTGAAATTATCTACTGGATCAATGTGCCATAAATTCTAATCAAAGACAGTTAGTAGAAATTATAATCGCTTCAACTCAACCGTATCCGACTCAAAATGCTTATACTCCGTTGGAAGAATCATCCAGGGTTTTCATGGAGTAACAATCAAGCTGCAGCTCAACCACCTAGACAACAAAACACCTCATAATTCCAAAATCAACCTCAACAACCAGAGAGGGTATCAAGTTGGGAAGCAGCCTTGGAAAAATTTATTAGAGCCTCTGACAAAAAGAACGAGGAACAAGATAAGAAATTGAATCAATTAGATATGACTTTGCAAAGCCATGGGGCATCGTTAAAGAATCTGGAAAATCAATTGGGGCAAATAGCACATGCATTGAATACCCGTCCACTAGGAACGCTCAGGAAAGTGATCTGAGAAATAAATCCGGGCGAAATGAGCACCTGCAGCGATAATCTTCACAAAGTGTGAAGGAGTTACAAACAAGATTAAGGAAAAGGAAAAGGGGATAACGCAACAATCGAAATAGAAGAAGTTGTGAAAACCGGAAAGATAAAGAGGAAATAGGAGAGGAAAAATGCACCGAGGCATCTACAAAGAATGCCACCCATACCATATCCACAGATTTCGAAATCCAAGTTAGATAAGCGCTTTTAAGATTTTTGGATATTTTTAAAAATTGCATATCAACATCCCATTCATAGAAGCTTTAGAACAAATGCCGAAGTTACGCTAAGTTCATGAAGGATGTGCTATCAAAGAAAAGGAAACTGGGGATTTTGAAGCGGTGGCTCCACCGAAAGAATGTAAGCGCAATTATTGAACAAGTTACCTCCTAAGTTGAAAGATCCCATTAGCTTTGCTATTAAAATGCGACATTGGTAATCAATTTTGGAAAAGCAATCGTGTGATTTGGGGCGATATTAATTTGATGCCATTATCGGTCTCACCGTCGATTCGGACTCCAAGCACCAAAACCGAAGCAAATATCGAGTTCTTGTTGGCGAGCCGATCGATTACATATCCACGAGGTATCGTTGAAGACGTATTAGTAAGGGTGGATAAATTCATCTTTCCAATGAGACTTCGTTATCTTGGATTGTGAAGCGGATCTGAACTTCCCATCATTCTCGGATGACCATTCTTAGCAACAGGGAGAACGTTAATCGACGTGCAAAAAGGAGAATTGACGATGAGAGTTGACGATCAACAGGTCACTTTTAATGTGTTTAAAGCAATGTCTTATCCGAAGGAAAAAGGTGAGTGTTTGCGGGTGGATTTAATGGAGGCGATAGTTAATCACAAGATTTGTGGTAATTACTCAGAGGATCCGATAGAATCCATGTTGGTTAGAACAGACAACGATAGTGCTGATGCAGACAATGAGCAGGTCAAATGGCTAGACACACCATCATTCTACCGGAAAAGTAATCAACCATTCGACACCCTTGACAGGCCCAAAACGGACGGTAAAAAGTGCAAACCCTCGATAGAAGAGCCACCGGTGTTGGAATTAAAGCCACTCCCCTCTCATCTTGAATATGCTTATCTAGGGAAAGATTCGACTCTACCCGTGATTGTTTCGACAACGTTAACTGACACCCAAAAAGAAAAATTGCTACGCGTTCTGCGCGAGTTCAAAACAGCGATTGGATGGACTATAGCGGACATTCGAGGTATTAGCCCATCTTTACAGATGCATAAGATTTTAATGGAAGAGGATCAAAACCAACCATTGAGATGCAAAGAAGGTTAAATCCATTATGAAAGATGTGGTGAAGAAGGAAATTATAAAATGGTTGGATCTTGGATTATCTACCCAATCTCGAATAGTTCATGGGTAAGTCTGCATGATGTGTACCAAAAAAAAGGGGGCATGATCTGTGGTAAAAAAGCAAGCGCGTGAGCTCATCCCGACTAGAATCATTATAAATTTGGAGAGTATGTATGGATTACCGCAAGTTGAATAAAGCCACACGCAAGGATCACTTTCCCTTGCCATTCATTGATCAGATGTTGGACAGGTTAGCGGGACATCAATTCTACTTGTGCTGTTAGATGGATATTCCGGTACAATCAAATTGCCATAGCACCTGAATATCAAGAAAAGACCACGTTCACATGTCCATACTGATGACGTTTGCATTCCTGCCGTATGTCCTTTGGTTTATGTAATGCGCCGGCAACCTTTCAACGTTGTATGATGGCAATCTTCTCCGATATGGTCGAACCGAATTTAGAGGTGTTCATGGATGATTTCTTCGTGTTCGGTGATAGTTTTGACTCGTGTTTGAAGAATCTGATCTTGGTGTTAAAAAGATGTGTGGAGACTAACCTGGTGCTTAACTGGGAAAAATGTCATTTTATGGTACAAGAAGGGGTTATTCTGGGCCATAAGGTTTCCGCATCCGGATTGGAGGTGGATAGAGCGAAGATTGATACAATTGAGAAACCTCCTCCTCCTTCATCCAGTAAAAGGCATTCGTAGCTTCTTGGGACATGCAGGGTTCTATAGACGCTTTATTAAAGATTTTCAAAGATCTCAAACCCCTATGCTCACTCTTGGAGAAAGATATACCGTTTAAGATGGATCGGACATGCATCGAGGCATTTGAGGTATTAAAGAAGAAATTGGTCTCTGCACCAATCATCAGTTATGCGCCTTGATTGGTCTTTACTGCTCAATTGATGTGCGGCGCCAAAAGGATTACGCGATGGGGAGCCGTATTGGGACAACGTCATGATAAGATTTTCATACTATCTACTACTCTAGTAAGACATTGATGGATGCCCATGCCCAAATTAACCACACAACAACCGAAAAAGAATTACTTGCAGTGGTGTTTGCTTTTGACAAATTCAGAGCTTATCTCCTCGGCACTAAAGTAATTGTCTACACGGATCATTCAACTATTAAATATCTGATTGAGAAGAAAGATGCTAAACCACGATTAATATGGTGGGTACTGTTGTTACAAGAATTTGACCTGGAGATCCGGGACAGAAAAGGTACAGAAAATCAAGTAGCGGATCATCTGTCTCGGTTGGAAAATAAAAAGGAACAGAAAGAAGACAACTCAGTGATTAATGAAAAATTTTTGGATGAGAAACTGTTCCGGGTAACTACCATATTGCCTTGGTATGCTGACTATGTCAACTATGTGGTTGCCAAGGTGTTACCGCCAGATTTAACCTCACAACAACGAAAGAAGTTTCTCCACGATGTGAAGCAATACTTTTGGGATGAACCATTTCGCTTTTAAAGCATATGCGAGATCAAATGATAAGACGTTGTGTACCTCACGAAGAAATGGATAGTATATTAGGCCACCGTCACCCTCGATTCACGGAGGTCATTATTCCGATGATCGAATGAAGAAATGACCAAAGTACTACAATCGGGATTTTTCTGGCCGTCTTTATTCAAAGATGCTTATCTCTTTGTGCTTAAATGCGATCGATGCCAACGCGTAGGTAATATCTCCAAGCGCAATGAAATGCCACTTAACACAATTTTAGAGGTGGAACTGTTCGACGTGTGGGGTATCGACTTTATGGGACCATTTCCATCTTCTCTTAATAATTATTACATCTTATTAGCAGTCGATTATGTTTCCAAATGGGTAGAAGCCGCAGCGTTACCCACGAATGATGCCAACGTTGTCACCCGATTTTTAAAGAAGAACATTTTTACCAGATTTGGGACACCGAGGGCTATAATAAGTGATGAGGGAACTCACTTCTGTAACAAGCAGTTCACTAAATTGCTTGTAAAGTATGGAGTTCGTCACAAAATTGCAGCTGCATATCACCCACAAACCAATGGCCAAGCAGAGGTGTCGAATCGGGAAGTCAAGAGGATCCTGGAAAAAGTAGTCAATCCGTCACGAAAAGATTGGGCATTGCGTCTTGACGACGCTCTATGGGCCTATCGAACAGCGTACAAAAATCCGATCGGCATGTCACCGTACAGAATGGTATTTGGAAAGGCGTGTCATCTCCCGGTCGAGCTAGAACACAGTGCACACTAGGCCATTCAGAAATTAAACTTTGATCTAGAAGCAGCAGGTGAGAAAAGGTTACTGCAGTTGAACGAGATGGATGAATTCCGGTTCAATGCCTATGAAAACGCTAAGCTCTACAAGGAGAAAGTCAAAGCTTGGCACGATAAAAAATTCTCGATAGAACATTTGCACCGGGCCATCAAGTACTACTGTTCAACTCACGCTTGCGTCTATTTCCAGGAAAATTGAAATCCAGGTGGTCCGGGCCATTTGTAGTTATATATGTCACTCCACACGGAAACATTGAGGTGGAGGAACCCAACTCAAAGCGTACATTCAAGGTCAATGGTCAACGTCTGAAACATTATTGGAGTGGACCAATCGAACGTCAAGCTACTGGTCCAATGCCTCTCGACCCAAAGGACAACTCGAGCAACAACAAAAAAGTTCGGGCCGACGATCAAACCAAGCGCTTCTTGGGAGGCAACCCATGAAGTTCCATAATTTTCTCATTATTTGATTTTAGTTCTTTTAGATTTAAACTTTTCTTATTTTCTTTCAAGTTATCTTTTAGTAGTGAAGAATCAAGTTTACTAAACTAATTCCTAAACTTGTCCATGTATGCATGTTACACAGATCAATCCAGTATACCCGGCGCTCCATGCAACTTAAACCCAGTACCGTATTTGAGATCAATCGAGACCTTGTAATTTAAACCCTCGACCGTGCCTTCTAGCCCACCTTCCTTCCCCACGCCGGCACATCAGGTCAGTCACGCCTCTCTCCCTCTCCATAGCACAAAGTCATTAAACTTTGGATAATTTTCTTCCACCCATCTACCACGCATCAATTACTTCGTTCCACATTGATCGTCTGCGTCTTGTGTGCCAAATTCTACTCCTCCAAATTCTTTAAAGGTAGCAAAGGTATGATTTGATGTGTATTTCAACTATTGCGAATTAAGATGTTCTTCATTCATTATTCTTTTCATCTGGAAATCCAATAGAGCACATAGATAACGCATTGCTGTTTGACGTACTCCTACACATGAGGTTCGTGTATGCTAAATGCATGGCATGAATAGACAGAAATTAGTAATGGTTGTGAACAAGTTCTCGATTCTTTGCCTTAGTGTTTGACAAATTATACGACTCAATAATCATGTGCAACTTACATGCTTGCCCGCCATAAATACCTCACCCCCACTGCGTACTCCACACTCCCGATTATTTTATACTGATTTTACATAATTTTATGCACACATTTATCCAACCGTGAATTCTTTTACGACTAAAATATGAGTATGTTTTATTTGCGAAATTCTCGACATGGCATCCAAACGTCATCGCAAAGACAGGTCAGTCGGGGTCACCTCAACTTCACCTCCAAAATTTGACAAAGAAAGCGTTTTGTTAGTGTCGCGGCTCAGAACGCTTCTGACCATATGGCCACCCGCTCTAGTCCCCGAACGTGGTATCCGTCCCGATCAAACCAAGGATGGAGAAATCGCGATGATGATTGGCTTTGAACAAACCGGTTCTCCTCACCGAAAACTGACATAGCAAATGATTGCACGTTGGTCAAAGAATTCTATGCCAACTTGCCCGAAACATGACCATTATGGGGTATTTGTCAGAGGTAAAATCGTGGAATTTGGCGAGGAAGATATCAATGGGTGCTATCAACTACCCTTAGAGGGCCTTCATGATGAATATGCTCGCCTAGTGAGTGTTGGGCCGGACTATGAAAAGATTATTCGGGAGTTGTGTCAACCGGGCACTACTTGGTCCTTGCATGAGCGTGGCAGCATGACTTTCCCATTGTCTCACCTCAGTCTATATGGAAAGGCATGGTACGCCTTCATATGCGCTAAATTGATGCCCCGCACACATGTGAGTCACGTCACCAAAGAAAGGGTCATCTTATTATACTCCATCATACAAGGCCTAAAATTGATGTCGGCCATCTTATTCACAATCTATGCTCCGTGCATCTCGCAAGCGGGACCACAGAAGTGTTACCACATCCGCCATCGATCCATCTGCGTCTTATGTGCTAAGTTTGGGGTCAAATGGAAATCGACGAGATGATTCAAACTCCTATGCCTGTGTTGGACCACAACTTGATCCGTCGTTATAAAGTGTGGTCCGGTGGCTTAATCACTCTAGGGACCGGGTTTCATTATCCCCCAAGTTACGTCTCCTGACCCCACCACCTCGTGCTCCACCTACTTACTACCCCTCGCAATTTCATCATCGAGGTGTGGTCCTGAAGTCGCCCAAATGGAGATAGATATCACCGGTTTTACATCATTGAGTCCCAGAATGTGCACTTATCGGTACGTCAAGACGTGGTTTTCAAGTTTTTAGTTGACCAATTTGCTGCATAGAATGCGCTGACCATCCAAACCCATCCGGGCGTTCCACTTAGCCATTTCCCTATGGCTCCCGTTCTGCCAGTATTTCCCCCTTCCGATCAAGAGATGAGCACGAACGATGATGCTCCCCCAGAAGAATAAGTTCGTCAGGGAAGTCCTCTGTTTTATTTTGACTTATTTTTCGCATGAGGACATTGCTCTAGCTTAGTTTAGGGGTGGTTACGTTTTATTTTTAATAGTTGTAGTTTGTTATTAGTTTGTGGATTGATTATTAGTAAAGTTGCATTTAGGATTGCATGTTAATTCCAGTTTTTGATAGTGCGTATATCTGGGGCCAATGATGAAAGTAGAATTGCATGAACGAGTCTAGTAAGGATTGTTGATTCAGTGATATGATTTTCGTGACTTGAATTGGATCTTTATCTGTTTGACATTGATATTATAGGAAGGCACTTTGAAATAAAACGACCATGTTGGCTATGATAGTTTAAATGGTTAGATAATAGAGTTCTAAAGGAGGATTGCTAGTGATATGGAAGAACAATTTGAATAACTAGAGGAGACTGAATTCATGCATAAACTCGAGTTTGGGGGAAAACATTTGAAAAAAAAAATGTTGAGTCTTGTGGTGGGTTGAGGGGAACCACTCCCCATAAACGCACTCACCAACCATAAAAATATATATATATATATATATAATAATGATAATATACAGAGTGACTAGTCTTGTTTCGGGGCCTGTGTTACTTGAGCAAAATGCGCTTGAAGAGGTATCTTAAAACCTAAGCGCCTCTAAGGTCTTATATGGTCCAGGGAGTCGTTGGTGGCTCGCTAAGGGGTAACTGCTTATTAGCCTAATGGGATGAGACATTGCACGATCATTTATGTAGAAATGCTTAAAAAAAAGTATTCTATTTCGACTTTTGAATTCAGGGTGAGTGTTTGAGTTCAAGTAGAAACAAGTATATTTGATGAGTTCTCAAGTTCACATGTATGATGCTTACTAAGAAAGTTATTATCTTTCATATTTTGTCTTTCATGGGTTAGCATGGTCGCGGGACACACACACGCATGATATCGATAATAATGATTTAGATCCGCTGATTGTTGGGATATTGTTGATCTGCTTTTTACATGATGAATTAGCATGTTTACGTGATTTTTTGAGGCATATGGATCTCGTGAGCTCTTGAATTCTTTGGAATTACTGAACATATAAATATAAATAGTTTGCATGTGCATGATGTTTAGTTTTGTTTTGTGATCTTATGTTTTGTCGCATGAGGACACACAACGATTTAAGTTTGGGGGTATTTGATGAATGGGTAGTATGCCCATAAATTGGATATATTTAGACTTAAATTATTGCATTCTTAAAGTATTTAGCAATTTTATTGTGTTTATATCTTGTTTTGCAGATTTGGAAGTTGGAGGGGCAATTATGGGAATTTCAAGCATTTAATGGCAATCTGGTAATTTCAGAGAAGTCTAGCGGCAGGAGCCATCGGAAATTGTATTACCTACGTCACGGGTATTGAGCCTCTACCGGCTTTGATTGGATTAGCGCGTTTGACTTCTGGTTGGACTTAATTTGTCTATTAGGGGGCTAATGTAAAACCTAATTGGATGAGGATTGGGGGAGGCTATAAAAAGAAACTAAGTGCTGAAATAAAAGTGGGGATTAATTTATTATTCTGGGGAGGATTCAACAAATTCTTCCATTGAAGGTTACACAAGATTACTTGGAGATTCAGGATTGGCTACAGAGTTTCTTCTTTTTCTTCTTATTTTCAATTTGTAATTCTTTAAGGATGATTTGTCAACAATTAATGGTTCTTATTTTCGTGATGAACTAATTCTTTAATTAAGATTTCAATTGAACCTTTTATGATTATAAATTAGTTATTCTCTCATTCTAATTATTTATGTGGAAGTGGATTGTTTATCATGTTTTGATTCTATTGATTAATTATTTGGCCATAAATTACCGTGTTACTCTGTAGAAGGAATTGGGAAAGGAATTCTAGGGTTAGAACTATACATGATAACATGTGACTTAGTTATTTGCATGATAAATAATTAGGTTTGTGAATTGAATGGAAATATCTGCTCACCGTATGTAACATATAAGGAATTGGGATTGAAACGAGTTTAATTCAATTGTTTTGCATAGGAATATAGAAAGATTAATCTGGATTAAATAGAAGTCAATTGATCACTTGGAAGAGGGCTTTGGCATTTGAGAATTCCTCATTAACAATCCAAAGAGACATAATAATTGGGATGGTTAGATAACTGATTTATAGTTCATAATTGGGGATATTGAAGTCTTAATATTTACCTATCGGAAGTCATTCACTCAAGTATTATCTTAGTACAGTATCTTTACGTGTTTAATTTTGAGATTAATAATTCAGAAAATCACAATTTATCATTGTTTGAATAAAATTGAATTGATTTAGTATTAGTAGTTGGGATTTATTAATTAGAATTCCCTGTGGGAACGATACTCAACTTATCACTTTATTACTTGTTGACCGCGTATACTTGCGTGTTGTGTGTAACTAGATTTTACTCAACAGTTACTTTGCATGCATTGTGTGTGCATTTTATACATGATATGTTTTTTTGTAGGCTATAACACAACATTGGCATGACGAAGCAAGGAAAAGCAATTCGGACATCTTTTGGACTAAAATATGCAAGCAATGCAAGAAGAAACTATTGCAAAGCTTTTAACACCAAGTTGAATGCATTTTCTTGGTTTGAAACTTGGAGTTTATTATAGATCTACTTCTTAGCTTTCCAGAACATCTTGAATCATCCTAATCGGAGCTCGGATGCGAGAGTTATGGTCTTTTTATCAACAAACATCGAAGCTAAGAGTTGTCATGCTTGCCATTTACATAACATATACTTAAAGCCACATTTCGACCTTGATCTGGCCGGAATCTGTCAATTCTCAAAGATTGAAAGTTGTAGATCGCGTCGATATCTTTGATTTGATAGGTGGAAAGACCCGCAACTCCTAGCGGATCAGACGTTATATCCATTTTCCCAAAGGACGTCAGAGTAGAAAATTTCCAAAAAAGGACCCCCGCCGGGGCGGACATATACACACAAAACCCACGGGGAGGGGTGCTTGAGGCAAAATAGAGTATACCCTTGAGCGTATGGATCTGAAAGAAAAAGTAGTTTATTCAGAATTTGAGTTCAAGAAGGATTGATTCGAGTTGATTGATCAAGGACACTTCCAAGAGGATTAAAAGACATATGAAGAGGCATATAAAAAGAGGAGAATTGTAAGGATAAAGGAGAGAGGATTCCATTAAATTAGATTAGAGTAGATTAGGACCAAAACCTTAGTTCTTATGAGTTTTGGAGATTGAAGCCACTTGGACACCATTGAAGATCAAGAGCAGGAGCTTAAGGAAGATGGAGATTTCTTAAGACCCCAACTTTTATAAATAAAGATGAATTTTCTATAAATATTATTTTTGAATATTATGGAGTAAATTTGATATAATGTTATAGTTGTGGGTAATATTTATAAATTTTGCAAAGTAAGCAAGTTGTTATAAAATATTCGCTTGGTCGGGAAATATTCTTTTGTCTGGGGAATATTCATATTTACTAAGACAATCATTGGTGGACCCTACAAACGGAATTATTGTCGATTGAGAAAAACGACAAAAATACTTTTTTATGAAAATAACGGCATGAGGTGTTACCGTTAAAAACCGTTGAACTACCCTAGTAGTAAAAGTACAAAGAATACGCTGTGGTTGCATAAGTAGCACACGGATTGATTATCGATGCTTACGTGAGAAGTCACTCACCTATACTCAATTATTGCTACAAAGAATTGTCGATCATATCTCTTATATTATTGATTCAATTATTGTCACAAATCATCTCAGATAATATGTTATATTATTAAATCAATAATTGAGATGACAAGTTATAAATGATTAATAATTGTTGAAAGATTAAATATGTGTTGATTAAAAATAAAATGATTTGTGGTAATATTTATTCAATCCTCGATGTATATAAAGAGTCTATTATGAGACGCTTTGTGGTAAGTTTGGTTTTATTTTATGGGGGCCCATATGTCATCATCTTCAAGAGTCTTACTTCACAATAGTAATTACCTTCACAAATAGTAATTACCTTTACAATAGTAATTACGCCAAACCACTTACCGCTTTATAGTACAAAAGCGCCGAACCAATTGTCGCTTTCACATTACAAAAGGCCAAACCACTTGTGTTTCACATTACAAAACAAAAGCAAACCACTTTTCTTTTCACATCACCAAATGCAAGCCACTTGCCTTTTCACATTTCAAGTGCTAAGCTAGAAATCTTCTATAAATAGAGGCCTAGTGCTTCATTATTTTTCACTTAATTCATTCAAGCTATAGAGAGAGAAAGTATAGAGAGAATAAGAGAAAAGAAGAAGAGTATTCTCACTTACTACACTACCGCAGATTCAATCTCCTACTAATGTAAGGGGTGTTATTCTTTTTCTTATTCATGAAGAGAACTGTTGTTATTCCATTGCTTATTATTCTCGCTTGGAATAACTCAGATACGCCGCTTTACCCTATTTGGTGACATTGGTGACATTCTTCTATTATTCTCGTTGGAACATCCTGTCTGTGTGTTTTACACCGAACCGGTTCCGCCTTTTTTTATTATTATTCTGCTGGAACATCCTCGCTCTGTGTTTTACACCGACCGGGTTCCGCTTTTTATTATTATTCTCGCTGGAACATCCTCGTTGTGTTTTACACCTTTTTATTCGGTTCCGCTTTTTTATTATTCTGTTGAAACATCCCGCTTGCAAAATTTTGCCCGACCTCGTTCCGTTATTATTATTATTCTGCTGAATAACCTCGCCTATGCGGTACCGCATGCATGGTGATTTCTTTTGTTATTCCATTCTTTATTATACTCAAATTGGTTAAAGTTTTGACTTCTATACTCCATGAAATTAGTAGAATATCCTCGATATTTGCGCTTCATCCAAAGATCTTTTCATGGAAATATTCTTCCGATCATTCTTGAATTTTACTCTACAAAGCAAAGATCATGTTGACAATTTGACATTATTAGTTCCTCGGATAAATTAATTCTTGAACTTGTTTTATTGAATTCTTATATCATTGTCATCATCCTCATGTTTATATTATGTTGAAAGTCATCTGTGGCCTCAGAGTGCATGATGGACTTGGTATGATTATGACCAGTGGATTATTCTAAGGTAATCATGACCGTAATGTTACAAATGATGTGGTAAAAGTTATCATTGGCCCTGTAGTGCATCGATGGACAAATTGTTGGCATGATCATGACCATTAATGAATACACGAATGTCCTCGGGTCAGAAGTGCATGGATAATTTGTGGTCGTGATACTAAAGAATATCCTCGGCAGAGTAGTGCAGGGGTGATTCGATGATGTGGATTATTTATTGTCGAGTCCCAAATGATAAAAGTCATGAAAACCTTTTAAATCATAAAAGATAGTAGATTTTATTCTCTACTTGACTTTTTTAATGGATTGCTTGTTCCGTCGCAGCTAAACTTGATGTTGTTATATTTTATCGCTTAACATCATGTTGAAGGCTAACGATAATTTATTCTCGCATTATCTTAGTCATAATATTTCTTATCGGGCTAGTTGAGCTCACCCTTTTCTTTCACCGTTCTCTTCAGAAATGAGAACATAAAGCAGGACTAGTCGGGGAACTGAGTGACGGTCCGTAGGATAAGATTAGTAGTCCTCACTATTCTCGTGAAATAAAGGTGTTAATAATTGTAATGAGGACTCCTTTTGAGTTTGTATAATCTCTAGTAGACAATAATTGTATTCAAACTCACAGCTATGTTTTGTCGTATTGTACACGCATACATAATATTGTATTAGTAAGTTGTATTTGAATTTTGTACCATGTATCCGATTTACCCAAGATGGGTGATGTATACCTAATTTTGGGGGCGCCACAACAGGTATCAAAGCTTAGGATATGATCCCCGCTAAGATGTGAGAATAGTACTAGGAGGGGAGAGACGGGAATTCTTCACTAGTATGACCTACCTAAGTTTATGTGGTATTTAATTGGCTCACGTAATTTAGGGATAATATGTTACATGTCAATTAACCTTTGTTTTGTGGCAAGATTCAAAAATGACATCCGAGAATGTTGAGAATAGCAATGGAGCACAAAGCATCGCTGATTCACCACATATCAATAATCGTGATAATGTGCATCGTGAAGGCGAAAACTTCATGCAAACAACAACACCGACCAAATGATGAATGATCAAATGTTCAGGGCTTTATGCAATTCATGCAACAAAGAAAGTAGAGCGGCTCCCGCCCAAAATGCAGTGGAAACACCGAAACTCTCAAGCCACACCGCTAAACAAACCAAGGAGTCGGGACCACCGGAGTTTAAGGGAGAGCCAAAACCACTTATGGCGGAAGCATGGATAAAGCAGATCACCAAGATATTTGATGTCTTGGGATGCTCCGAGGAGCAAAAGGTTCCTTTGCCGCCTTTTATGTTACGCGAGAGGCAGACATCGGTGGGAATCGGTAGAAACGACTCAACCTCACCAGATCAAGATGTCTTGGGAGAAGTTCCAAGAGTCGTTCAACGACAAATACTTTCCCGAAAGTATTCGCTACACGAAGGAGGTGGAGTTTATCAAGTTGAACAAAACAATATGACCGTGTCGCAATACGAGGCTAAATTTATGAGTTATCCTGCCATATCCCCACTTGGTGGATAATGAAGAGAGAATGACACGATGTTTTTTAAGAGGTTTGAAGTCGAGATACGCCAACATCTTATTTCTCATAAACTGTGTTTATATTCGATGTTGTAAATAGGGCTCAATTAGTGGAGCGCGATAACGAAGTCAACGCAACTAAAAGAGAGCAAATTAAAAATGATAATACCAAATGAGAGCAACATCGGGCAAAGGACAACAAGCGTGGAGGAATCAACATGCCGAAATGGTAACCACTTTGGTGGTAATCGTACCAAAACAATAAGAATGGACATTTCAAGAAGAGGAGATTCAACAATGATGGAAAGACGCCAAGACCAAAGACTGTCATTAAGGAAGGAGAACGACCACCTATCATATGTTTCAAATGCGAGGGAGGGGCACATCACCAAATCATACGATGTCATCCCAAAGCATGTTATAATTGTGGAAGAGAAGGTCACTTAGCCCGATTTTGTCGCTCACCAAGACAAATTCAGCTAGGATGGAGGCACCAAAGGTCATTCCCCAAAAAGTCAAAACCAGAGAGTGCAAGGGAGAGCAGCTTGTTGTGACCTCCCGTAAAGCAAGGAACCCGAATGAGGTCATCACGTAAGCTTATCATAAACTCTAACGAAATCTATACTTTATTTGATACCGGTTTCTACCCATTCTTTTATTTCTCCTACTTGCGCTCATCGATTAAATTTGACTCCTGAGAAATTAGACTTTGACTTATCTCGTGGAAACTCCGCTGGGAGAAACCTTCATTACATCCACCGCTTATAAGTCTTGTTTGGTTCAAATCTCCACTCTCACATTACCCCGTAGATCTTATTTCATTGAAAATACTTGCATTTGACGTGATTCTAGGATTGATCGTTAAACTACTCATCATGCAAAAATTGATTGTTTCCGTAAGGTTGTTAGCTTTCATATTCCTAATCAACCTATTATGCTAATTCAAGCAACCAAACCATTAAAATCAATCACTACCATCTCAAGCCATAAAGCTATTCGCTTATTGAAAAACGGATGTCAAGCTTTCTTAGCTCATGTCACGATTTAAACAAAAATACGCCGCTTTTGAACGATATTTCTATTGTTAATAAATTTCCCGACGATTCTCAAGAACTTCCCCGCCTACCCCCGAAGCGTGAAATTGAATTTTGTATCGACTTTTGAACCCTAGACAAAACCCATTTCCAAAGCCCCATATCGAATGGCTCCTATTGAACTTCAGAGTTAAAGACCCAACCGCAGGAATTGTTAGACATCGGCTTTATTCGGCCCTAGTACTTCTCCTCGGGGTGCTCCTGCTCTATTCGTGAAGAAGAAAGATGGGAGTATGCGATTTTGTATTGATTATCTGGAGTCAATCATGTCACCATCAAAAATAGGTATCCATTGCCACGATTGATGACCTGCTTTGACCAGCTTGCAAGGAGCCAAATTCTTTTCAAAGATTGATCTTCGTTCCGATATCACCAATTGAAGATTAGAACCGATGACATTCCAAAGACGGCTTTAACTCCCCAGACGGGCATTATGAATTCCTAGTCATGTCCTTTGATCGACTAATGCTCCCGCCGCTTTCATGGATATGATGAACCGAGTATTCAAGGAATATTTGGATCACTTTGTGGTCGCCTTTATTGATGACATCCTTATTTATTCCAAAAGCCGTGAAGATCATGAGCAACACTTGAGGTCGACACTCCAAAAGCTTCGTGAATACAAGCTTTATGCCAAGTTGAAGAAATGCGAAATTTCGCTTGAGGAAGTAGCATTCCTTGGGCACGTAGTATCAAGTCATGGAATATCTATCTGACCCAAAGAAAGATCAAGCAATTCAAAGTCGAGCAACCTAAATCAAATGATCAAGTACTTAGCTTTCTTTTTAGTCAAGTTATTATTATGAGATTCGTGGAAGGATTTTCTCAATTGCTACTCCATTAACTCAAATTGACTTGGAAAGATACAAAGTTCTGGGCTGAGCGAAGAATGTGAGAAGAGTTTTCAAGAACTCAAGAGGAGACTCATTTCAAAGACTGCTCGACAATACCATCCGCCTCGAGGGATTTGTCATCTACAAAGTGATGCTTCGGGCAAAGGGTTGGGATGTGTTCTCATGCAACATGGAAAAGTCATAGCCTATGCCTCAAGACAACTCAAAGAATATGAGAGGAATTATCCTACTCATGATCTAGAGTCAAGCAAACATTGTCTTCACACTTAAAATTTGGAGGCATTACTTGTATGGGGAGAAGGTGGAGATCTTTACGATCATAAAAGCCTCAAATATTTCTTTTTACTCAAAAGGAACTCAACATGCGACAAACGACGCTGGCTTGAACTCGCTTGAAAGATTATGATCATACCATCCAATACCATCCTGAAAAGCGAACGTAGTAGCCGACGATCGAGTAGAAGATCATATGCAAGTACGAAAAGCGATATTGTCAACGCGCAAGGCCCATTTTGTGTGACTTGCAAAGGATGGAGATAGAGTTAAAGACTCAGTGACCCATGTGATGATGGCGAATATACGAGTAGAACCGACTTTAATCGATAAAGTTAAAGTCGCCAAGTTACGCACTGAGCCGATGCGATGAGGAAGAAAGTGCAAGAAGGTGCTATGCCGAAGCAAGAATCGATGAAGAAGGAATACTTTGAGTCAACTCCGCACTTTGTGTTCCTAACGACCCTCGATTTAAAGTATAAAATCATGATGGAGGCGCACAACACACCGCTTGCAATCCATCTCGAGTACCAAAATGTATCATGATATTCGCTATACATTTTGGTGGAGCAATATGAAGAGAGAGATATATAGTTGTTTATCTCAAGGTGTCTAACTTGTCAACGAAGTTAAAGCGAGCATCAAGTACCAAAAGGTCCATTGCAACCACTTGAAATTCCGTAATGGAAGTGGGAGCACATTACCATGGATTTCAAGCACGGCCTTCCTAAGGTTTCTCAAGGCATAGATGCGATTTGGGTCATTGTTGATAGATTGACCAAGTCCGCTTATTTCTTACCGATACGAGAAACTTATACACTTGAACGCCTTGCTCAGATGTATATAAACGAGATTGTAAGATCCGCATGGTATGCCAAGATCCATAGTTTCCGATCGAGACCCAAGATTCACTTCACGATTTTGGGTTAGTTTGCAAAAAGCTATGGGCACAGACTTTTATTTAGCTCGCAGATATCATCCTCGATTTTACCTGACAATGGAGAGGACTATTCAAACTCTTGAAGATCTATTAAGACTCTGTGTCCTTGATTTCAAGGGAAGTTGGGACAAGTTCTTACCATCGGTGGAGTTTTCCTACAACAACAGCTATCAAGCAAGTATCGCATGGCTCCATTCAAGCGCCAGATGGAAGAAAGTGTCGCTTCCAAGATGTCGGGATGAGGTGGGTGAAGCAAACGTTGTTGGGACCGAGTTGGTACGTATGACTACACGAAAAGATTCAAACGATCCGACAACGATAAAAACCTCACAAGATCGATAAAAGAGTTATGCCGATCTTCATCGAAAGGACGGGAATTCGATATAGAGATCATGTTGTTGTTGTTTGCTCCATGGAAAGGAGTTACGAGATTTGGAAAGAGAGGAAAACTCAATCCTCGATTCATCTACCCATTTTAATCCTCGATCGAGTAGGAACTCGTGGCCTATAGACTCGCTTTTACCGCCAAGTATGTCTCGTCTCGTTCATAACGCTTTTCACATATCCATGTTACGTAAATATGTGAAAGACCCAAACCACATTATCGAGTTAGAACCGATTTAAATAGCGGAAGATTTGACGATGAAGAGGTTCCCTGCTCAAATCTTGATAAGAAGGAACATATATTCTACGCCCAAGGTTATACCTCAAGTCAAAGTTTTGTGGAGAAACCACGATGTTGAGGAAATGACTTGGGAGTTAGAATCAAATGAAATCAAGGTATCCTTACCTCTTCTTCGACATACCAGTGTATCGCACTCTAATTTCGAGGGCTAAATTTCATAAGAAGGGAGGTTGTAAGACCCCAACTTTTATAAATAAAGATGAATTTTCTATAAATATTATTTTTGAATATTATGGAGTAAATTTGATATAATGTTATAGTTGTGGGTAATATTTATAAATTTTGCAAAGTAAGCAAGTTGTTATAAAATATTCGCTTGGTCGGGGAATATTCTTTTGTTCGGGAAATATTCAGACGACTAAGACAATCATCAGGACCCCACAAACTAAATTATTGTCTGATCGAGAAAAACGACAAAAATACTTTTTATGAAAATAATCTACGAGGTGTTACCGTTAAAACCGCTTGAACTACCCTAGAGTAAAAGTACAAAGAATACGCTGTGGTTGCATAGTAGCACACTCAGATTGATTATTGATGCTTACGTGAGAAGTCACTCACCTATACTCAATTATTGCTACAAAGAATTGTCGATCATATCTCTTATATTATTGATTCAATTATTGTCACAAAGATCATCTCAGATAATATGTTATATTATTAAATCAATAATTGAGACGACAAGTTATAAATGATTAATAATTGTTGAAAGATTAAATATGTGTCGATTAAAAATAAAATGATTTGTGGTAATATTTATTCAATCCTCGATGTATATAAAGAGTCTATTATGAGACGCTTGTAAGTTTGGTTATTTTATGGGGGCCCATATGTCATCATCTAAGAGTCTCTTACCTTCATTAATAGTAATTACCTTCATCAATAGTAATTACCTTCACAAGTAATTACCTTCACAATAGTAATTACCTTCATCAATAGTAATTACCTTCATAATAGTAATTACCTTTACCAGACGCCAAACCACTTGCCGCTTCATATTACAAAAGCGCCAAACCAATTGTCGCTTTTCACATTACAAAGGCCAAACCACTTGGTGTTTCACATTACAAAAGGCCAAACCACTTTTCTTTTCACATCACCACCGCCGCCAAGCCACTTGCCTTTTCACATTTCAAGTGCTAAGCTAGAAATCTTCTATAAATAGAGGCCTAGTGCTTCATTATTTTCACTTAATTCATTCAAGCTATAGAGAGAGAAAGTATAGAGAGAATAAGAGAGAAAGAAGAAGAGTATTCTCACTACTACACTACCGCAGATTCAATCTCCTACTAATGTAAGGGTGTTATTCTTTCTTATTCATGAAGAGAACTGCTTGTTATTCCATTGCTTATTATTCTCGTTGAATAACTCAGATACGCTATTTACCCTATACTTGGTGACATTCTTCTATTATTCTCGCTGGAACATCCTCGTCTGTGTTTTTACACCGACCCGGGTTCCGCTTTTATTATTATTCCGTCATCCTCGTCTGAACATCCTGTCTGTGGTGTTTTACACCTGACCGGTTCCGCTTTTTTTATTATTCTTCGCTGGAACATCCTGTCTGTGTTTTACACCGACCGGTTCCGCCTTTTATTATTCTCTGTTGAACATCCTCGCTTGCAAATTTTGCCTCGACCGTTCCGTTATTATTATTCTCGTTGAATAACTCGCCTATGCGGTACCGCATGCATGGTGATTTCTTTTTTGTTATTCCATTCTTTATTATACTCAAATAAGTTAAAGTTTTGACTTCTATACTCCATGAAATTAGTAGAATATCCTCGATATTTGCGCTTCATCCAAAGATCTTTCATGGAAATATTCTTCCGATCATTCTTGAATTTTACTCTACAAAGCAAAGATCATGTCGATAATTTGACATTATTAGTTCCTCGGATAAATTAATTCTTGAACTTGTTTTATTGAATTCTTATATCATTGTCATCATCCTCATGTTTATATTATGTTGAAAGTCATCTCGTGGCCTGTAGAAGGCATATGATGGACTTGGTATGATTATGACCAGTGGATTATTCTAAGTAATCATGACCGTAATGTTACAAATGATGTGGTAAAAGTTATCATTGGCCCGTAGTGCATCGATGGACATTTGTTGGCATGATCATGACCATTAATGAATACACGAATGTCCTCGGTCAGAAGTATGGATAATTTGTGGTCGTGATACTAAAGAATATCCTCGTCAGAAAAGTGTAAGTGATTCGATGATGTGGATTATTTATTGTCGAGTCCCAAATGATAAAAGTCATGAAAAACCTTTTAAATCATAAAAGATAGTAGATTTTATTCTCTACTTGACTTTTTAATGGATTGCTTGTTCCACCGCAGCTAAACTTGATGTTGTTATATTTTATCGCTTAACATCATTGAAGGCTAACGATAATTTATTCTCGCATTATCTTAGTCATAATATTTCTTATCGGGCTAGTTGAGCTCACCTTTTCTTTCACCGTTTTCTTCTGAAATGAGAACATAAAGCAGGACTAGCTCTGGGAACTGAGTGATTATCCGCAGGATAAGATTAGTAGTCCCTCACTATTCTCGTGAAATAGTGTGTTAATAATTGTAATGAGGACTCTTTTGAGTTTGTATAATCTCTAGTAGACAATAATTGTATTCAAACTCACAGCTATGTTTTGTCGTATTGTACACCTATAGCTTGTATTAGTAAGTTGTATTTGAATTTTGTACCATGTATCCGACGACCCAAGATGGGTGATGTATACCTAATTTTGGGGGCGCCATAATTGGTATCAAAGCTTAGGATATGATCCTCGCTAAGATGTGAGAATAGTACTTAGAGGGAGAGAGACGGAATTCTTCGCTAGTATGACCTACCTAAGTTTATGTGGTATTTAATTGGCTCTGGCCGTAATTTAGGGATAATATGTTACATGTCAATTAACCTTTGTTTTGTGGCAAGATCTCAAAATGACATCCGAGAATGTTGAGAATAGCAATGGAGCACAAAGCGATCGCTGATTCACCACATATCAATAATCGTGATAATGTGCATCGAAGGCGACAATCCTCATGCAAACAACAACACCGACTAAATGATGAATGATCAAATGTTCAGGGCTTTATGCAATTCATGCAACAAAGAAAGTAGAGCGGCCCTCGCCCAAAATGCAGTGGAAACACTGAAAACTCTCTGCCACACCGCTAAAATAGCTTCAAGGAGTCGGGACCACCGGAGTTTAAGGGAGAGCCAAAACCACTTATGGCGAAGCATGGATAAAGCAGATCACCAAGATATTTGATGTCTTGGGATGCTCCGAGGAGCAAAAGGTTCCTTTTCCGCCTTTTATGTTGCGCGGAGAGGCAGACATCGGTGGAATCCAGAAACGACTCAACCTCGCCAGATCAAGATGTCTTGGGAGAAGTTCCAAGAGTCGTTCAACGACAAATACTTTCCCGAAAGTATTCGCACACATGAAGGAGGTGGAGTTTATCAAGTTGAACAAAACAATATGACCGTGTCGCAAATACGAGGCTAAATTTATGAGTTATCCCGGCCATATCCCCACTTGGTGGATAATGAAGAGAGAATGACACGATGTTTTAAGAGGTTTGAAGTCGAGATACGCCAACATCTTATTTCTCATAAACCGTGTGTTTATATTCAGATGTTGTAAATAGGGCTCAATTAGTGGAGCGATATAACGAGTCAACGCAACTAAAAGAGAGCAAATTTAGAAAAATGATAATACCAAATGAGAGCAACATCGGGCTAAGACAACAAGCGTGAGGGAATCAACAAAGCCGTAAATGGTAACCACTTCTGGTAATAATCAAGTACCAAAACAATAAGAATGGACATTTCAAGAAGAGGAGATTCAACAATGATGGAAAGACGCCAAGACCAAAGACCGTCGTTAAGGAAGGAGAACGACCACCTATCATATGTTTCAAATGCGAGGGAGGGGCACATCACCCAAATCATGCGATGTCATCCAAAGCATGTTATAATTGTGGAAGAGAAGGTCACTTAGCCCGATTTTGTCGCTCACCAAGACAAATTCACCAGGATGGAGGCACCAAAGGTCATTCCCAAAAAGTCAAAACCCAGAGTGCAAGGGAGAGCATTTGTTGTGACCTCCCGTAGCAAGCAAGGAACCCGAATGAGGTCATCACGGTAAGCTTATCATAAACTCTAACGAAATCTATACTTTATTTGATACCGGCCTACCCATTCTTTTTATTTCTCCTACTTGCGCCATCGATTAAATTTGACTCGAGAGAAATTAGACTTCGACTTATCTCGTGGAAACTCCGCTGGGAGAAACCTTCATTACATCCACTCGCTTATAAGTCTTGTTTGGTTCAAATCGGTACTTTCACACATACCAGAGATCTTATTTCATTGAAAATACTTGCATTTGACGTGATTCTAGGATTGATCGTTAACTACTCATCATGCAAAAATTGATTGTTTCCGTAAGGTTGTTAGCTTTCATATTCCTAATCAACCTATTATGCTAATTCAAGCGACTCAAACCATTAAAATCAATCATTATCATCTCAAGCCATAAAGCTATTCGCTTATTGAAAAACGGATGTCAAGCTTTCTTAGCTCATGTCACGTATTTAAACAAAATACGCCGCTTTTGAACGATATTTCTATTGTTAATAAATTTCCGACGATTCTCAAGAACTTCCTCGCCTACCCCGAGCGCGTGAAATTGAATTTTGTATCGACCTTTGAACCCGCATACAAAACCCATTTCCAAAGCCCCATATCGAATGGCTCCTATTGAACTTCGTGAGTTAAAGACCCAACCGCAGGAATTGTTAGACATCGGCTTTATTCGCCCTAGTACTTCTCCTCGGGGTGCTCCTGCTCTATTCGTGAAGAAGAAAGATGGGAGTATGCGATTTTGTATTGATTATCTGGAGTCAATCATGTCACCATCAAAAATAGGTATCCATTGCCACGTATTGATGACCTGTTTGACCAACTGTAAGGAGCCAAATTCTTTTCAAAGATTGATCTTCGCTCCGATATCACCAATTGAAGATTGTGAACCGATGACATTCCAAAGACGGCTTTCGTAACTCCTGCAGACGGCATTATGAATTCCTAGTCATGTCCTTTAGATTGACTAATGCTCCGCCGCCTTCATGGATATGATGAACCGAGTATTCAAGGAATATTTGGATCACTTTGTGGTCGCCTTTATTGATGACATCCTTATTTATTCCAAAAGCCGTGAAGATCATGAGCAACACTTGAGGTCGACACTCCAAAAGCTTCGTGAATACAAGCTTTATGCCAAGTCAAGAAATGCGAATTCGGATTGAGGAAGTAGCATTCCTTGGGCACGTAGTATCAAGTCATGGAATATCTATCAACCCAAAGAAAGATTGAAGCAATTCAAAGTCGGGAGCAACCTAAATCAATGATCAAGTACGAGCTTTCTCTTTAATGGGTTATTATCTGAGATTCGTGGAAGGATTTTCTCTCGAATCGCTACTCCATTAACTCAAATTGACTCGAAAAGATACAAAGTTCTATTGGAGCAAAGAATGTGAGAAGAGTTTTCAAGAACTCAAGAGGAGACTCATTTCAAAGACTGCTCGACAATACCATCCGCCTCGAGAGGGATTTGTCATCTACAAAGATGCTTCTGCAAAGGGTTGGGATGTGTTCTCATGCAACATGGAAAAGTCATAGCCTATGCCTCAAGACAACTCAAAGAATATGAGAGGAATTATCCTACTCATGATCTAGAGTTGGCAAACCGTTGTCTTTCACTTAAAATTTGGAGGCATTACTTGTATGGGGAGAAGGTGGAGATCTTTACGATCATAAAAGCCTCAAATATTTCTTTACTCAAAAGGAACTCAACATGCGACAACGACGACGCTGGCTTGAATCTGCTTGAAAGATTATGATCATACCATCCAATACCATCCTAGAAAAAGTTTAACGTGGTAGCCGACGATTGATTGAGTAAGAAGATCATACAAGTACGAAAAGGATATTGTCAACGCAAAGGCCCATTTTGTGTGACTTGCAAAAGGATGGAGATAGAGTTAAAGACCTGTGGACCCATGTGATGATGGTGAATATACGAGTAGAACCGACTTTTAATCGATAAAGTTAAAGTCGCTTTCAAGCTACGCACTGGAGCCGATGCGTATGAGAGAAAAAAGTGCAAGAAGGTGGTATGCCAAAGCAAGAATCGATGAAGAAGGAATACTTTTGAGTCAACTCTGCACTTTGTGTTCCTAACGACCCCGATTTAAAGTATAAAATCATGATGGAGGCGCACAACACACCGCTTGCAATCCATCTCGGGTAGTACCAAAATGTATCATGATATTCATATACATTTTGGTGGAGCAATACGAAGAGAGAGATATCGTTGTTTATCTCAAGGTGTCTAACTTGTCAACGAAGTTAAAGCGAGCATCAAGTACCAAAAGGTCCATCAGCAACCACTTGAAATTCCGTAATGGAAGTGGGAGCACACTACCATGGATTTCAAGCACGGCCTTCCTAAGGTTTCTCAAGGCATAGATGCGATTTGGGTCATTGTTGATAGATTGACCAAGTCTCGCTTTTTTCACCGATACGAGAAACTTTATACACTTGAACGCCTTGCTCAGACATGACATAAACGAGATTGTAAGATCCGCATGGTATGCCTAGATCCATAGTTTCTCGATCGAGACCCAAGATTCACTTCACGATTTTGGGTTAGTTTGCAAAAGCTATGGGCACGACTTTCATTTATTTAGCTCTCAGATATCATCCTCGAAACTAATGGACAATGGAGAGGACTATTCAAACTCTTGAAGATCTATTAAGACTGTGGTCCTTGATTTCAAGGGAAGTTGGACAAGTTCTACCATTGAGGAGTTTTCCTACAACAACAATTATCAAGTTAAGTATCGCATATCCATTCAAGCATCAGATGGAAGAAAGTGTCGCTTCCAAAGATGTCGGGATGAGGTGGGTGAAGCAACGTTGTTGGGACCGAGTTGGTACGTATGACTACTTTAAAAGATTCAAACGATCCGACAACGATAAAAACCTCACAAGATCGACAAAAGAGTTATGCCGATCTTCATCGAAAGGACGTGGAATTCGATATAGAGATCATGTGTTGTCATGTGTTGCTCCATGGAAAGGAGTTACGAGATTTGGAAAGAGAGGAAAACTCAATCCTCGATTCATCTACCATTTTAATCCTCGATCGAGTAGGAACTCGTGGCCTATAGACTCGCTTTTACCGCCAAGTATGTCTCGTGTTCATAACGCTTTTCACATATCCATGTTACGTAAATATGTGAAAGACCCAAACCACATTATTGAAGTTAGAACCGGATGAAATAGCGGAAGATTTGACGTATGAAGAGGTTCCTGCTCAAATCTTGGATAAGAAGGAACATATTCTACGCTCCAAGGTTATACCTCAAGTCAAAGTTTTGTGGAGAAACCACGATGTTGAGGAAATGACTTGGGAGTTAGAATCAAATGAAATCAAGGTATCCTTACCTCTTCGATATACCAGTATCGCACTTCTAATTTCGAGGGCTTAAATTTCATAAGAAAGGGAGGTCAGAAGACCCCAACTTTTATAAATAAAGATGAATTTTCTATAAATATTATTTTTGAATATTATGGAGTAAATTTGATATAATGTTATAGTTGTGGGTAATATTTATAAATTTTGCAAAGTAAGCAAGTTGTTATAAAATATTCGTTTGGTCTGGAATATTCTTTTTGCTCTGGGAATATTCAGACGACGAAGACAATCATTAGTGGACCCTATTAATGGAATTATTGTTTGATCGAGAAAACGACAAAAATACTTTTATATGAAAATAACTATGGAGGTGTTACCGTTAAAACCGCTTGAACTACCCGTAGTAAAAGTACAAGAATACGCTGTGGTTGCATAAGAGCACACACAATTGATTGATTATCGATGCTTACGTGAGAAGTCACTCACTATACTCAATTATTGCTACAAAGAATTGTCGCATCATATCTCTTATATTATTGATTCAATTATTGTCACAAAGATCATCTCAGATAATATGTTATATTATTAAATCAATAATTGAGACGACAAGTTATAAATGATTAATAATTGTTGAAAGATTAAATATGTGTTGATTAAAAATAAAATGATTTGTGGTAATATTTATTCAATCCTTTGTATATAAAGAGTCTATTATGAGACGCTTGTGGTAAGTTTGGTTATTTTATGGGGGCCCATATGTCATCATCTAAGAGTCTCTTCACAATAGTAATTACCTTCGCCAATAATAATAGTTCAATTACCTTACTTCATCAATAGTAATTACCTTCATAAATTACCTTTACCTTTACCGATAGTAAACCACTTGTCGCCGCTTCATATTATAGTAACCAATTGTCGCTTCACATTACAAAAGCCAAACCACTTGCCTTTTCACATTTCATCAAACCCACTTTTCTTTTCACATCACCAAATACAAGCCACTTGCCTTTTCACATTTCAAGTGCTAAGCTAGAAATCTTCTATAAATAGAGGCCTAGTGCTTCATTATTTTTTTTCAAGCCTTAGAGAGAGAAAGTATAGAGAGAATAAGAGAGAAAGAAGAAGAGTATTCTTGTTACTACACTACCGCTAAGATTCAATCTCCTACTAATGTAAAGGGTGTTATTCTTTCTTATTCATGAAGAGAACCTGTTGTTATTCCATTGCTTATTATTCTCATTGGAATAACCTCAGAACACGCTTATACCCTATACTTGGTGAGACATTCCCTATACTTGGTGACATTCTTCTATTATTCTCGGTTGGAACATCCTGTCTGTCTGTGTGTTTTTTACACCCTGGTTCCGCCTTTTTATTATTATTCGTTGGAACATCTTGTCAGGTGGTGTTTTTACACCGACCGGTTCCGCTTTTATTATTCTCGCTGGAACATCCTGTCTGGCAAAATTTTGCCGACCGTTTCGTTATTATTATTCTTCGTTGAATAACCTATCTATTCAAAATACCGCATGCATGGTGATTTCTTTTGTTATTCCATTCTTTATTATACTCACTTGGTTAAAGTTTTGACTTCTATACTCCATGAAATTAGTAGAATATCCTCGATATTTGCGCTTCATCCAAAGATCTTTTCATGGAAATATTCTTCCGATCATTCTTGAATTTTACTCTACAAAGCAAAGATTATGTTGATAATTTGGACATTATTAGTTCCTCGGATAAATTAATTTTGAACTTGTTTTATTGAATTCTTATATCATTGTCATCATCCTCATGTTTATATTATGTTGAAAGTCATCTGTGGCATCAGAAGTGCATAGATGGACTTGGTATGATTATGACCAGTGGATTATTCAAGTAATCATGACCGTAATGTTACAAATGATGTGGTAAAAGTTATCATTGGCCCATAGTGCATTGATGGACATTTGTTGGCATGATCATGACCATTAATGAATACACGAATGTCCTCGGTCAGAAGTGCATGGATAATTTGTGGTCGTGATACTAAAGAATATCCTCGGCCGTAGAAGGCGTAGGGGGTGATTCGATGATGTGGATTATTTATTGTCGAGTCCCAAATGATAAAAGTCATGAAAACCTTTTAAATCATAAAAGATAGTAGATTTTATTCTCTACTTGACTTTTTAATGGATTACTTGTTCCATGCAGCTTAAACTTGATGTTGTTATATTTTATCGCTTAACATCGTTGAAGGCTAACGATAATTTATTCTCGCATTATCTTAGTCATAATATTTCTTCGGGCTAGTTGAGCTCACCCTTTCTTTCACCGTTTCTTCAGAAATGAGAACATAGCAGGACTAGTCGGGAACTAGAGTGACTACCCGTAGGATAAGATTAGTAGTCCCTCACTATTCTCGTGAAATAGTGTGTTAATAATTATAATGAGGACTCTTTTGAGTTTGTATAATCTCTAGTAGACAATAATTGTATTCAAACTCACAGCTTATGTTTTTTGTCGTATTGTACACACAACAAAGGTATTAGTAAGTTGTATTTGAATTTTGTACCATGTATCCGACGACTCAAGATGGGTGATATATATACCTAATTTTGGGGACCTAACATTACATGTAATCTGATAAAGAACTTGTTCTTAAAATCCTTTTTAATTGTAATTCCCATAGAGATATAGTGAATTAGTTAATTATGGTGTTCTACTTAATTCTATCATCTGTGGATTTAAGTTGATTTGAGAATGGTGTATTGAGAGATGGTCATATTTACTTATGTGTTCTTTATTAATAATTCAGAATAATGAGCTTAATTAATAAGAAGTGTATTACTTTAAATTAAGCAATAAGTGAAGTTGTGATCTTAAATCTCCATAATCTGATTTTTAATTAGTGATAATTAGAATTAGTGTAATTAAATAATTCAATTCATAATCTTAAATTGATTTTTTAAATAAAATTAGTTTGCTTAAGAGTTAGTATTTGGTAATTTGTATTAATAATTCCTCGTGGGAACAATACTCTACTTTCACTTTATTACTTGTTGACCGCTTATACTTGCGTGTTGTGCGTAACTATATTTTACCCAGCAAGTTTTTTGCGCCGTTGCCAGGGAATTAGTTTAATATATTTTTTTGCCAATATTAACTTCAATCAAATTAGTCTTAATTTAAACATTTTCTTTTTCTTTTTATTTAATTCTCTTCCTATTTTTCTTTCTTTTTAGGTACCATGGATGGATGAAATTATCAATGACCATATACGAATATGACTCCACCAAGGGACACAGGAATTGATGGACTCAATGCATTTTTTGCATTGTCAGAACAAATTGAAACACTTATCGAAGCTAAGAGTTGTCATGCTTGCCATTTACATAGCATCTACTTCAAGCCCAATTTCGACCTTGATCCAGCCAGAATCTGTCAATTCTTATGAAATGAAAGTTGTAGATCTCGTCGATATCTTCGATTTGATAGGTGGAAGGCCCCTTAACACCTAGCAGATCAGAAGTTATAATCATTTTCCCAAAGGACGCCGAAAGCGTAAAATTTCAAAAAGGACCCCACCAAGCGTACATTATACACATAAAACTCCCATCGAGGCGGGGGTACTGAGGCAAAAATAGAAGTATACCCCGCCGGGGCGGGGGTACGGGAAGAAAAAGTAGTTTTTTCAGAATTTAAGTTCAAGAAGGATTGGTTCGAGCTGATTGATCAAGGACACTTCCAGGAGGATTAAAAGACATATGAAGAGGCATATAGAAGGAGGAGAATTGTATAGATAAAGGAGAGAGGATTCCATTACATTAGATTAGAGTAGATTATGACCAAAACCCTAGTTCTTATGAGTTTTGGAGATTGAAGCCACTTGGAGACCATTGAAGATCAAGAGCAAGAGCTTGAGGAAGATGGAGATTTGCTGACAACATATTTATTATTCACTCTACTCTTATTATTGTCTTTCAATGTTTATTCAATTGTGGATTCTTATTTTTAATTCATTAATCATAAACTAAATCTTTTGTTTAAGATTACAATGGAGCTTATTGCATAGTTTATTTTTAGTATGCTTCTCTATTGATTATTGTGATTATTCTTGGATTTTCTATTATGGTTTATGTTTATTGCTTAATTTCCTAGCTAACAATTATCGTGATAATCTATATGAACTCAAGAGATGAAGTATAGATTTAGATCTGATCATAATAGCATGCAATTATGTTTTCTTCATGGCGTTGGAATTCATAATTTATGTCCAGGATAGAGATATACCTAACATCGCACGTAATCTGATAAAGAACTTGTGCTTAAACTCATTTTTAATTGTAATTCACATAGAGATATAGTGATTTAGTTAATTAGGGTGTTTTACTTAATTCTATCATCATGGATTTAAGTTGATTTGAGTATGGTGCATCGAGAGATGGTCATATTTACTTATACGCTCTTTATTAACAATTTAGAATAATGAGCTTAATTAATAAGAAGTGTATTACTTTAAATTAAGCAATAAGTGAAGTTGTGATCTTAAATCTCCATAACTGCTTTTTTTAATTAGTGATAATTAGAATTAGTGTAATTAAATAATTCAATTCATAATCTTAAATTAATTGTTTAAATAAAATTAGTTTGATTAAGAGTTAGTATTTGGTAATTTGTATTAATAATTCCTCGTGGGAACGATACTCTACTTTCACTTTATTACTTGTTGATCACAGATACTTGCGTGTTGTGTGTAACTATATTTTATCCAACAAGTTTTTGGCGCCGTTGCCGGGGAATTAGTTTAATATATTTTTTGCCAATATTAGCTTCAATCAAATTAGTCTTAATTAATTTAAACATTTTCTTTTTCTTTTTATTTAATTCTCTTCCTATTTTTATTTCTTTTTAGGTACCATGGATGGATCCAATTATCAATGACCATATACGAATATGACTCCACCAAGGGACACAGGATTTGATGGACTCAATGCAGGTTTTGCATTGTCAGAACAAATTGAAACACTTTCGAAGAGGTTGGATGTTATTGCAGCCCAACGTATTCGAAAGATCGCAGTAGAATGTAATTATTGTGCTGGAAATCATCTGAGTCATCAATGCATCGTCAGATTTGGATCAATACAATATGGGAGTGATTACCTCAACAACTATTCTTATCCCAGTTATCATCAACTTTGGGGGTATTACCCAGATGCACCATGGAGCTATAACTATCAAGACCAATACTCTGCTCAAAATCCAACATACACTTCAGAATTCTCATGTTAACTTCCATTGCAAGAAGAAAATTCAAATTTGGAGGAATTCATGTCGAAGCTTATAGCAAACCAAGAGGAGAGGATGATGAGTCAAGAAATATCGAGCCACAATTTTCAGCACCAGATGAAACAACTCATCACCACTTCAACCCATGGTCCTCAATATATGGATTCCAAAACTGAGACATATAATTCAGGGGTGGTGGAATTGTTGTCCAAGTTCGTAGCATCAAATAAGGAGAGGAGGATTAATCAAGAGCGGTCAATTCTGAATCTTCAGAATAAGATAGATCAAATGTTCAAAGCCTTGAACAACTGTCTTTAATATAATTGGTGTTATGACATGGATTCCGAGATTGATGAAGTGCCTGAACCAAATCTACAACTGGATGAGACACGAGAAGTTGAAAAAGAGGAGATAAGTGGGGATAATGAAAATAAGGTTGGTGAAGAATTAACTATGAGTACCAACGAGGATGAGCCGATGTTATGAGTGCCCCAAGTTCCTTCTCCGCCAAAGATCAAGGGTCCAGTTAGATTTGCAAAACCGTGTCGGCTTAGTAGTCAGGTCGTCAGCAAGGCTCTTTAAGACATGAGAGCTAGTACAAATATGAAGCCATAGTGGGATGAGGAGGAAAAGATAGAATAAGAGCCCGTTATGCTTGCCAAGCCTCAAAGCCCCAATCGAATCATAGGCTCAACGAACGAAAAATAACCTAGTTATTTTACATTCTCAATTGGGCACTTATTTAAACAAAGTAGGCTAGGTGACTTTAATTCGATATCCATCATAAATGAGAACCTACCAAAAGTTACATTATTTTTGATGGATGGAGGGTTCCTCAATTTTTGATGGGGAATTGGTTAGAGAATTGAATAAGTCAGGCTGAGATTATAAAACAAGCGCTTATTGGGAGGCAACCCAAGTTTAATTTTTATTGCTAGTTTTTATTAGGTTTTATATTAGTAGTTTTGAATTTGCATTTATTAGGATTTAATAAACTTGCTTCTATTGTGTTCACAGGTTAGTCAAGTCCAATTCTAGTATGGTGCCCGATTCATTCTAATGTGCCTAGCCTATTCTTCAAACTTAGCAGACAAGGAGGAAGATTGCTATATTTTTAGGGATGTCCTTTGCTTTACTTTTTCTTATTTCAGCCATTGAGGACAATGTCTAGTTTAAGTTTGGGGAATTATTCTTATTTTTTAGGATTGCATATCTAGTATAATCATGTTAATTGCATATAGTTAGTATTATTGTTTTAGTTTAGTGTTTATTGCATATGTTAACATGTTATTTAGTTTATCTTTTAAAAAAATTGCTTTAAATTGTTGCATTTAGTGTAGATAGTTACATTGCATGAATCCAACTATTAGATAGTAAAAGTATATTTTGGCCAATGATGAGATTGGAATGGTGTAGACAAGTATAGTATTGATTATTTAGGGTTTGATGTGATCTCCTATTATGAATTGAATCTTTTTATATTTGAAACTACTATAATCAGGTTAGCACGTTAGAAACAATCTTGTTGACTGATTAAGTTTAAATTGACACATAATGATATTCTTAAGGATAATACTAGTTTGAATGACAGAAAGACATGAATAGACGGAGATGGCTAGATTTAGACAAGAACCTAAGTTTGGAGGAAAATTTGGGATATATAAGCTTTATAGTTAAAAAAAATAAAATATATGAATAAACACCGTGGCTAGTCTAGTTTCGTGGCCTTTATTACTTGAGTAAGTAAGCTCGAGGGGAATGTCTTTACACCTAGCGCCCTAAGGCCTTAATGGTTTGGGAGTCGTTGGTCGAAAGCTCGTTAAGGTAGCATTGAAAAGCCTAAGGGAATAAGACATTGCACAGCCATGCGAAAAGTTTATTATATTTATAAAAACAGGAATAAAACGGGAAAAGAGCAAAAACCCTCCGTATTGAAAAATAAAGCATAAGTATCCCGTTTGGACTCTTAAACTTGGTAAATGTTTGACTTTAGTTGGATCTAGCTTGTTCTTGGATTTCGTGAGTTTAAACTGTATGATGCCTTTAAAGAAGCCTATTATGTGATGTATTTAGCATTATATCAGTTAGTATGGTTGTTGAGCACACACGCACTATATTAGTAATAATAGTTTAAGATTTGATGATTGATTGGGAAGTTATTGGTTGGTCTAGATATGATATACTATTGTATTTGCTTGATTTCTCTGAGGCTGTATGATTAGAATATGTTCTGTCTTACTGTTGGATTCGTAGGTTACCATAGTTATATTTGTATTGCATTATGTTTTGTTGCTTGGGGACAAGTAACTGTTTAAGTTTGGGGGTATTTGATAAATAGGTTTTATACCTACTTATATGGTATCTATTACTTGAATTAGTTGCTTAAACCTATGTTTCATAGTTACTTTGCATGCATTGTGTGTGCATTTTATACATGATATGTTATTTTGTAGGCTATAACACAACATTGGCATGAAGAAGCAAGGAAAAGTAATTCGGACATCTTTTGGACTAAAATATGCAAGCAAATAGAAGAAGAAAAGATGGCAAAGCTTTTAACACCAAGTTGGATGCATGTTCTTGGTTTGGAACTTGGAGTTTATTGTAGATCTACTTCTTAGCTTTCCAGAACATCTTGAATCATCCCAATCGGAGCTCGGATGCGAGAGTTATGGTCTTTTTATCAACAAACATCGAAGCTAAGAGTTGTCATGCTTGCCATTTACATAGCATCTACTTAAAGCTACATTTTGACCTTGATCCGGCCGGTATCTGTCAATTCTTAAAGAATGAAAGTTGTAGATCTCGTCGATATCTTTGATTTGATAGGTGACAAGACCCGCAACTCCTAGCGGATCAGAAGTTATAAACATTTTCCCAAATGACGTTAGAGTAGAAAATTTCCAAAAAAGGACCCCCGCCGGGGCGTACATATACACACAAAACCCCCGACGGGGCGGGCCTAGTTAGTAAAAAAAACCCTGCCGGGGCGGGGATACGGGAAGAAAAAGTAGTTTTTTCAGAATTTGAGTTCAAAAAGGATTGATTCGAGCTGATTGATCAAGGACACTTGCAAGAGGATTAAAAGGCATATGAAGATGCATATAAAAGGAGGAGAATTGTAAGGATAAAGGAGAGAGGATTCCATTAAATTAGATTAGAGTAGATTAGGACCAAAACCCTAGTTCTTATGAGTTTGGAGATTGAAGCCACTTGGAGACCATTGAAGATCAAGAGCGGGAGCTTGGGGAAGATGGAGATTTGTTGACAACAGATTTATTCTTTACTCTACTCTTATTATTGTCTTTCAATATTTATTCAATTGTGGATTCTTAATTTTAATTCATTAATCATGAACTAAATCTTTTGTTTAAGATTACAATGGAGCTTATTGCATAGTTTATTTTTAGTATGCTTCTCTATTGATTATTGTGATGATTCTTGGATTGTCTATTATGGTTTGTGTTTATTGCTTAATTGCCTAGCTAATAATTATCGTGATAATCTATATGAACTCGAGAGATGAAGTATAGATTTAGATATGATCATAATAGCATATGATTGTGTTTTTTGCATGGTGTTGGAATTCATAATTTATGTCTAGGATAGAGATATATCTAACATCGCATGTAATCTGATAAAGAACTTGTGCTTAAAATCCTTTTTTAATTGTAATTCACACAGAAATATAGTGAATTAGTTAATTATGATGTTCTACTTAATTCTATCATCTGTGGATTTAAGTTGATTTGAGTATGGTGTATTAAGAGATGGTGATATTTACTTATGTGTTCTTGATTAACAATTCAGAATAGTGAGCTTAATTAATAAGAAGTGTATTACTTTAAATGAAGCAATAAGAGAAGTTGTGATCGGAGAGATAGTTGTCAATGAGCAGTGTTTCTCTATCTAGATATTTTCTCTGCCTTCACTCTTACTTTTTCACTTCTCTTCCACCCTTTGCCCCTACCTAACTCTCCCGACCTCACCTAACTTCCTCGCCCCCCCTTTTTTGACCAACTTTCCTCGCTCCCCCTCTCTTGCTTCATGTCCTAGTCTCCTCTTTCATGCTCTTACCTTTTCAAATATAAGGTTATCCCCTCAAATGTGTCCATCAGTTCTGATGACTCTAATGCCTTTGATACTTACTTGGAGGAGAATCTTGGCTTAGCCCCAACCACGGACACTCAGGAAATCTTTCGTGCCGCCTAGTTTTTCTCCAGGAAAGATCGTGATGAGGCTCTTGTAGAAAGAAAGAAGAATGCTACACTAATGGATTACATCACTGTTCTGGGGCATCCCCTCGAGGATGTTAATAATCTCTCCTCCATTGGGACCTCTGCTGCCATTGCTAATGGCCGCAAGGTGTTCGATGCATGTCCTATGTTTGGACGAAGCTCTTCGAAGATCCCTTCTAGCACCACCTCCCCACTCCCTCCCTCCCCTACTCCGCTAAATGGAAGTCCTATGGTTCGCACATTCTGTGTTGGTGAGTCCTCTTTGCCGGTTCGGAATGACCCTTCTTGTCAGAGGCTTCCCCCTCTTTTGTCCAAGCCTAGTCCATTTTCTGACCCAGACAAAGGCTTGCCCCCTTCAGTTCTGGATCCCTTTGGAGGCGGGTGAAGTCCATGGTCCTTCTTCAGGCCCATCACAGTCTTGGAGTGCCATCGTCTCAAAGAACTCTGCTAAGTCTTCCCTAGATTTGCCTTTTTAAACCCTTCACCTGTTTTTGAGGATGGCAATATTCTTGTTAAACCTCCGGTAGATGCTCTTCTTAGAGGTAACAAATTGTGGTCCTCTAGTTTAGTTGGATACTTTCTTCATTCAAAGCTTCCATATAAGGTTGTGGAACCTATTGCTACTAAACTCTGGGGGAACCTAGGTCTCCTTAAAGTTTTCTTTCATGATAATGGTTATTACATTTTCAAGTTCAAGACAGTTACCGATAGGGATAATATTCTTGCCTCTGGCCCCTGGCACTTTGTTTCCAAAGTCATTGTTTTACAGCCTTGGACAGCTGGAGTTGAACTCTCAAAAGCTGAATGTACTAAAGTTCCCATGTGGTTTAAGCTATGCCATGTTCCTTATTTATACTGGTCTGCAAAAGGTATCAGCTACATTGCTAGCAACATTGGCAAAACTGCTTTTTGCAGATGAGATGACTACAAAACTGGACCCAATGAGCTCTGCTCGAATATACATTGAGGTCGATATTAGCTTCCATTTCCCAAACTCCATCAATGTTGTTGTGTATAATGAGAATTTATGTGAGGAAGTCGTGGTTCCTATTACTGTGGAGTACCAGAGTAAACCCCCCTCCTGCCAATCTTGTAAGGTTTTTAGCCATTCTTCTCTAAAATGTCCTAAATCGAATTACAAATGGGTTCCCAAGGTTGTTTCCTCTGAACATGCCAAAGTGGCGCCCTATGCCTTGTCCCCTTCTAATAGGTCTTCCGGACCAAGTGGACCCTCTGCTTGATCCCTCTACTATACACGATATCGGTGGATCTGAATGGGTAGCTGTTTCAAAAAAGGCACACCCCCCTGTGTTAGTTGTTAATGACTCCCCTCCTGTCATGGTCACCTCCAACTCCTTCTCTTCTATAGCTTCTTCGACTGGACTTCTTCAGACTCCTTCTGACACCGAATCCGCTATTTCTTATAACCCCATTATTGACTAATTAAAGGTGGTAGATGAAAAAGAGGGCAAAGATTCGAGACAAAAGGCTAAAGCTGGGAAAGATCTTCTTAAGGAGGCCAAAAGGAGGAATAAAGGCCAGGGGGTCCCCTACTGTGACGCCCCCAAATCTGGGTATCTTCCAACCCAACATATGGTGCTACACGGTGCTACAGTTCACACATACATTCAATTGAAATTCCTCAAAAGAACGAATATGTCTTATATATATTCCAAAACAATATTACCATTCCCCGGGTTCTCAATAACCATTACATTTGTTCTTGTCATAGTATCACATATTAATATCATTCATCTATACTATTACATAAGTAATCTACAGGTTCGCCTTAGCCTTCCCTTTATCCTTGTCGGATCCTTCGGTCCGCTCGGTCTTAGCTGTATTCATATGGTTCAAGCAAGAGTGAGCATAACAAGCTTAGCAAGTACAACAATTTCATTTAAATAGTATGCTTGAAATATAGGAATCGTATATCTTCAATAACTGAACAATAGTTATGAAGTACTATCGATAATTCAAAATAGCACTTCACTTTTCCTTCAAAACGTTTTACAATGACAATATTCAGTAAAACATCAATTCCGGTCCAAGACCATGAGCATTTCATACTTTCTTTGAAAAGGACAACCCGACACTAAGTCCATAAGTCCGACATATCTTACGAGCACGTCTAGGTGATCAGCCTATAATACTCTATGTTGTTGTACGTTTAAGTTGTGGCAACCTCACGTGCCTGTCGTTTGGCGATAAAACATTTTAGCATACTCAGTCTTCGTTTGGAAATCACACCAGCATAGTTTGGTAAAACATTGACAATACTTCAATAGATTATAAGAAATCCAACATATCGTAAGTCTAGCCGAAAGAATTGGCTTTGACTCCATCATTCATAAATTCATGCGTAAGAATACATGAATCACAAAGCTTGTTCAGATTGAACTTAAACAAGGGTTAGAACACTTGCCTTCAACATATGCTACCTTATTACACGTTCACTTTAAGTCTTTAAGGTCTCTACAGTAGATGATCACATAACGTAACATATTTAGAATAACATACATGGTTCCTAATGAATCTTACCCTTCTTCATAACGTAACTCGATTTGTTATTATTGGTTCCGGCTTTTTGTTATGCTTTGCATCGTCATTACGTTCACATTTAATTGATTACCTTCAACCTTTAATGATCACACTGAAGGTTTAACAATGTCTTAAATAATGTTACATTTAAGCTTTATTAATGTGTTAAATCATTATCTCATTAACTAACTTTTCCTTTTTATGCTTACAAGCCTTCATTACTATGTCTGGTTTAGTGCTGGCATTGCGGTGCCAGCTTCTCTTCTTCAACTCATATTTGCGGCAATTCAACGAAAAAGGCACTATGTTTCGCCTCTTGACCGGTGGCGCCACTCTTTCTTCATCGTGTTGCGCGTATGACGCCAACTAACAAAGACACTATGTTTCGCCTCGCATCATGGCTACCAACCTTTCTTCTTTGAGTCACGCCGTAACGCGGACTTTGTGTCTCAGAAAAATTTGATTGACTTTTTCTTATGTGAGATTCCCGGGCTCATAACTTCTTCGCTATAAGTCCGAATTGGCTCGTTCAAAAGCCGTTAGTTTACAAATCACATACTCTACGTGTTCATGCAAGAGTTTTATATTTTTGACATCGTTAACTAAAATATCACCTATTAGTCTATTTTTAACAAAAACAATAAACGTTCGTGAACGTTGAACGCTCGTTTTTTCGTTCTAAGTCGGAATTCGGTCATTTTCGAGTTCGCAACTCTATAATGCCAAATAAGACTTGTTCCCATTGAAAACCAATGTTTCCGAGCTCAATATCAAAATCCGACTTCCATTCCGAGAATTTTACGAATTCGACGACTATCGTCCAATCGCGTGAATTCTGGCATAACTTCGTTACTAATGATTTGTTCATCGTTCAAATGGATTCAATCCATCAAATTGACATCTCAACCTACATATTACATCAACTTATTTTCATGATATGTTATTGCTTATTCTTCATGAGTTTATAACTTATTAAATTAAAAGATACATACACTTTCATTTCTCATAACTTATAAAGATTTATGTCTTCTAACCATCATTCTTACATCTCATTATCCTACAACTTCATTCATATAAACATGATACAAGTGTGACGCCCCCAAAATAGGTATACATCACCCATTCTGAGTCGCCAAATACATGGTACAGAAATAAATACAACTTCATTAATACAATTATCGTGAAAAATACGACAACACATATACGGTGAGTTTAAATACAAATATTGTCTAATAGACAATATTCAAACTCAAAAGGAGTCCTCATTACAATTATTGATACACTATTTTACAAAAATAGTGAGGACTGTTAAAACAACTTTCTAGAATCATCACTCCATACCTTGGTTAGTTCCTGCTAAATTCTCACCTCCTGAGAAGAAAAATGGAACAAAAAGGAAAATGGTGAGCTCAACTAGCCCAGTAAATAATATGATGACTAAGATAATATACACCAAATTATCATTAGTCTTCAACAGGGAAAAATCTGATAGAATATAATAAACAACAAGTTTTAGATCAACAACTGCAGCGGAAACAACAATCCATTAGAAGAGTCAAGTAGAGAATGAACTCTACTATCTTCTAAGATTTAAAAGTCTATCATCAATATTTTATCCCTGTAACATAAATCAATATACATCTTGAATCAAATATTCATCTTTGCACTACAAAGCCAAAGATATTCATTTGTATCACCAAATTGGTCATGTTCATCTCAACACCTGTTCATCTTTGCACTACGGGCCAAAGAAATTCATCAGTTAATCATTCATCTTTGCACTATTGGCCAAAGATATTCAGTAATATCATCATTTAGGACTGAGGATGATGAAAAATATCTTAAAGAAAATGAATCCAGTGAGATAAAAGATCAAAGATTAGAGATTCGTACTTTAGTTTATCCAAGTTCAAAAATACCTTATAATAATCAATTGTGGAGCAACATCAAGAATAAAGATCAAAACATGGATACAATCAAAAATAGTAACCACAATAGACAACTTGGACAAAGAAAGAATTTTTTTTTCTGTGAATAGTATCGTATTCGTGAATAGTGTCGTATACGTGAATAGTAACCCAGACATGAACAAGGTAGAATTCCATAATAAAATCCATATCAATATTTTGGTATAATGACATTGAAAGAATAACATCATTATGCAGAAAATAACATCTCTTACCTCAAAATAACAGTACTTCTGACGGGAATATCGGATGTAATGCCGAAGGAAACTTGGACTGAATAACAACTCTAAAAGTATTTAAGTACTCACAAAAATACGCTCGATAATATAGAGAGAAAACTTATGTTTCTGGTGTGATTTTCAATTCTAACCTAAGCACCTATTTATAGGAAAATGCCAGAACGTCAAAGTAGACTAAATTAATAAAATAATAATTTTTTTCTTCTTCTACGCACCCTCCTTTGTTGAACAAGCTAGAAAGCCATATTTGAAAAAAAATCTCAGCACATGTTTTCACAAAAAACAAAAGTATGTCCCTCCCATAATTTTAATAAAAATATTTATTTTCACAACTTCAATAATTCATAATAAATAGCCCTTTTATCAGAAAAATACGAATTTTAAGTCCATTCCATAGGAAATTAAATTCTCTACAACTTTTTAGATTTAAGTTTTTCCAATCTCCAAATAAAAAATGTCCGAAATCCATATACGGATGATTTTTAATACCTCCATTTTGACAAAATACTGATAAAACACCTCAACATTAATTCCTTCATTTATATCCACATAAAAATAAATATTTTCTTCATTTATATCCACATAAAATAAATATTTCCTTATCATATAAATCAATAATTAATTATTCACAAATAATATTACAGAATCACAATAATGACAACCAGGCCGTTCCCAGGAAAGAGGGGGCTTTCCGATAAGGATTTCTCCTTATTGGCGCGCAATTAGATGACCTAACCCCTTTCCTCGACAGAACTTTCTAGACATTGTCAATAATGCTATCTAATAATATTATTCAAATAATATTAATTATTGATCTGATAATGGGAAATATTGTGCAGTGACAATTATTGAAACAACAATAATATAAAATATCAACGCAGCAATTATTGAACCAATAAAATAAAATATTGAACAGTAATTGTTGTAACAATTATTGAGTAGTACCTTCTTACGTAAGAATCAATAATTCAAAAATACTGTGCAATACCGTGTGCTACTGTACAACCACGTGTATTACTGTATTTTAACTACCAGGTATTTCAACAATGTTAACGATAACAAGTACGCCGTTATTCATACTTGTCATTTTCTTCATCCGACCATTTTCCGTTATGGGGCCCACAAATGGCTGCGCCATCGTACGAATATTCCCCGACAACAAGAATATTCCACGACCAAACGAATATTCCCCGACAATAATGAATATTTTATAACCACTTGCTTATTTTGCAAAATTTACACATTTCACCCATAACCAAAGCATTATATCAAATTAACACCTTATTATTTTAAAATAATAATTAGAGGATATTCAATTTTATTTATAAAAAGTTGGGGTCTTACAACAAGTCTTATAAGTTCTTCATTAGTTCGTAACTTATCCATGAACAAAGTGCTTATTCACGGCTTATTAAGACTTAAGTCCTTAGATTATCCATTCTTATGATTTCTTAGCATACATGTTTATTAATCCACACTTCTTTTATCAACCTACAATGGTAGAGATGGAAGACCAATGACATAAGATCATTACCTTTGATGAACTAGCTTTTCTTCTTCTTTTCTAACAATGGAAGTTTAGCTTATTCTTGCTTAATCTCTCTAACAAATAAGTTGAAAGTGTTGGATGAAAATGAACAAGCAACAAATGAAATCCAACCTTGCTATTTATAGAATTCTCCAAGTTAGGGCATAATGGACAAAAGCCAAACCCACCTCCTTATTACACCTCAATACTATTCATTACCTAGCAACTAAGTAAACTTGCTCCCTATTTCTTTTACTTAGCCATTACACAATTATCTTGGTCACCAAGACTAACCACAAGATCATGGGTTGCCCTATGGATCACCTTAACCCATTGGATCATAGCTTTGGCTTAGGTTTAATTTGCTTAACTTAAACTTTGGACTTGTTTTAACAAACATTGGGCTTTACATTAATCTACCTTGGGCTCTAATTTTACTTACTCTTGGACTTGCACATTAATTTCTATTGGACTTAACAATTTACTACACAATCCTACAAGTCTACTTCATTTGGCTAAAAGCCTTATTACGTATTGTTTACGTATTATTCTCGTATTCTAACTCATATACTAATTCATAATATACGATATACCATCATTCATACATACTCGTATAATACTTCGTATCATACTCGTATGCATTACCTCGTACCATACATACGTATCATACGATCATTACAATAACTTCTTAACACTCTATTTTACCTAACGTTCTCAAATTAAGTCCGCATGCGAAAATTACGTTTTCCATACTTGAATTATTATTACATAATCCATCTCACCTCGATATTCTAACGTTACGTATTTCTCAGAAGTTCTAAAAATAATTCTCGAGCGGAAATTGATAAATAGTATTTTTTAGAAAATTTCTCGGAAAGCTTTTATTTTTGTCTTGGAAATTCAAACACTTTAATTCCTTCACGTAGTTAAAATACTACGAATTTCTGACGTTTCTAGGTTATAAAACGACATTCATCTTACTAACATATAATAAAAATAAATAATATAATTTTATTCATTATTTAATTAAATAAAATTATTTTACAATGGATCCGAATTTCTCGGTCGTTACATTATTCCCCCCTTATAAAGATTTTGTCCCCAGAATTTTGTCTCACATTACACAAACAACTGAGGGTAATCTTTCCTTATCTTTTCTTCCAATTTCCACGTTGCTTCTTCTACATCGTGGTTCTTCCACAACACTTTCACGGTAGGTATAACTTTGTTCCGTAGAACTTGCTCTTTTCTATCGATGATTTGAATCGGCAACTCTTCATACATTAAGTCCTTCTCGATATGAATAGGCTCATACTCTATTACGTGCTTATAATTCGGCTTATAAGGACGTAACACAGATATGTGAAACACGTTATGTATCCGTTCTAGGTCTGGAGGTAATGTTACCATATAAGCTACCTCACCTACCCGTTTTAACACTTCAAAAGGTCCAATAAACCTTGGACTTAACTTTCCCTTCTTTCCAAAGCGTATCTTTCCTTTTCAGGGAGATACCTTTAGAAATACATACGAGCCTACCTCAAACTCCCTATTTTCTTGATGCGAGTCCGCATACTTCTTCTGTCTGTCTTGAGCTACTACGAGACGCATCTGTATCAACTTCACTACATCCGCTGTTTGCTGCACCAATTCTGGTCCGAGCATTCGGCGTTATCCCACTTCGTCCCAACACAGTAGTGTTCTGCACTTCCTTCCATATAAGGCTTCGTAAGGCATCATACCTATGCTTGCATGATAACTATTGTTATATGCGAATTCTACTAATGGTAGATGATTAACTTAACTACCCTTGAAATCCATGACGCAAGATCTCAACATATCTTCTAACGTCTGAATTATTCTCTCGCACTGCCCATCAGTTTGTGGATGATAAGTCGTACTCAACTTCAACTGCGTTCCCAACTGCTCTTGCAGACTCCTCCAAATGTTCGACGTGAATCGTGGGTCACGATCTGAAACAATCGAAACTGGTACTCCATGTCTGGAAATAACTTCCTTAACATAAAGTTTAGCTAATTTGTCTAAGTTATACTTAACCCTAATTGGCAAAAAGTGAGCTGACTTCGTCAACCGGTCCACTATTACCCAAATCGCATCATACCCCTTCTGAGTAATCAGAAGTCCCACCACAAAGTCCCTCGTGATATGCTCCCATTTCCACTCCGGAATTTCCAGTGACTGTAACAAGCCACTTGGTCTTTGAAGTTCGGCCTTAACTTTTTGATAAGTCAAGCACCTACTCACATACTCGGTTATCTCTCTCTTCATGTTCGGCCACCAAAAACTCTGTCGAAGGTCTTGATACATCTTAGTTCTACCAGGATGAATCAAGTACCTCGAACTATGAGCTTTTTGTAAAACTTGATCCTTTAATTTTGTCTCATTCGGAACCCAAATTCTTCCTTCAAATCTTAATAATCTCTCATTATCAAGACTATACTTTAAATCTTCTTCATTGGTTAACCGCTTCTTCATCTGATCACACTCATCAGTTTTGAACTACACCTCCTTGACTCTCTCTACAATGGTAGATTGAATCTCTGTCGCAAACAATCTCTATCCCGACTCACTTGGCAACTTCAACTCTATCTCCATCCTAGCCATCTCTGTTATTAACTCAGTTTGAGCCGGTAACATAGACAACTTTTCCTGACCCTTCCTACTTAAGGCATGGTCAACTACATTGGCTGTTCCAGGGTGATACAGGATTTCACATTCGTAATCCTTTATCAACTCCAGCCATCTTCTTTGTCTCATATTCAACTCCTTCTGTATGAAGATATATTTTAAACTCTTATGGTCTGTGTATATCTCATATTTCTCTCCGTAAAGATAATGTCTCTATATCTTTAAGGAAAACACTACCGCGACCAGTTCCAGATCATGAGTAGGGTAAACTTTCTCATAATCCTTGAACTGCCTTGATGCATACGCAATGACCTTGACATGCTGCATGAGCACACAACCAAGTCCTCTATTCGAAGCATCGCTATAAACTACAAAATTTCCCGTGTCATCGGGTAATGACAAAACATGCACTTCACTTAACCTCTTCTTCAGTTCTTGAAAATTGTCCTCGCATGTCTCAGTCCACATTTATTTCAATGTCTTCCTTGTCAAATTAGTCAACAAAGTAGCTATCTTCAAAAAATCCTGGATAAATCTCCTATAGTATCCCGCCGACCCTAGGAAACTCCGTACCTCAGTCGATGTTTTCGGTTGTTCCCAATTCATCACGACTTCCACCTTTGTTGGATCTACTGAAATCCCTTCATGGTCAATGACATGACCTAAAAATTGAATTCTTTCTAGCAAAAATTCACACTTAGTGAACTTCGCATATAACTTCTCCTTCTTTAGTGTCTCCAACACTAACCTTAGGTGTTCAGCATGATCTTCTGGCATCTTAGAATAGACTAGAATATAATCGATAAATACTACGAAGAACTTGTCCAAATACTGTTTGAACACTCTATTCATCATATCCATAAATGCAGCTGGTGAATTAGTCAACCCAAATGACATCACCAGAAACTCGTAATGACCGTAAGGAGTTTAGAATGATGTCTTTGGTACGTCCTCCTTCCTAACCTTCAACTAGTGATACCCCGTCCTCAAATCTATTTAAGAAAAATACTTTGTCCCTTTCAACTAATCAAAAAGATCATCGATCCTGGGCAATGGGTATTTATTCGTTATCGTTAACTTGTTCAACTCTCGGTAGTCGATACGAAGTATTAACGATCTGTCCTTCTTCTTGACAAACAGTACCGGAGCTCCCCACGGCAAAACACTAGGTTGAATGTACTTTCTGTCCAACAGTTCTTGTAACTGCACCATTAACTCCTTCATCTCTATAGGCGCCATATGATACGGTTCCCTGGAAACTGGTGCCGCTCCTGGCACAATATCTATTACGAATTTGGTCTCCCTATCCGGTGGAAGACCCGACAATTCACTTGGAAATACATCCATGAATTCCCTAACTACAGGTATTTGTTCCATGGTCGCTCCCACTCTCTGGGTATCAACAACATGGCACAGATAACCTACACACCCTTCCTCAATAGTTTCCTAGTTTGTGTCATCGTAAGACAACACGAACGCCCCGACAATTTATTACCGTAAAATACTACCTGAGGTTGTCTCAACGTTCTAATGTTTACACATTTCTTCTGACAATCTATTATTGCCCCATGGTTAAACAACCAATCCATTCCGAGAATTACATCGAATTCTCCTAACTTTATCGATATCAAATCTACCGATAATTTACAATCCCGTATGTCTACGCAACAACTCCTATGAATATCTTCAACAGGAATTAACTCTTCGTTTACTACCTTAATATTTAAAGGTATAGGCAACTTTTCGGGAAATAATCCTAATCGTCTAGCAAAATCACATGATATGAAAGAACAAGTAGCACCCGAATCAAACAGCACGTAAGAATTTAGGTCGTTGATCGGAATAATACATACAACCACATCCCATGATGCCATCTCATCTTGGACTGTCATATTAAAGGTACGGGCCATCGGCCTACTTAGCTGCGCTAGACCACTAATAGCTAACTTATCGCTATTAGCGCCTTTTATCCGTCCCGTCCCCTTCTTCTGCGCTTCTTTCTTCAGTAGTCAACACCCACATACAAAGCATCTGTGGTTCTTCTTTGGACTTGGACAGTTAGGCAAAATGTGCCTCTCCTATCCATAATTATAGCATACGCCCTTCCCCTTGAGACATACTCCTATGTGAGTCTTCCCACATGTCTTGCAGGCCTCCGTCCTCCTCTTCGGATCTCCTTGTTTCACTTTGGTATTCCCAGAGTTCAACCTTTTCTGTTTCTGTCCCTCGCCACTCCCGCTGGCTCCTTCTATCTTCACACCCCCATCAACTTTTCCCTTATTCTTCTTGTCCTTGTGGTACTGGCTCAAAGCCTCGCTCCCACCTTCGACGATTATCGACTTCTCTAGTATGGTCCCAAAGGAAGTACTCTGGAACACATATATCAGGTTATAGAACCATGGTTTCAAGCCATGCTCAAACCGTCGAGCTTTTCTAACCTCGGTGTCCACTTGGTGTGGATCAAACTTCGCCAATTCATTAAACTTGGCAGCGTATTGGGGATGTAACATTCCAGAATTTTAAATTATTATATTAAATATTTATTGATTTATATAAATATTTAATGGATATGTTTATTGTTGAATAAATAATTGTTCAATTTGAGTTGATGTGGTTTAGTTAATTATTTGTTGATTAAATAATTAAATATTGAATAAATAATTGTTCAATTTGAGTTGATGTGGTTTAGTTAATTATTTGTTGAATAAATAATTAAGGAGCTAAGAAAATTAATTGTTATGAGGTTATATACTAATTTAATTTAATAATTAAGTTAGAGAGCTAATAATGATTAAATGAATTATAATATTTTAATTGGAATTTGTGATTAAAATAAAGTGTTAGTTGGTTGAATAAAATTATAATTATAAAGAAAATTATAATTATGAGATAATGATTTATGTGTTAAAGTAATTTAATAGATTAATATTTAATTGATTAAATTGATTATTTAATTTAAATAGAAGTGTGACAAATAACCTTGCTATAAAGGAGTTATTAAAATAAATTAAAAGAGTTTAATTTTAGTTTTTGCCAAACATGTCTTAATGCATAATAAGTCTTTAATCTAATGATGTTTTATCAAACAAGGTATAAGGATTAATCCATTTATTTTAATTAAGCTTACCAAACAAGGTGTAAGGGTTAATGAGTTATTTTTATTAGCTTAACCAAACAAGCCTTATGGCTTTTGATATTCAAAACTTACATAACTGATATAATTTATATCTAGAGTTATATTATATATTTAATATATATTATTACTATATATGCTTATATTATTCTACGTGTGATGTTAGAGTTAGGAAGAAAGAAAACTCGTAAGAAGAAAAGGAGAGAAGAAGAAAACTATAGAGAGAAAAGTGAGTGATTCTAACAGGTTTTTGAGAAAGGAATTGGAGAGAAGAAGCTTGAGAATAACTATCATCTTCTTAATCAAAGGTAGGCACTCAATCTTTTATTGATATAGTTTAGTTTTCCTCTTCTAAAAGTTCTTTGTAAAAATCTTCATGAAGGATAAATTGTTGGTTATATATGGCTTTATATGATAAATTAGTGTTGCGAAACTATTTTCATTAGTTTATATATGAGCATAATCAATAAATGGATGTATGTATACAATTTGTGAAGAAAAATATATTACAGAGTGTTCATATGAAAAATATATGAGTATGGCTTAGTTTAAAATGAAATTAAGGTTTGATTAATTGTTAATATATATAAATTGACTATTAAATTTGATAGAGTATATATAATCATAACCATGATATTTTGAATTTACTGTTTTGGTTGAAAAACAAAATCACAGTGTTGATTTTCATTGAAAACATCAAAAATGGAGTTTTTGCCAAAAATATTGAAATTGGGTGTTGTAAATTTGATGTTTATGTTATTTTATGGGTAGAATCATGTTAGAAGTCTTCACAATATGTTTACATGAAGTCTCTGTATGAATTACATGTTAATTAGTCTATTAGATTGGAGCTTGTAGGCCAATTTGGCTTTTTGTTCATATTGTTGCCGAGCTTGGTCGCCGAGTTCTGGACTCTGGCGCCTCAAATACGCCCCAATGATATAAATCTCAAATAAATAATACGTATACTATTACTGCAGTACCAATCTTTGGCTGTGACTGACTTGACTACCTAAATCATTAACTCATGGCCAATCACCAACCATAAAGAAAACTGTGGCTTTCAGTAGCTGAAAGTTAGCGTAATGTTCTGACAGTTTTGTTTAAGTATACAAATTTTGAAAATAAATGTTATGTGTTAATAATATGAATGTTAAATGATGATTTCAGTAGTATTAAACTATGAATGAACATGTTATCAAGAGTTAATTAGTATTAACATAGTTTGATTATGTGAATTGGTAATTTAATCTACATGATGTATATATTTGTTTATATAGATATAAAATGTTGGTAATGACTAATTATGTCATAATGACATATATATATAGGGTATTGATTCAAGTTGTAAGGTTTAGCTTGTGCTAAAGACAAGTTCTCTAACTCTAAAACTTCATTATGCGAGTTTGATTTTGTTGAGTACATTATTGTTTTGAATTCAATTGCAATTACACAAATGGCTAACTCTACACTTTCTTAGAGCTAGATGGTTTATTATTGAGAAAGCTATTGTATCTAATTGTTCATAGGGATGCAAGTATTCTAAATCGTATATTTAGTGTTGAGCAAGTTTCTTTAATATGTAACTTGTTATTTAGCATGCAATCGCTATATTTTCATATTCTAGTGTCGAACAACTCTATCATTCAAATTACTATTCATTATGCATGCTTGGTATCCAATTCTCATTAACTTTGAATTAATATTGTTCAAAGAAAACTATGATATGATTATTCAATGCTTATGCTATTAGATTATTCCCAAAGCATGATGTTAATTTACAAATATCAATTCAGTTATGATTATTCCATAGCATACAGTTATTTCTTTTGTAATCAACTAATCCTTACTTGATTACTGTTGAATTCTAAATTACCCTGTAATGTATCCAAACCAAACTTACTTTGGTGCGGACTTGTATTCTAAATACTGAGATGAACAACTCTTTTATTAGAGGTTTACGCTTAGCGTTGAAATGGTTGTGCACAATACATTGTACTAAGGGTTGATCCCCCTAAGTACGTGGAGTCCTTATAGTCTTATGACTGTTAAAGTTAAAGTTGAAAGATTACTTATAACTGTGGACATGATTCGTGGTATTTAGACCCTCAGTAGTATGTTTTAAAATGTTAATAGAACCTATCATTCAGTTCTATTGAGCCTATTCCTAGCAAATGTTGTAATGTTGTAAAGTTGTTCATTCTTATTTCAAGTGGGCCTTGTTTGCTCACTCTTGCATATTAAATACTTATTGTAGCTAAGGTTAAGAAGGTCAATGAACCTACTACTAGCAAAGAGAAGGGAAAAATGTACAAGTGATGAAGACTTATAATAGTTTTGATAGTTTTATTATCAGACGTTGATTTAAAGATTGTAATGAAGTTTATTTAATTTTCCGCATTTGAATGTTGTAATTAAAGGTTAGATAACCTGGGATATTTTTATTTAAGTTTAATCCTGTATGAGCAGGTTTTTATCATTCAATTTTATTATAATTGGGTAGTTAGAAATGAATGTTTTGATTAAGTGAACACCAAATCTTGAGGAAATTAAGTACCAGGATTTGGGGGTGTCACAGGTTGGTATCAAAGCTTTAGGTTATGAACCTTAGGTGGGGGGGAAAAGCCTTAGGAAGTAACCTTTGAAAAGATAGTGGTGATTAACTCTTATCGAGTTTTAAGAAAGAAGTAATAAAACACTTATGTGCTTATGTGTTTATAGTTTATGTACTCGTGAGTGTTGAGTAGTAATGATTAATAATTAAAACTTTAAAACTTTGTTGTCAGGATGACTAATGTCGGAAAATCCAGTCAGGCTAGGGAGGAGGGACCTCAAATGCCTATAGAGGAGGAGCCTCACGACATTCGTGTAGTTTAGAACAACTATCGCCACGGAGTCACCTCTGCTGGTCACAAAGAGTTGAAGATGAGGATGATGACGTGGAAACAAATGAGGAGGATCCCATTGAGTTACCACAGGAGGATGAGGATGACGAGGACGAGGAGGAGGAGACTCCACTAACCTTGATGGCTGCTCGTATGTACAATGAAGTCTACGACCGTAACGTGGAACTTCAGGGTACAGTTAAGGAGTTGCAGGAGATAGTAGCTGAACAACAAACTACAATGTCACAAAAAGATGGTGAGATCCAGGATCATGAGGAACGATTGACAAATGCTGAGGAGAAACTAGTACAAACCGAAGGAGAAAAAGAACAATTGATCAAGGTGGTCGCTGAACTAGCTGAGAGAAGAAGCTGCTAAGAGGACAAGAGCTGAAAATGCATACAAGGAAGCTTATCAACGAACTGGAAGAGAAGTAAGGAACTCACATTCAAAGAGGATGAAGATGGAAGAGATGGATAAAGAATTTGACACCGCAATTAATCGAGCTCAAGATCGGGTCATGGGATATTCGATTCCGTTCGAGATGCTGCCATCATATGTATTAGATCGCAGAACAATGTTTTGGGTCATGGAGGAAGAACGTGATAGGGCTAAGAAGTATCTTAATAGAACACCGTAGTTGTTGTACGATGAGTGAAGGGTTAAATAAATTGTAAATCCCAAGTGTTATGCAATCTATGGGATATGACTATGATGTTGTCCTGAAACTTTTATAGTTCAAGAAAGTAATGTAGATAGCAGTGATGCTATTGTTTTATGTTTTCAAAAAGGTTATGAATTAATAAAAGTTGTTACTTTATTCAAAGTGTTATGTGTTATGTGGTTATTTCTTTTGGAGACAAGTTAAGTAGAAATTTCTTAAAAGAGATGAATAATAATCTAATGAATGTATTTTAACAGAAAATGCCTCCCAGACGTCAACCACCACGATAGAGAACCACTGAAGGAACCAATAACGACAATGTTGATGGTAATCCAGTTCAACAACTAGTGACGCTACTGACAAGAGCGTTGCTGAATCAACCGCAAAACCATGGTACAACGTTTAAGGATTTCAAGGCGGTTGGACCACCCATTTCAATGGGTCCATGAATCCAAATAAGCACAAACTTAGATTATGGAGATAGAAAAAGTATTCGATGTCGCCATTTGGGGTAGGGGGATGATCGTAAGATCGCTTTCGCAACATTCATGTTGAAAGCGAAGTTAGTTATTGGTGGCGTGCCAATAAAACTCGTGAAGGGCCGTGGAGTGATGACCGATAGGTTCAAGTAGTTGTTCTTCGAGACCTATTTTTTGGAGAGTTCGAAGAGTCAGTTAGAAGTGCAGTTTCTGAAATTAAAGCAGGGAACGATGACGGTATTTGAGTATGCCGCGAAATTCAATGAATTGGCGAGGTTTGCGCCCATATCGTGTCAAAGATAGATAGAAAGTAAGGCTTAAAAGGTTTGAATAGGATGAAGCCCTGGTCATACAAGAGGGTTTCCTGCTCCAATCAAGACATTTGTCATGCGGTGATGGAGAAAGTAGTACTCATTTGCGGTGGAGGCGAAGCAAAGGACAAAGTTCAATCAGAACAAAAGAAGAAGAAGAATGAGAATGAGATTAAGAATGGAGGTGGTAGCGGTGGAAACAACAACAACAACAACAAATTGAAGAGGAAGTGGAATGGGAACATGGTGCTTTGAAAACCAAAGTAGGTAACCAAAGAGAATAAAAGTTTGAAGCATGTGCGAAATTTGGGAAATTTCATAAGGGTGCGTGTTTGATGGGGAAGAGAGTATGCTTCAATTGTGGCCAGGAGGGTCACATCGCCCCAAATTGCACTCAACCAAAGAAGAATGTATGCTTCACGTGTGGATCTAAGGATCACTTTGCTCGTGAGTGCCCTAAGAAGAAGGAGGGAGTGACAACCAGAAGCAATGGAGGTAACAATGGAGGTACATGGGCCATTGCAGGACCTGTAGCATTAAACAAACCCACAGCCAGAACCTTCAATATGACTGCGGCAGGATGTCAGTAATCAAAAGATGTGGTGTCGATATTATCCCAATAAATGATATAAATGCTTATGTATTATTCGATTCAAGAAAAGTGCTACTTGTTCGCTTTATATCTCGATGAATTTGCTAAGAGGTTAGAATTGCCTAGAGAAGAATTGAATTTTCTTTTGAACATAGAAATTGCGAATAAAGAAGTAATCCCTGTTAGATTCGTATACAAGAACTGTAGGGTGAACATTAAGGAGAATATCTTGTTAGTAGATTTGATTTCGATTAGACTCGGGGAATTTGATGTAAGTTTGGGAATAGATTGGCTGTTCAAATATGGAGCAGTAATTGATTGTCACAATAAGTGTGTAAACCTTATGACTCCGTCAAAGGTAGTATTTTATGGTAGCAAGTCGCTTAGACAAATGAAATTTCTGACGACTATGCAGGCCAAGAAATTGTTGAGTCAAGGCTGTAATTGATTGTCACAAGAAGTGTGTAAACCTTATGACTCCGTCAAAGGTAGTATTTTATGGTAGCAAGTCGCCTAGACAAATGAAATGTCTGACGACTATACAGGTCAAGAAATTGTTGAGTCAAGGCTGTGTGGGCTATTTAGCTTACATAGTCGATACTCGTAAGAAGGGTGAAACTAGAAGAGATACCAAAGGTGGGGAATTTGAAGACGTGTTTCCAGAGGATTTTCCAGGACTTCCGCCTAACAGAGAAATAGAGTTCGTTATCGATTTGGCGCCGGGAACAGCACCAATATCAAAGGCCCCGTACAAAATGGCTCCGGTAGAAATGAAGGAACTGATGGTACAGTTGCAAGAGTTGCTGGACAAAAAATATATTCAACCAAGCGTATCACCGTGGGGAGCGCCAGTTTTATTCATGAAGAAGAAGGACGAATCAATGCGTCTTTGCATTGATTATAGAGAATTAAACAAGGTCACTATTAAGAATAGGTATCCGTTACCTAGAATAGATGACTTGTTTGATCAGTTGAAGGGTGCTAAATATTTCTCAAAAATTGATTTGAGAAGTGGGTATCACCAATTGAAGGTAAGAAAGGAGGATATACCTAAAACGACATTCAGAACTCGGTACGGACATTATGAGTTTTTGGTGATGTCTTTTGGTTTAACTAATGCCCCAACTGCATTCATGGATTTGATGAACAGGGTGTTTAAACCATTCCTAGACAAGTTTGTAGTGGTATTCATCGACGACATTCTAGTGTATTCCAAAACTCAAGAAGAACACGTGGAACATTTACGTTTGACATTGGAGACAATAAGAAAGGAAAAGCTGTACGCAAAATTCTCTAAGTGCAAATTTTGGCTCGACCGTGTACAATTTTTGGGTCATGTGATTGACAAAGATGGGATTTCAGTGGATCCATCAAAAGTGGAAGCTGTAATCAATTGGGAACAACCAAGAACACAGTCAGAAGTGAGGAGTTTCTTGGGACTGGCCGGTTATTATAGAAGATTTATTCAAGATTTTTCTAAGATAGCCACTCCGCTAACAAATTTGACAAGGAAAGCTGTAAAATTCGTTTGGACGGAGAAGTGTGAAGAGAGTTTCCATGATTTGAAGAAGAAGCTAAGTGTGGCACCTGTGTTGACATTACCAGATAATACAGGAAATTTTGTGGTGTATAGTGATGCCTTACACAAAGGGTTGGGTTGTGTTCTTATGCAGAATGGCAAAGTTATTGCATATGCATCAAGACAACTGAAGGATTATGAGAAAGGGTATCTGACTCATGATTTGGAATTGGCTGTAGTCGTATTTGCTCTGAAGATATGGAGACACTATCTTTATGGAGAGAAATGTGAGATCTACACAGACCACAAAAGTCTGAAGTATATTTTCACTCAGAAAGATTTGAACATGCGTCAAAGGAGGTGGATGGAATTGATAAAAGATTACGATTATGAGATCTTTTATCATCCGCAAAGCGAATGTGTGTTTGCATGCTTTAAGCGAGAAAGGTAGGGAAAATTTGATGTCGATAACAACTCGTGAAGAGCTCATTTCAAAGAATGACAAACCGAGTTGGAAATCAAATTTCCAAAAGAATCTGACAAACAACTATTCCAGATAGAAGTTGGTCCAACTTTAGTGGACAAAGTGAAGAATGCTCAACTACAAGATGAAGTGTGTGGGAAAATCAAAGAGAATCTGATTGAGGGTAGTGATATAAAATACAAGATCGATACCGAAGGACTACTACGGTTTGAGGGAAGAATCTGGGTTCCAACAACACCAGAGCTGAAAGAAGAAATTTTGACCGAAGCTCATAGCTTAAGATATTCAATTCATCCAGGAAGCACGAAAATGTATCAAGATTTGCGCTGACATTTTTGGTGGCCGAATATGAAAATGGACGTTGCAGAATGCATAGCGAAATGCTTCACATGTCAAAGAGTAAAAGCCGAACATCAAAGACCCAGCAGATTACTTCAACCGTTGGAAATACCGGAATGAAAGTGGGAACACATCACGATGGATTTTGTGGTGCGTCTTCCAACTACTCAGAGAGGATGAAATGCGATTTGGGTGATAGTGGTAAGACTGACGAAATCAGCGCTCTTTCTACCAATAAAGATTAGATTCAATCTTGATCAGTTGGCAAGATTGTACGTTAAAGAGATCGTTTCGAGGCATGGAGTGCCAGTGTCAATTGTGTCCAATAGAGATCCGCGATTTACGTCAAATTTCTAGAAGAGACTACAAGAATGCATGGGGACACAGTTGCGAATGAGTACGGCTTATCATCCACAAACAGATGGCCAAAGCGAACGAACAATTCAGACATTGGAAGATATGCTGAGAACATGTGTCATGGAATTTAAAAGAAGCTGGGAAGAACATTTACCGTTGGTGGAATTTGTTTACAACAACAGTTACCAAGCTAGCATCGGCATGCCACCTTACGAGGCATTGTATGGCAGAAAGTGCAGAACTCCACTGTGCTGGGATGAAGTCGGTGAACGCCAACTGTTAGGACCAGAACTGGTACAACAAACTGCTGACGTTATCAAACTCACCAGGACAAGATTGGTAGCAGCTCAAGACCGACAAAAGAAGTATGCTGATCAACACAGGCAAGATCGTGCATTTGACGTAGGAAGTTATGTATTCCTAAAAGTTTCTCCTTGGAAGGGGAAAATTCATTTCGGTAAAAAGGAAAAGCTAAGCCCGAGGTTTATTAGACCCTTTGAAGTGCTGCGAAGAGTGGGAGAAGTGGCTTATGAGGTAGCTCTACCTCCAGAGTTGGAAAACATTCACAATGTTTTCACATTTTGGTGTTACGACCATATAAACCCGACTACAAACACGTGATCGAATACAAACCGTTGTAGTTCGAGAAAGATTTATCTTATGAAGAGGTTCCTATCCAGATAGTCGACAGGAAAGAACAAGTGCTCAGGAATAAGGTTATACCTTATGTGAAGGTGATATGGAGGAACCACAACGCTGAAGAAGCTACGTGGGAACTCGAAGATAAAATGTTGAAAGAGTGCCCTGAGTTATTTGTTTAATCCGTGTCTTCGATTCCGGGGACAGAATCTTTGTAAGTAGGGAAGAATGTTGTAAAACCCTAACTTTTTGAATAAAGATGAATTTTCTATAAATATTATTTTTGAATATTATGAGTGAAATTGATATAATGTTATAGTTGTGGGTAATATTTATAAATTTTACAAAGTACACAAGTTGTTATATAATATTCGATTGGTCGGGAAATATTCGTTTTAACAGGAAATATTCGTACAACAGCACAATCATTGGTGGATCCCACAACGGAATTATTGACGGATTGAGAAAACGACAAAAATACTTTATGAAAATAATTCATGGAAGTTTTACTGTTAATTAGCTTTTTGAAACACCCTAAGTTAAAAAGTACGATAATATGCATGGTTGCATAGTAGCACCGATATTAATTATTGATGCTTACGTGATAAGTCACTCGCTTTTGTTGGTATTATTAATGTAATAATACGTAAAATCTTTTTATAAAAAAGTAATACTTTTATAAAGTTATTCTATAAATAGAATATATTATATTCTATTATGCATAGTGTTACATAAAGATCTCGCATAGTGTTTTGCATAGTAAAATCTTTTTATATAAAATGTAATACTTTTATAAAGTTATCTGCTTTTATTAGACAATAATTAGAATATATTATATTTTATTATGCATAGTGTTTGTATAAAGGCTCGCATAGTAAAATCTTTTTATAAAGTTATTCGTTTTATTAGATTATAAATAGAATATATTATATTTTATTTAAAAGATTTTTCTTTAAATATGGACTGTCGATTAAAGTAAATCAATCTGGACCGTTCATGAGTTAGTTACTATCAAATCCATTTTTCTATAAATAGAAGCTCATTCCTTCATTATTTTCTTACGAATTCACCAAACTCTAGAGATAAACTATAGAGAGAAAGAAGAAAGTATTCGATACTACACTACTTATATATCCAAGACTTCTTCTTCTTAAGGTAGGGAATATTATTTGTTGTACTCGTAAATGGTGTTATTCTTTTGTATTCATGAAGAGAACTTATGTTATTCCATTCTTTATTATTATTCATTGGAATAACTTTGTATATCTTGGCTACCCTATACTTGGTGACATTCTTCTATTATTCCGTCTTTATTATTTTGTTGGAATATCCTCATCATGCGCTTTTTGTGCCGACCTAATTCCTTCTTTATTATTCTCATTAGAATATCCTGCTCATGCATTTTATGCCTAACCGGTTCCGCCTTTTATTATTATTACATTGGAATATCCTGTCATGCATGCTTTTCGTCGGACCTAATTCCGCCCTTATTAGTATTTTGTTGAATAACTTTTGTCATCGCCAAGCACCGCATACATGGTGATTTATGTTGTTATTCCATTCTTTATTATTCTCATTGAACATCCTCATCTTGTCTGCGAATTTCGCCGACCGGTTCCGTTATTTAGTATTCTCGTTGAATAACTTTGTCATGCATGCAAGTCCGCATGCATGGTGATTTCTTTTGTTATTCCATTCTTTATTTTACTCAGTTGGTTAAAGTTTTGACTTCTATACTCCATGAAATTAGTGGAATATCCTTGATAATTGTGCTTCATCCAGTATCTTTTCATGGAAATATTCTTCTGAGCATTCTTGAATTTTACTCTACAAAGCAGTATCATGTTGACAATTTGGACGTTATTAATTCTTGGACAAATTAATTCTTGAACTTGTTTTATTGAATTCTTATATCATTGTCATCATCCTCATATTTTTTTTGAAAGTCATCTGTGGCCTGTAGTGCATAGATGGACTTGGTATGATTATGACCAGGGATTAGTCGGTGTAATCATGACCGTAATGTTACAAATGATGTGTTAAAAGTCCTCATTGGCCCGTAGTGCATTGATGGACAGTTGTTGGCATGATCATGACCATTAATGAATACACAAATATTCTTGGCCCGTAGTGCATGGATAATTGTGGTCGTGATACTAAAGAATATCCTTGGCCGTAGTGCAGGGGTGATTCAATGATGTGGATTATTTATTAAGCTGAGTCCCAGCAATAAAAGCGATGAAAAACCTTTTAAATCATAAAAGATAGTAGATTTTATTCTTTACTTGATTCTTTTAATGGATTGCTTGTTTCGCTGCAGTTAAACTTGATGTTTGTTATATTGTATCAGTTTAACACTGTTTAAGGCTAATGATAATTTATTCTTCATTATCTTAGTCATAATATTTCTTACTGGGCTAGTTGAGCTCACCCTTTCTTTCACTGTTCTCTTCAGGAAATGAGAATATAGCTGGGACGAGTCGGGGAACGGAGTGATGGTCCTAGATGAGGCATTAGTAGTCCTCACTATTTTGTGAAATAGTGTGATAATAATTGTAATGAGGACTCCTTTTGAGTTTGTAAACTCTCTAGTAGACAATATTTGTATTCAAACTCACAGGTTTATGTTTTGTCGTATTGTACACACATGTTTGTATTATTAAGTTGTATTTGAATTACATACCATGTATCTCACGACTCAGAATAGGTGATGCATACCTATTTTGGGGGCGTCACAGTTGGTATCAAAGCTTAGGGATATGATCCCTGGCTCAGTTGTGAGAATAGAACTAGGAGGGGAGAGACGAGGAATTCCTTTGCTAGTATGACCTACCTAAGTTTATTTGGTATTTAATTGGTCGGTCAAAGTATAGGGATAATATGTTATATGTTATTTAATCTTTGTTTTGTGGCAGTATCTGAAAATGATATCCGAGAATGTTGAGAATAGCAATGGAGCACAAGAGACCGTTGAGTCTCCACATATCAATAATCAGGATAATGTGCATCAAGAAGGCGACAATCCTAATGCAAACAACAACACGGACCAAATGATGAATGATGGATTGTTCAGAGGCATTATGCAATTAATGCAACATCAGGCGAGAGCGGCTCCTGTCCAAAATGTAGGTGGAAACACCGAAACTCTCTGACGATCACCGCTAAATGATTCAAGGAGCTGGGACCACCGGAGTTTATGGGAGAGCCAAAACCACTTAAGGCGGAAGCATGGATAAAGCAGATCACCAAGATATTTGATGTCTTGGGATGCTCCGAGGAGCAAAAGGTTCCCTTCGACACCTTCATGTTGCGTGAAGAGGCGATTCATCGGGTGGGAATCAGAAAAGCACTCCACTGACGACTCAAGATGTCTTGGGAGAAGTTCCAAGAGCTATTCAACGACAAGTACTTTCCCGAGAGTATTCGTCACATGAAAGAAGTGGAGTTTATCAAATTGGAACAAAACAATATGACCGTGTTACAATACGAGGCTAAATTTATGGAGTTATCCCGGTTTGCATCCCATTTGGTCTATAATGAGGAGCGAATGACGCGAATGTTTTTAAGAGGTTTGAAACCGGAGATACGTCAATATCTTATTTCTCATAAACTATGTTTGTACTCAGATGTTGTAAATAGGGCTCAGTTATTAGAGCGCGGTAACGAGTCAACGCAACCAAGAGAAAGCGGTGACAAAGATGAAAAAATACTAAAGGTATCACCATCGAAACGGTGACAACAAACGTGGAGGGAATCAACATGCCAGAAATGGTAACCACTTCGGTGGTAATCATGGCCAAGACAGTAAAAATGGACATTTCAATAAAACGAGATTCAACAATGATGAAAAGACGTCAGCACCAGCAACCGTGGTTAAGGAAGGAGAACGACCACCTATCATATACTTCAAATGCGGAGGGGAGGGACATATTAGTCCAAACTGCGCGATGCCATCCAAAGCGTGTTATAATTGTGGAAGAGAAGGTCACCTAGCCCGATATTATCGTTCACCGAAGACAAGTTCAGCTAGGATGGAGGCACCAAAGGCCGTCCCAAAAAAGTCAAAGCCGGTGGTGCAAGGGAGAGTATTTGTTGTGACCTCCAGAAAACAAGGAACCCGAATGAGGTCATCACGGGTAAGCTTATCATAAACTCTAGCGAAGTCTATACCTTATTTGATACCAGTTCTACCCATTCTTTTATTTCTCCTACTTGCGCTCAACGATTAAATTTGACTCCGGAGAAATTAGACTTTGACTTATCTATGGAAACTCCGTTGGGAGAAACCTTCATTACATCCACTATTTATAAGTCTTGTTTGGTTCAAATCGGTAACCGCACATTACCTGTCGATCTTATTTCTTTAAAAATACTTGCGTTTGACGTAATTCTAGGGATTGATTGGTTAACTACTCATCATGAAAAAATTGATTATTTTCGTAAGGTTGTTTGTTTTCATATTCCTAATCAACCTATTATACGAATTCAAACGACCAAACCATTAAAATCAATCACAGTCATTTCAAGCCATAAAGCTATTCATTTATTGAAAAACGAATGTCAAGCTTTCTTAGCTCATGTCACGATTTAAACAAAAAATACGTCAGTTTTGAACGATATTTCTATTGTTAATAAATTTCCTGACGTATTCCCTGAAGAAATTCCTGGCCTACCCCCAGAGCGTGAAATTGGATTTTGTATCGACCTTGAACCTGGTACAAAACCCATTTCCAAAGCCCCATATCGAATGGCCCCTATTGAACTTCAGGAGTTAAAGACCCAATTGCAGGAATTGTTAGACATTGGTTTCATTCATCCTAGTACGTCTCCTTGGGGTGCTCCTGTTCTATTCGTGAAGAAGAAAGATGGGAGTATGCGACTTTGTATTGATTATCAGGAGTTGAATCATGTCACCATCAAAAATAGGTACCCATTGCCACGTATTGATGACCTGCTTTTGACCCGCTTGCAAGGAGCCAAATTCTTTTCAAAGATTGATCTTCATTCCTGGATATCACCAATTGAAGATTAGAACCGATGACATTCCAAAGACGGCTTTTAGAACTCCCTAGATGCGTGCATTATGAATTCCTAGTCATGTCCTTTAGATTGACTAATGCTCCTGCTTCCTTCATGGATATGATGAACCGAGTATTCAAGGAATATTTGGATCACTTTGTGGTTGTCTTTATTGATGACATCCTCATATATTCCAAAACCCATGAAGATCATGAGCAACACTTAAGGTTGATACTCCAAAAGCTTCGTGAATATAAGCTTTATGCCAAGTTGAAGAAATGCGAGTTCTGGCTTGAGGAAGTAGCATTCCTAGGGCACGTGGTATCAAGTCATGGAATATCTATTGACACAGCAAAGATTGAAGCTATTCAAAGTCGGGAGCAACCTAAATCGATGATCAAGCACGTAGCTTTCTCGGCTTAGCTGGTTATTATCGGAGATTCGTAGAAGGGTTTTCTCGAATCGCTACTCCACTAACTCAGCTGACTCGGAAATATACAAAGTTCGGTTGAGCAAGGAATGTGAGAAGAGTTTTCAAGAATTCAAGAGGAGACTTATTTCAGCACCTGTTCTGACAATACCATCTGGTTCAGAGGGATTTGTCATCTACAGTGATGCTTTGGGCAAAGGGTTAGGATGTGTTCTCATGCAACATGGGAAAGTCATAGCCTATGCCTCACGACAACTCAAAGAATATGAGAGGAATTATCCTACTCATGATCTAGAGTTGTCAGTTGTTGTCTTCGCACTAAAGATTTGGAGGCATTACTTGTATGGGGAGAAAGTGGAGATCTTTACGGATCATAAAAGCCTCAAATATTTCTTCACTGAAAAGGAACTCAACATGCGACAACGACGTTGGCTTGAACTGTTAAAAGATTATGATCATACTGTGACAACCAGAGAAATTAGACAATTTATTAAAATCTTAAATGATTGATTTAAGGTCAAATAATAGACCTAGACAGAAAATTAGTGTATGCGTTTGACATTTTTGAGATGGAATTTTGTGGATTTCAAAATTCTATGTAGAATCTTGGTGAATTATTCAGGATTAAGTGTATACGTGTATATGTTCTGTGAATATGGTTATTTAAGTGTACAGAATGTGGTTAAGGGTCAAGGGTTGACCATATAAATTATATCTGTGTCAAACCCTAATCATATATATTAAGAACGTCAACTTTCAGTTAGAAAACCCTAACGTTTGATAAGAAACCCTAGAAATCGGTTCTGGAAACCCTAATCTCAGTTCCAGAAATCTGAAACCCTAATTTGGTATTTGAAATTTATCGGATAATTATAATGTTTCAGTGCTATTAATTATAATAGTAATTAAGGTAAAGCTTAATTAATTAGCAAACCCTAATTTTAAATTTTTGAACCCTAATTATAATTTATAGATCATGATTTTCTATTTTAAAATTTAATTAGAAAATGTTAGAAATTTAATTGCTAAATCTTTAGGGTTAAACCCTAAAGTGTTAAACCTTAAACCCTAAGGGTTGTAACCAATGTCTAAAATGCCCTTAATAATGAAAGTGAGAAGTCTAAAATACCCTTGTGCATTATTAAAGGTAGTAATCAATTATTGGTATAGAAATTACCATTTTACCCTTTTGTCTTATTTGTGAATTATTGGAAGCAAATCTTGCAAATCTAACAAATAATTTAGTTGGTGAATAATTCTAGCCTAGCATGTGACTACAAATCAGCCCCTCATATCAACCAAATCAATGGCAACAAATTTTAGAAATAATTTAAGAGAGAGAAAGAGCCACTTTGCTTCTCATTTTTCACCATGCCATCCTCTCTCTAAAATTCGAGAAAGGGGAGTGTGAGAGATTAAAGAGAAAAGCTAGGATCCTATCTTAGCTAGCTATGATCAGATCATAAAGATCAGAATCAAAGATCAACCTAGAAAGTGGTAAAAACCCTAAATCTTAGAAATTCTATGATTCTATGTTATATGTTGTAATTGATTGTTTAAAGTTATGTATTAGGGTGTCTTTAAGTGATCTGGGTTGATAGATCAAGGATCTATAACATCTAGATGCACGATTTTGATGTTTTGAAAAATATGGAAAAAGTTTGAAAAGTGGCCTGACAGTCAAATGTCAGAGGCCTTAGATCTGTGTGTGTTTGATTTTTGTGTATATGATGTTATAGATTTGTTCTTTGTTGATAGGGCTTTAATCATCAACTTGAATCAGAGTCATATCATGTCTAGATCGAAAGTTATGAACGGTCAAACATAGTTGACCGATCACAACACAATTTCTGGGCAACCCAGAAAATTTCCAGAATTCCAGCAGTTGCCTGACAAGGTTTTCTAGGCTATAGATCTTGTTGTGTGTTTGTATATTAGCCAATTTGTTGTTTTTTTTTATTATAGTCTGGTATGTAGACTATATGTTAAAGTCACTATATCACTTAGATCTTAACTGGAACGAAAGAAAATCAAGGTCAAAGTAGGGTTGACCACTAGCCTGGAAATGAAATCTGGAAAAACCCAGATCTTCAAGAGAAAATTTTCTGACATGGTTTGACCATGCCAGATCTTGCTCATGTTATGATTTTATTATGTTATGATTCTAGATAATTATACCTTGTCATGTTGTCTTCAAGATAAAACCTTTAGATCCCACAAACAATACATAGAAAGCAAGTTACAAGAAATCAAAGTAGGCACGTAAGACTGTTCTTCAAATCTGGAAAACCCAGAATTTGAAGAACAGGTTTGACATCACTTTTGAGAGATTAGATCTCTCTGTTATGATATGTTATGACCAAGAAATCAGTTTGTGGTAGTAGTCTTACACTTGTAATATAACCTTGAAGCTTTAGTCAACCCAGAAACTTTAGGATCAAAGATTTATTGTTGGTCAAACCTCATGCCTCGGTCACTGACAGGTGTTTCTGGGCAGGCTCAAGAACACCTAAGACTACAGAATGTGTCGCTAAAGGCCTATTGCGACGGTTTATTTAGTTTTATTTTCCTAATTTCCGGAAAATGATTAAAAATAGAAAATAAATGGTTTTTAATTATTAAAAATACATAATAAATTATGAAAATTATTTTAAAGTCCTAAAAATAGTTTTAATTATTTTAAGTATATTTCAAAAATATTTAGTATTTTTGGAATATAAAAAGTATTCATTTATTTAATTATAATATTAAATAAATGATTTAAAATGGTTTTAATTCATGAAAATCATGAAAAATTATATTATGATGTTAGAAAATATTTTAGTTATAAAATATAACTTTTGATATTTTGGCATGAAAATATTAATATTTTATCAATTATCGGTTAATAAATTTAATCGTTTAAAAATCATATAAATGTGATTTTAAGGTATTAACAATACTTTGTAATATTATAAATATATTATAATATTATGTTATGATTTTCATTAATATTTAATGATAAATAGATATTAATGATTAAGGAATTATGTGGTATTTAATTCATTTAAATACAGTATTAATAATTGAAAAAAATGTTGATAAATGATATTAATTATCGGAAAATTATTACAAGTCTATGAAAATTATTTTGACTGATAAGAAAATTATCTGTGATAATTGTTAAGTGTTCAGGCAGAGTTTAATTGAACTTCGACTCATCCATTATCCGACTAGACCGTCGGGATGATAGAATTGTGTCGGTTTCAACTCGGACTGCAATAGTTTGACTTGATGCTAAGATTTATGTGCTGAATAGACTAATAAGGTTATGTGCTATGTGTTTAGGTTATTATATGTTTATATATATAACAGTATTATACTGTGATGATATTATTCTAATATTAGAGATCTATATTATTAATATTAGGTCTCAGACGAAGCTTATTATATTGCGTTACGGTAATGAACGGTTCAAGCAAGTTTCCTTTTACTTAACTCTACTAAGAGTTGTTCATTCGGATATACTTATGGTTAATCATCTCTGATTGCCATGTTGAATTGTACTATGTACATCTTGCATGTATAAGTCAGGTATAAAAGGCTGATCACCTTCATTACCAGTTGGTCCAAATATATTATTGTTCCTGTTCAATACTTGTCCAGTCAAAATTTTGTTCATGCTAATTCACAAATACATTGTGAAGGATAGCCAGCTTATTATTCAGACTCTTTCAATCATGATATATCTTTAAATTGTTTTAAAACTTGTTGGGAAAATTTCATGCTCACCCTTGCTATATCATGATAAATATTGCAGATAAGGCGAATGCGTTCGGATACAGGAAAAGGATAATGCCAAAGTTCAGCTTGGGATAGAATGTGCAGCTAATTTGTAAAAGTAGTTTTGATTAGTATTGTTATGTGTTAGATAGTTTATGATTTGTGTATAAGTTAAGGTTATTCGATTTTGGGAATAGTGTGTAAAGTGTACTGTATAAACAATCTATGTTTATATCTTCCGCAACAGTTATAGAAATAGCGAACCAGATCCGCGGTGATTCGGGGGCGCTACAGTTGGTATCAGAGCTGTTGGTTATGAAGCTTAGGTAGGAATACCTGAGACCAATAACCGCAGTGATTAGGATAAGATCTAACTCACATAGGGTTAGTTTGTTGGTAAGATTCAAAGACGAATCTTGGCGAGTTGTAAAGTTACAGAGTTCCCTAACTCTGATAGTAAAGTTGAACAGTGGTGGTGAACAGTAGTTCAGTAATAGGAGATCGTAAAAAAAAATGATCATAGCATAGAAATGAATCGTAATATATACGATGAGATCACCCCGTGATCTGATAAGGTTATGACAGTCAGAAAGAATCAATCTGATGATTGGAAAGTTTAAAGCAAGATTGTTGTGTGAATGGTACAGATTCAGGAAAGGATTATGAATACGGATTAAATGAAATTCGTATTGAAAAGGGGGTTAAGATTAGGTGGGGATTTCAATTGAGGACTCATGTCGTTGGTTTGAGTTGTATGATTCTTCGTATGGGAGTTGAATTGTACTTGGTGTAAAAACCACTTAGTTTCGCAATCGATAATCATTGAAATGTTTGTGTCGCGCTATTTGCTATATGCGTGTTCAGAGGGTGATTCCTTTATCATGTGTATAACAGGTAGATAGGTTATAGATAGAAGATATAAGGTTAAGTACGAGTTCTTAAAACTCATACTTATGTGACATTCTTGACTCATAGTTATATGAAATGTTTATGAACCCCTCAGCGAATGGACGCCAAAGTCTGACTAGGGTAAGTTCTTAAACTCATATGATTGTGGTAATTTATGAACTCATAAGTGTGGTTTGACGAACCAGGTATAGTTTTGTGTGAATAGAGTGTTAAGGATTATAGGAACAGATAGATTGTTAAGTAAATGATGATTAGTGAAGGTGTTAGGTTTTCCTAAACTCCTAGCTATGCTAAACTTCAAAATTTTGACATCAAGCTAAATACGCACTATGCGCTTTAAAAAAAATAAAATGTAGACTCGTAACCATTTTTGAAACAGTTTAAAGTACAGTCTATGCTACTTATTTCGGCTAGACGCAAATGATTTGAAATATCAAAAATTGTTTTTATTTATCACTCATGTACCATGTAACTTGGTGCAAAAATGATAAAAAGGTGATGGAGTTGTAAATACATGAATACTTAGTGTGAATTTGACTTAAAGTCGCTGTTCCACTATTGTATGATGTGTTATGATAAAGTCATATAATGACAGCATCCTCAAACGAACTGGTAATACAGTATGGCATCATGACGTCATTCTCGAAAATGTTTTCAAAAATTTTAATTTGCCAACAGGGTTTGGCTATACTTAAATAATTCTATTGAACTGAATTATTGATATGAGTCTATGCTATTCAATTCAGCTAGACTAATGTTTATGAAAACTCTCAAGTGTTCATTGAAAGAAATTTCCCGAACCAAATTATTTTGGTACGGAATTCTATAATAAGACTGAGGTGAGAAATTTTGTGCGCCTAAGGCAGATAAGAGGAACAAATTATTTCGACCAGTAGTACGTGATCAATACAGGGCGTTACAATACTTGTATATGATTATGCATGCTAAAGCGAACAAAATGAAACTTGAATGGTTGGATTTGGCCTTTAAACGAATCCGTAGTATTAAATTCCAGGTTTGTGTTCAAGAACATCAAGAACAGTACAATTTGCATATTTTAATTTTGTAATTATATGTTTTAAAGGGTTAAAATCACTCTTTAAGTGTTGGGTAATGATTATATATGAATTCTAACATGTGGGTATGTTTAATTTGGAGAATTAATGATTATGTAGTATTTATTTCGCTGAATTCTGTGTTCTTCGCGAACTGGAAATTAAGAATCTGGAGTGTCGCGTCGCGGTGCCAACTCCAGGCCTAAGACTCATGTGCATAATACACAAATAACAATAGAGCCAGAGACCTCTCACAAGACACAAGACTAATATGAAAGTGGTAATGCAATGCCACCACTTAGCAGATTGTCCAGAAAATGTTTTTTTAAGCATTCAAGTATAGAAATGTGATAGTAACTTAGTCTAATGAATATGAAAACTTGTTAGACATATAATGAGGTGTTAGAATAAATTCTTAACACGTCCATAACATAATTACGTGTGAATTGAACGATTGAATGCATAGTTAGCTTATTGTTCGTGAAATCTAATTTTTGACAATAAGTGTAGTAATTGACTAAGTATAGTCATGAATTCGAGTTAGATAAAAGAATAAACTTATGATGTTTAGTATGTTGTAATTGACTGGTATTGTGAACGTAATTGATATGTAGGATTTAAATCAAAGAACGAGTTTAGTTAAAGTGTAATCTACGCACGAGGCAAGTTTTCTAACCCTACTTGTTATCATTGTTCAAGTTTATTATTTACCTCGAGTAAATTCCCATTACTATTATTCAAGTTCGAATTGTTATATTAAAGATTGATTATCTTTTCAAAGTTTGAATCTGTTATACAATATTGTTCTATTGTATACTTCTTGAGATTATTATTCAATTTGAATACCATTATTGTTGAACCTTGTTAGACTAGTGAACCTTATTGATTCAACTAGTCCATAGTTGATGAACGTTCTAAATTTCAGAACCCTTATTGAATTATCCAAACCAAACTTCCTTTGGTGCGGACTCGAATGTCAAACTCAGATGAACAACCCCGCAGAAAGGATTTACTTATCGCGTTAGCATTAAGATATTGTGCACGATGTATGTACTAAGGGTGATCCCCTAAGTATGAGTAGAAAGGTCCATAGTCTTATGATCATTAAAGGTTTCAAGTATAACCCTTGATAACCTAGGACATAGTTCAAGGTCTTATGACCCTCAGAAATCTTTTGATTCTTGTTATTCATTCTTGATTCAAAAGTTGAGCTTTTATATTCGAAGTTATTATTTCTCTCGCATGTTATTTATTCATTGTTATATTGTTATACTTGTGGGCAAACGTGCTCACTCTTGCGTAATAATAACATTGCAGTTAAGAACGAAAGAGCAGACGAAACTTCCACTAGTAAAGGCAAGGGCAAGCTTAGCAAGTAATGAAGATTGGTTATTTATGTGGTTATGTAATGATAATTAGAAATGATGTTACTTAAGACTTATTTGTTTATGTTTCCGCACAGATGATTTAAGGTTAGAGTAACCTGGGATTTATTTATTATTCGGATGTTGTAACCCCATAAGGGGAGGATTTTATTTCTATCTATTGCATGGTTTGCATTTATTATGGGTAGATAGATAGATAATATTTGTACAGTGAACACCAAATCCCGTGGAATTTAAGTACCCAGATTTGGGGGTGTCACATTCTGAACCATCATGTTGAAAGTCCTAGATGTGGATCGATTTTGAGTTTGTGGTCCACTAATCGTGAGATTTCCACCGCTTGGTCCCCTTCCTCCATTTCCTCCTGAGTTCTTCTTTGGGAAATTCCTTGCCTGATGATCCAATGCTCCACAGTTGAAGCATCCATTTCTCTTTGGTGTAGAGCAATTGGGAGAGATGTGCCCCTCCTGCCCGCAGTTAAGACATACATTCTTCCCTTTTAGACATTCCCCCGAGTAATTCCTCCCACACTCCTTGCATGCCTCAGTTCTCTTCTTTGCTTCCCCTAGTTTTCCCCCAGAGTTTTCCGATTTGAAATTGTTGCTGCTACTGTTGTTATTGTTCCACTTCTTCTTGTTTGCACCACTACTGCTACTACCTTCCCCACGATTCCCTCCTTCATTCTTCTTCTTTTTCTCCTTGTTAAATTTCATCAGGGCCTCACTTCTGCCCTTAGCGATTATAGCTTTCTCCAGGAGAGTCGCGAAGCTACTCGTTTGTAACACCGAGAGTCTGCTATATATCCATGGTTTGAGACCCTGCTCAAATCTCCAAATTTTTCTCTCCTTAGTGTCGACCAAGTGAGGCGCAAACCTCGCTAGCTCGTTGAATTTTGTGGCATATTGAGGTACCATCATGTCTTCTTACTTCAGCTCTAGGAATCGCATCTCCATGCAACTCTGCATACTAACCAGAAAATAGTTCTCGAAAAAGATTTTCTTAAACCCGTCCCAAGGTATCACACCTTCTCCAACCCTAGTCTGGTTTTCCTCCCACCAGAAGTTGGCTTCACCCTTCAGCATGTAAGTGGAAAAGATTTTTTTTCTGATCTTCACCTACTCGGGCGATAGCGAATCGATTTCCTTGACCCAAGTTTGAGCTTCGGTGGGTTCAGTGGTTCCTTTGAACTTAGGGGGTCCCGCACTCTTGAAGTCCTTAAAGTGTGCCACTGAAGGGTTATTGGCATTCGGGGTTCGATTTTGAAGTGCCCCCACTAACATATCTATAAATTGCTGCATAGGGTTTGGTGGATCCCCAACATTACCGCCTGACCCCTCGGTTGTCTGACAACGTCTTCCTCTAGCCATCTATCTGTTTAAAATGAGCTTAATGTTATTATCTTATAACTTACTCTGCATAATATATCATTCATAAGAAGAGAACTTAATCATCACATCACATACTTAAATAAAAGCATATTTATTTATAAACATAACACCCAAGGTATTTCATCATCTTATGGCATTAAGCCATTTACATCACTTAAACCAAAGTACTTAGTAAAAACCAAAACCAAGTTTTATTTCATAGCTAAGCGTTCTAAACGCTAATAGTAAAAGTTCATCATAATAAACTAAAAGCCTCGCCTAACGGCGTCTTCATGCTCCTCATCCGCTATCTCCAGTACTTGCCCTCGACTTATAACACGTCTAAACCGGTTCTCCTCACGTGGAAAGTGATGCACCCTATGCTGGAACCTTCCATGTGCTGACTTAAATGCGTACTTCATCTTGTCTATCTTAACCTTCTTATCTCTCACTTCACCTTCTAACTTGCATGTTAGCTTCTCGACCCGAACACGGTCTCTCCTCTCATCTCCCAATAATGTAGTAATAATCTGTTTGTCAGTTTGGAGACTCTGAATCCTCGACTCTAACCCATTAATGGTATGCCTCAAGTGTGTTCTAATAGCTTCTTTCTCATCCTCCAGCCTATCCGCCTTCTAGTCTGATGCCCGCAGCTTGTCAGCCAGATCCTCGTTCCTAATTATCAGGTGGTGCATCAATGCCTCAAGCAATGCTGCAACTTGCTGCTCCCCTTGATAAGGCTCCTCCATCTCATGGACCTTGTCATCCAACTCCATAATCATATCCATCAACTCGTCTAGTAGACCATCCCTAGTAGTTTCCTCGGAGTCCTCCTCGGGCTCCTTTTCCTCTTTAAGATACTCCTCTGGGTCTGACTTAGCTGTTGCCTCAGCTATAGGCTCAAGTACAGCTATCACCAACTGCTCATTCACAACGTGGATATCTCTAACCTCCTCTTCTCATGACATCCTTCAATCAAGACAAAATAACTCGGTTAGTAGTTTAAAATAGATGTTCTTGTTTTTAGAAAAAATAGATTTGACACAACCCCTAGAACTCTACGAGAGTTCATCTCCTTATTTCCTTCACTAACTTCCCTAAGGTTATAGTCTAAGGTTCCCCACCTAAGGTTTATAACCTACGGCTTTGATACCAACCTGTGACGCCCCCAAATCCTGTTAGGTTTGTAATATTCATGAACGCAATCAAATTGCATAAAATAAGCGGAAACGTAAAAAATCAGAGTTTTAAAATTTTACAAACCATATATCTGGATCATCCTTTATGCATAATTATTAATTAAACGAAAAGATAAAGAACACGAATCATACCCTTGAAGATTCGAGCTTCCTCAGGTACAAGTTCACCTCCAAATTCTTTCGCGTTCAACTTGAATCCACCGAGTTTGGTTCCTTCCTTTGATCAATGTTAGCCACCCAAATGTTTGGCCTCTAGAGGTGATCCACCAAGGAAGAAGAAAGATTCAAGAAGATGGGTGTTTGGCAAAACCCTAGTTTTTCTATCTCTCATAGAAAAAGAGCGTACTCTCCAATAATTGGAATCACGTCTACTGTGAAAAAGTCAACAACAACACTCCACCCATAATAAGACTCATCTTATTTATAGATATAGCAACCCTCCTTAACAATTAAGGAATTGAGCTTTATTTTAATTAATTAAACTCCTTTAATTAATTAGGATCCTAATCTTATTAGGAATAATTAATTAAATTTTTAATTAATTAGCCTCATAATCTTATTAGGAATAAATGAGAGTACTTTTATTAATTAATTCTCAAACTCCTTTAGGAATTAAATAATAATAATAGTAATAATAATAATAATAAGACTCCTCTTATTAATTTATATTTAATATTCCTAAAATATTAAATAATAAATATTAAGCTATTTAATTTATTCTATCACCATAGATTAAATTAAATATACTTAATTTATTATTACGATTACGACATTAACTTCTTAAATAATTATTCTTCTTTTTATGGTGTGACCCTTTAGGTTCTCCATATTAAACCGGTTATGAATAAATCAGTTAGAATAATTCTAATCTTATTTAAATAAATAAATTAAACTATTAATTTATTTAAATAAATAATATTTATTCTACAATAAGGATAAGCCTCCCTAGCGATTAACGATTTTCCAAATAATATAGATTTCAACATTAATCATAAAAGAAGTTTTGAGTAAATAGTTACCGTACAATTCAATCCATCCACCATACAATATCCCAATTAAATATAAGACATGGAATTACTGTCAAGTCTTATTTTATTTAATTATATGTATTGCGACTCTTAAATGCACAACTCCAAATAATGCAAATTAGAAACTCCTTTCTAATTTCATTCTACCTTGGCCAAGGACTACTGGATTTTCATTTATCGAATCACATAGGACATTTCTCTTCTTTTACTATAAGTGGTAGATTCTTTATTGATCATATATTATCTCCATGTACAACTTATTATACCCAAGCATACCCTTTGATATACCCTAAGGGACTTACGGAATAAGTCAAAATATAACTCATCATACACAATATACTATGATGATCTCAAGTCCAAGGATCACTTGTACTACTATCACTACAGGAATTCCTATTGATAGGTAAGTAAAACTCCATTAGGTATTCCTTAGCGAGCCATGTTCAGTGAACTTATTCTCTAATAAGCATCTACATACTTGCTTTAGTGTCTCCACACAAATGATCATGAGATCAATCATCCTCATCCAATGAGCAAGCAACGTATGAACCAATCTATCCGGATTCACTAATCCCCAATTTAGTAATCCAACGATTGGGAACTATTTTAGTTTTAAGCTTTCTAAGAATTTAGATCTTATTAGAATGATCATCATCATTATTCAAAAAGCATTGCTTAAAACTATGGGTTTATTACATATTATAAAACAGCATCATGTAGATAATTAAAAGCCTTTAATAAATTAATACTTTTTATTAATAAATGAATAAGATTGTTACAAAGTATATGTTTTATCATCAAATATGATTGGCTTGTGTGCATACTACTTTCAATCTCTCACTTGCACTAAAGTCAATCGTCATAGTATCTCATACCCTTCTTCTCTAAGTGACGATTATCCTATTGTTGGATAAGCTTTAGTTAATGGATATGTAATGTTGTTCTTGAGGGTCAACTATCTCTATAGTGATTTCCCATCTTTCAATGATTCTTATAAATAAAAGTACCATAACACATGTTTAGATCAAAGATGAGACTTAGGAACTATTCCTAGTTTTGTAATGATTTTTCATCCAAACAATTAACTTGTAGCTTCATTTATAGCTATATACTTTGTCTTTATCACTAAACCAACAACTCCTTGCTATTTGAAATCATTTCCTATTCACTGCACCATCGTTCAATGTAACGTTTTACCTTAAAGTGGATTTTCTATAGTCTTGGTCTGTTTGAAAAACTTGAGTCTTTTAAGCCCTCTAGTTTTAATTTAGACCCACCATAAATTTGATCACATCCTTAGTGTCGGTTAAGTACTTTAAGATGTTTTTCACTGTCTGACAGTGATCTTCTCCAGAATATGACCGATCAATATCAGGTCTCGTATATTTCATTGTATACATGATTGTCACTTATGTGATCTCTCTTTTCAGGAGTCTATAGGGACTATTAAGAGAGATGTGATCCATGGCTCATCAACATGAGACAACTCTTGGAGTTTGCCATGCTAAATAACTTTAGCATCAAATGAATAAATGCTCCTTTGGTTAAACCGGGCATCCTTTTAAATCTATCTATATAGATTTGTATCCCCAATTAAGATACTCTTCCCAAATCATTCATGGATGAATGTTTAGGCAACTTTATCTTTACTGATTGTAGCATTAGTATGTCATTCCTTATCCATAGTATATCAACATATAATATTAGGAATGTCACGGCACTCCCACTGACCCTTTTGTACACACTAGGTTCATTCTTATTTGTGATAAAATCAAACTCTTTTGATTTGTTTCATATCAAAACGAATGTTCCATTTTTGAGAAGATTGCTTCAATCCATTTCTCTGAGTGTCTACAACTTTTACCTCATCGTATGTAACTGGATCATCATCTTTATGATGTGCACCTCATCATCATCATCCTTGATGAATCCATACCTCCCAGTTATCTTCGGTACTATTCCAGATTTACAATTTGGTTGTGGTACAATAGGTCTATCTATAGGTTCCTCTTATTTGACTTATAGTGTTTTGTGGTTCTTGAACTCTTCAAGATGTATTATCCTCCCACTAGCCCCTTCAATGATAAACATCTTTATCTTAGAAGGTAGCGTGTTTCGCAACAAACACCTAAACTGAATAAGCTTTCCATAAACTCTTCAGGATGTGCTATTCAGGACAATGTTTCGATCAGTTAATATTTCAGGAAAATTCTAGGCTTTTGGTATGTTATAGTACACTGAATAAGCTTTCCATAAACTCTGGAACGGACTAATTCTGACTTCAGAGCAAAGAGTTATGACCGTTCAAAGTAGTCGCGTCAAAACTATTTAACCAACTTTGGGGCAGTCACCTTGAACAACAACATATAGTGAGTAATAATTCCTTCACTAAATAGATTTTTTCCTAGAAAATTTTCATCATAAATTGGCTCCAAAAATCTTTCTATCGCCCCAATTTTGCGAGGAAAAAAAATGTAAATTGTGAAGAATGTTTCTTTCGCTAATAACTATATTGTCACTATACTTTTTTCCTTCACTGTTCCTTCGCTAAACAACTCCTCATGTGAAGGAATAAATTCCTTTACAAAATTTCCTTCGCTAGAGGCCATTTTTGGTGTAGTGTTGGGGTCGGATTTTGAGGTTACCTTATCGTAGATATGCAGCCATTTCTAGGACATTACCCTAGAGGGATACTAGAATGTCGGTAAAATCATTATGGACCGTACCATGTCCAACAAGGTATGATTTTTCCTTTCAGATGCATTAATCAATTATTGCGTATCAGGAGGCGTCCATTATGAGAAAACCATTTGAGATGATCTAGAAACTTATTGCACAAGTACTTATTCCTTGATCAGATCAAAAAAATCCTAATACTTTGCCAATTTGTTTCACTTCTGAATTCTTTGAACATTTCAAATAATTCACACTTTTATTTCAGCAAATACGCACATTCAACTCTTTGAATGATCATCTCCTTTTCTTATACTAGTTTGTTCAATTTGCAAAATTATTTTCACATAATTCAAGTATATAAACTCCATTAAGTGATATTCTAGTTCTATACAAAACATTATTATTATTATAAATAGAACAACAATTGTTCTTAAATATAATACCAAAGATTTTATTGTCCAACAATAAAATATAAATAATGTTTCCAACGTGAACTGGAATACAATAACAACTTATTGACTTAATAGACTTGTCTGTAGGCTGTGCTAAACTATAAGTTCCTATGGCTGATGCAGCAACCTTTGCTTTATTTCCACACATAGGATTACTTATCTCTTGTTTAGCTTTCTACTTCTGGTCCCTTCATAAATCTATATATATGATAACCAAAGTCGGTATCCAATACCCAAGTAGAACCTTGACTTAAAGAAAAAATTATTTTAAATCATAAACAAAATTGTATTTGTAACCGAAACTTCACTAAGCTTCTTCTGGCTATCCTCTGCATGATGCTTCTTGCAGTTTCTTTCCAATGTCCAGGCTTATTACAGTGGAAGCAAACTCATTTGCTATCCGTATCCGTTTTTTTTCTTATTATCCTTTGTTTTTGCCATTCTGTTTAACTTCTTTGAATCGTTCTTCTTTTTAGAAGATCCTTTGGCCCCTACCAGTAAGACTTGGTCTTTCTTGGTTGAAAAGTGACTATCAGCTATTTTTCAACATATTAAGCAAATCAGCGAGGCTGATATCTAGCTTGTTCATATGAAAAATTCACAATAATTGTGAAAGGAGTCCGGGAGTGAGTGCAAGATCAAATATTGGCTCAACTCTCCATCCATGACAAAACCTGTTGTCCTAATTGATCAATCAAATTGATAATGTTAAGGACTTTTATCTGTACTGTAGTGTCATCGGTCATTCTAGATCGGAAGAGCTCCTTAGATATCTGATATCTATCAGTCTTACTTTCCTCACCATCAACTACTTGATGTGCAGGAATATAGTAGGATCATCCATAGTTTATGCTGACGCGGATGCGAGAATGATGCATTGAGCCAAATGTGCATCATCTTGTCACTTTCTAAAAGTAGCAATCTCTTCCTCAGAGGCATTGTCTACAACCATTGTAGGGATAGGCGTATTAAGGACATAAGATAGCTTTTTAGCCATGAGAACTATTATCAAATTCTTTAACCAATCCATTTAATTCGGTCTAGTTAAATAGCATCTAATATGCTTCACAGTGATAGTAATTTAGACATTGTAAAATTCTATAAATGAATTTATAATTAACAACATTTTAGCATACATTCTTTTATTAATTACCAAAATAAATTAAGTCGTATTTTAAATTGGTATCTCCCACTATTTTCATCAAACTATATTACCCTCACTTATATAGTTCAGCAATATCTAATTAAAGATATGCTAGTGAGAATAAGGATCACATTTCAAATGTATATAGCCTTGTGTGTGCACAACAAACTATATATAAATAAATAGGTAGACAACTCTTGTCAATTACATCAACTATGTAACTCCTTGTATTTTGCCTCTTAAATCATAATGGTCAAGTGTGTGCACATCCGAACTAAAATGATTTAAGTTAAGTCAGACCCAGCATTTCCATATAAGTGAACAGAAAAATACAGCCCTTGTGTGTGCACAACAAAGCAGTAATGTTCAATTCCTTATAAACATCATATGTAATAAAAATAACATCTTAAATATTTAATACTTGCATTGTGTGTGCACAACAAACTCATATTAAATATTCAATACTCTATTGTTTCTATCATGCTAGAAGGCGACGTTCGATATTCCAAATATCTTTGAACGTTACAACTTAATATAAAATATTTGAGGGGTTTGTTATTAATTTGTCTCATCTTTTTTAGAACGCATGCACACACATATATATATAAAATACGCGTCATATAATTAACATACGAAACATGTTTACATAATATATAATATATATTGTATAAGCATGCACATATAGAATACTATATTCTACCCGGATTGATTATGGACTTTTATTCTAGTTTGGTTCACTAGAGCCACCAAGTGAACCAAAAGGTCAAACCCTAGGGGTGCAAGAATTATTATTTAAATATAACTATTACATTTAAATCTGGGCTCCATTACAAACGGGTCTTCAAGCCCTCCTTGCTCCTTGATCTCCAATTCTTCAAAATTAATTATAACTATTCCTATTACAAAACTATTTAAAATAAATAGAAACCATGATCAACAGTCAAGGGAAAGTACATAGGAGGGAGTAAGAATTTATATTAAGAAAAAATAGAGAAGACGAGGTACGCAGACCCCATTTAATAAAACTCATACATTCATGCATCCAACCACATTGGTCAATAGTCCATGATCAATTTCATTTATTATCAAACACATCACCATATGCATCAATAAATAACATTCATCTCATGATTAATAAACATTCAATATATATATTGATATCATTTAATGGGCAAATTTAGTTAGTATAAAATTTAATTTCGAATCAAAATAAACTCCTTTATTTTAATCCAAGTTTAAATCAAAATAAATGTGAGAGCCCCAAATTCGGGTCCCAAATTATTGCGGATTCGGTACAATCATTCTATAACTATTACTTATTTGCGAAAGATATAAACATAAACTGTTTATACATTAAACTTGCACACTTTTCCCCAAGGTCGAGTAACCTTCACTTAATACACAATTCATAACTTATTTTACTTACAATAACATTAATATATAATATCGTTACAAATCTAACTGCACACTTATACTTACAGCTGGAACTGTCATTGACCTTCCCTTATATCCGACGTATTCGTCTTAATCTGCAATGTTTATCATGATATAGCAAGGGTGAGAATAAGTTTGCCCAACAAGTTTAAGTTCAATAATTTAACGATATACCATGATTGAAAGAATTTGAATATTAAGCTGGCTATAATTCAACAATATAATTGCGAACTAGCATGAACAAGTTTTCTGACTGAACAAGTATTTAACATGAACAAATATATCTGGACCGAATGGTAATGAAGGTGATCATCCTTTCATACTTGATGAATACATGTCATACGCACAGGGTGCAATTTAATAATTCTTAGACATGGCAATCAGAAATGATTAACCATACATATAATTGAATAATACAACTCGGGGTCGAGTTAAGAAAGACTTGCCTGAACCGTTGATTACCGCTATGCAATTTAATAAGCTTTGTCTGAACCTAATATTAATAATATTGATTGCTCAGTTAGAATAATATCATCACAATATATAAAATAACCTAAACACATTATCACATAACCCTATCAGTCTATAACACACATAAAATCTAACCTCAAGTCAAACTATTTTAGTCTGAATTGAATTCGACAACATTCTAACATCCCGACGGTCTAGTCAAATAAAATTTTGAGTTTAAGTTCAATTAAACTCTGTCTAAACACTTAACCATTATCTAAGATAATTTATTAACATTCACAATATCTTTCATAAGCTTGTAATAATTTTTAAATAATTATTACTATTTATCATAAGTTTTCAATCATTAAAATCATATTTATATAATACAAATACCACAATATTCTATTATCATTAATATCTATTTATTATCAAATATTAATGAAATACATGTCATAATATTATAATATATTTATAATATCACAAAGTATTTTTAATACTTTAAAATCACCTTTATATGATTTTTAAACAATTAAATTCATTATCCGATAATTGCTATTAATATTAAAATATTAATATTTTCATGACAAAATATCAAAAGTTATATTTTATAACTTAAAATATTTTTTATAACACATAAATCATTTTATATGATTTATAAAATATTAATTCTATTTTCCCATAATTTATTTAATGTATTTATTAAATAAATTAACTATCATTAATATTGATTAATTAATAAAATTCATCACAAAATATTAGAAGTCATTAAAAATAACTTAAAATATTTTCTTATACCATAATATAATTTTTCATGTATTAAAATTATTTTTAAATAATTTATTTAATATTATAATTAAATAAATTAAATACCATTTATATTCCAAAAATATTAAATGTGACGTCCCCAAAATAGGTATACATCACCCATCTTGAGTCGCCAAATACATGGTATAAAATTCAAATACAACTTAATTATACAACAGTCGTGTAAAATACGACAAAACATAATCTAAGAGTTTTAATTAGAATATTGTCATCTAGACAATATCCACACTCAATGGAGTCCTCATTACATTTATTGTCACACTATTTTATAGAATAGTGAGGACTACTAAAACAACCATCTGGACCGTCAATCCATTCCCCGACTCGTCCCAGCTATATTCTCATTTCCTGAAGAGAATAGTGAAATAAAGGGTGAGCTCAACTAGCCTAGTAAGAAATATTATGACTAAGATAATGCAGAATAATTTATCGTTAGCCTTCAACAGTGTTAAACTGATAAAATATAACAAAAATCAAGTTTAACTGCAGCGGAACAAGAAATCCAATAGAAGAGTTAAGTAGAGAATAAAATCTACTATCTTCTATTATTTAAAAGGTTTTTCATCACTTTTATCCCTGAGACTCAGCTTAATAAATAAACCACATCATCGCTGCACTACGGCCAAGGATATTCATTAGTATCACGACCACAAATTATCCATGCACTACAGGCCAAGGATATTCGTGTATTCATCAATGGTCATGATCATGCCAACAACTGTCCATCAATGCACTACGGCCAATGATGACTTTTACCACATCATTTGTAACATTACGGTCATGATTATACCGAATAATCCATGGTAATAATCACACCAAGTCCATCTATGCACTACATGCCACATATGACTTTCAACATATTATAAACATGAGGATGATGACAATGATATAAGAATTCAATAAAAACAAGTTCAAGGATAAATTTTTAAAGATTGATAATTTAATTTATTAAGAAATCAATAACGTCCAAACTGTCAATATGATACTATTTTGTGGAGTAAAATTCAAGAATGCTCAGAAAAATATTTTCATGAAAAATACTGGATGAAGCGCAAATATCCAGGATATTCTACTAATTTTGTGGAGTATAGAAGCCAAAACTTTAACCAACTGAGTATAATAGAATATATGAAACTACAAATGGATTTTTGTCCGCCATGCTGTAATCCACGTAGACAGATCATTTCCATAATTTAATAAGGAATGAATACGAAGGATCATTCACCATGCATGCGGTAATCCACATGACGAAAAGTTATTCCAATGAATGATAAATAATGGAACCAGTCATGCGTAACTCAAGAAAGAGCGGATATTCCAACGTAATAATAAAGAATGGAACCAGGTCATGTGTAATCTACATAGACAAGATATTCCAACAAAATAATAAAGAATGAAACCAGGTCATGCGTAATCCGCACAGACAGGATATTCCAACATAATAATAAAGAATGGAATAACAACATAATTCACTGTGCATGCGATAGATCGCATGACATGAAGTTATTCCAATGTAATAATAAAGAATGGAATAACGTAAGAATTCACCATGTATGCGTGATTGTTATAGACGAGTTATTCCAACATAATAATAAAGAATGGAATAACAACGAAATTCACGGCATGCAATTGACGATCAGACGGAGTTATTCCAACAGAATAATAAAGAATGGAATAACAGAAGAATTCACCATGTATGCGGTACTTCGCATAGAAAGGTTATTCCAACATAATAATAAAGAATAGAATAACAACCCTTACGAGTATTGAAAGAAAATAACTCTCTTCATGAATACGAAAGAATAATACCCCTTACCTTAGAAGAAGACAGTGAATGATGTAACATTCCAAAATTTTAAATTATAATATTAAATATTTATTGATTTATATAAGTATTTAATGGATATGTTTATTGTTGAATAAATAATTGTTCAATTTGAGTTGATGTGGTTTAGTTAATTATTTGTTGTATAAATAATTAAGGAGTTTAAATTATAATATTAAATATTTATTGATTTATATAAGTATTTAATGGATATGTTTATTGTTGAATAAATAATTGTTCAATTTGAGTTGATGTGGTTTAGTTAATTATTTGTTGAATAAATAATTAAGGAGCTAAGAAAATTAATTGGTATGAGATTATATACTAATTTAATTTAATAATTAAGTTAGAGAGCTAATAATGATTAAATGAATTAGAATATTTTAATTAGAATTTGTAATTAAAATAAGGTGTTAGTTGGTTAAATAAATTTATAATTATAAAGGAAATTATAATTATGTGGACTTATGTGTTAAAGTAATTTAATAGATTAACATTTGAATTGATTAAATTGATTATTTAATTTATTCGAAGTGTGACAAATAACCTTGCTATAAAGGAGTTATTAAAATAAATTAAAGGAGTTTAATTCAGTTTTGCCAAACAAGGCCTAATGTCTATTAAGTCTTTATTCTAATTGTGTTTTACCAAACAAGGCATAAGGATTAAAGGATTATATTTTAAGTGGGTAACCAAACAAGCCTTATGGCTTTTGATTTTCAAAAATATTATAACTGACATCAGTTATATTTATATTATATAATTAATATATATTATATCTTATACGTTATAATTCTAGTACGTATGTTAGACTAGAGAAAGAAAGACTCAGTTGAAGAAAAAGGGAGAGAAGAAGAAAACTAAGAGAGAAAGTGAGTGATTTCTAACAGATTTTTGAGAAAGGAAATGGGGAAAAGAAGCTTGATAATCAAAAGGATAGCCATCATCTTCTTAAATCAAAGGTAGGATATTAATCCTCTTATTTTATTTTAAAGTTTAGTTTTTTTCTTCCAAAAAGTTCTCTGTAAAATAATTGTAAAAGATGAATTATTGATATATATATATATATATATATATATAACTTTGTATGATAATTGTTTGTAAAAGGTTGTTTCATGAGTTTATATGTGATTATGGAGAAATTAAGTCATGTATGTATGCAATTTGTGAAGAAAACCATATTACAGTGTTTATATGAAAATATATGAATATGACTTAGTTTAAAATGAAATTAAGGTTTGATTAATTGTAAATATATATAAATTGACTATTGAATTTGATAAAGTATGTATAATCATAACCATGGTATTTTGAATTTACTGTTTTGATTGAAAAACAAAATCACAGTGTTGATTTTCATTAAAAATGTCAAAAAATGGAGTTTTTATCAAAACCAATGAAATTGGGTGTTATAAAGTTGATGTATATGATATTGTAAGTGTAAAAACATGTTAAGAGTATTGAAATTATGTTTATATGAAGTCTATATGTGTATTACATGTTAATTAGTTTGTTAGATTGGAGCTTGTAGGCCAATTTGGCTTTTTGTTCATCTTTGTTGCACGAGAGCTGGTCGTGAAGTTCGGACTTTAGGCGCCATTGTGTGATCCAATGATACAAGTTTCAGCAACAGTAGTGCCGATTATGCATCTTAGCGGCGTAATCGTTGGCTTTGTGACTCAAGTCATGGCCTTATTTCAATATCCATAATACCAACCACGATTTAAAAATGGCGCCATGTATGTATGAAGTTAGCGAGAATGGTCTAACAGTGTTACTTTGTTACATAAATTTTGAAAATAAATGTTATGTGTTAATAATAGGAATGTTAAATGATGATTTCAGTAGTATTAAACTATGAATGAGCATGTTATCAAGGGTTAACTAGTATTAACATAGTTTGATTATGTGAATTGGTAATTTAACCTACATGATGTATATATTTGTTTATATAGATATAAAATGTTGGTAATGACTAATTATGTCATGATGACATATATATAGGGTATTGATATTCAAGTGGTAAGGGTTAGCTTGTGCTAAAGGCAAGTTCTCTAACTCTACTTTTATAATTATGCGAATTTTTAAACTCTTTTGAGCAAATTTTCTAACTCCATACTTTCATTGAGTTAGTTGTTTATGCAAGTTTCCTAACTCTAAACCTTCGTTATGCAAGTTTAATTTCGTTGAGTACGTTATTGCTTTTAATTCAATTTCAATTACACAAGTTGCTAACTCTACACTTTCGTAGAGCTAGATTGTTTATTATTGATAAAGCTCTTGTATCTATTGGTTCATGAGGATGCAAGTAATCTAAATCGTATACTTTATTATTGAGCAAGTTTCTTAAATATGTAACTTGTGATTTAGCATGCGAGTCGTTATATTTTAATATTCTAGTGTTGAACAACTTTGTCGTTCAAATTACTATTCACTATGCATGCTTAGTATCCAATTCTCAATAACCTTGACTTAATATTGTTCAAGCAATTTATATTATGATTATACAATGTTTATGCTATTAGATTATTCCTAAAGCATGGTACTAATTTATAAATGTTGATTCAGTTATGATTATTCCATAGCATACAGTTATTTCTTTTGTAATAAACTAATCCTTAGTTGATTTTCGTTGAATTCTAAATTACCATGTAATGTATCCAAACCAAACTTACTTTGGTGCGGACTTGTATTCTAAATACTGAGATGGACAACTCTTTTATTAGAGGTTTACGCTTAGCGTTGAAATGGTTGTGCACAATACATTGTACGAAGGGTTGATCCCCCTAAGTACGTGGAGTCCTTATAGTCTTATAGCTGTTAAAGTTAAAGTTGAAAGATTATTTATAACTGTAGACATGATTCGTGGTCATTAGACCCTCAGTAGTATGTTTTAAAATGTTAATAGAACATATCATTCAGTTTTATTGAGCCTATTTCTGGCAAATGTTGTAATGCTATAAAGTTATTCATTCTTATTTCAAGTGAACCTTGTTTGCTCACTCTTGCATATTATATACTTATTGCAGCTAAGGTTGAGAAGGTCAATGAACCTACCACTAGCAAAGGAAAGGGAAAAATGTACAAGTGATGAAGACTTGTACTTTTATTTTATCGTTATAGACTTTTGAATGATGTAATAATTTAATTTCCGCATTTGAATGATTGTAATTAAAGGTTAGATAACCTGGGGGATTTTTGTTTAAGTTTAATCCTGTATGGGCAGGTTTTCTTTTATTATTCAATTCTATTATGATTGGGTAGTTAGAAATGAATGTTTTGATTAAGTGAACACCAAATCTTGAGGTAATGAAGTACCAGGATTTGGGGGTGTCACAACTGGAATAGTGAGGTAGCAGACTTCTCTTCTTCTTTCTCTCTATAATTTCTCTTTATAATAATTGCTCTATAGCTTTAGTGAATTGGTGAGAAATGAAGAAAGAATGAGCTTCTATTTATAGGAAAATATATTTTCGATAATTGCACGTTTTGGTGCTTGAATTATTACAGTATAATACCTTTCTCTTTTTCTTCATTTTTAATTTAGTCCTGCAAGTATTATCAAACTTGCACCACCTCCCCTAATAGTAAATAATATGAATCAATAGTTCAATCATGTGAATCAATAGTTATAATCATGTGAAAATACGAATTACAGTATAGTACCTCCATCTATACCTCCATTTTTAACTTAGTCATGCAAGTATTATCAATCTTGCACCAACTCCCCTAATAGTACAAGAATGTGAATCAATAGTAGACACATGTGAACAAATAGTTATAATCATGTGAATTAATAGCAATTAATTGCTCATTTATCCTAAGCAATTACCCGATTAATCAACATAACCTTCGTACATCAATTATTATCAAAATAAATGTCGATTTTCACTAACACTAATAATTCCAACACAATAGAACTATACATTTCATCTTTAATCAACACGAACTTATTCATCATTAATATTATAATTCACAATATTTAACAACCAGGTCGTTTCCAGGAAAGAGGGGGCTTTGCGATAAGGATTTCTCCTTATTGGCGCGCAATTAGGTGACCAAACCTCTCGATTGTGAACTTCTAGACATTGTCAATATTGCAAATAATAATATGAATAACTTTGCCGTCTCAATTATTGATTTAATAATATAACATATTATGCAGATGATACTGTGACAATAATTGAATCAATAATATGAGAGATATGATGCATCAATTAATGTAGCAATAATTGAGTATAACTAAGTGACTTCTCACGTAAGCATCAATAATCAATACAGTGTGCTACTATGCAACCATGCGTATTACTGTACTTTTACTACCGGGTAGTTCAACAGTTTTAACGGTAAAACTTTCGCTGTTATTTTTATAAAAAGATAATTCTGTCGTTTTCTAACTAGGACAATACTTCCGTTGGGGTCCACCAATGATTGTGCCGTCGTACGAATATTCTCTGTTAAAACGAATATTCCTTGACCAATTGAATATTATATAACCACTTCCTTACTTTGCAAAATCTGTAAATATTACCCACAACTATAACATTATATCAAATTCACACCATAATATTCAAAAATATAATTCGAGAAAATTATTCTTTATTCATAAAAGTTGGGGTCTTACAACCTCCCCTTCTTATGAAATTTCGTCCTCAAAACTAGGGTACGTACCTGGTATATCGAAGAGGTGAGGATATCTTGACTTCATCTCAGATTCTAACTCCTAGGTCATTTCCTCCACATCGTGGTTTCTCCACAAAACTTTGACTAGAGGTATAACCTTGGAGTGTAGAATATGATCCTTCTTATCCAAGATTTTAACAGGTAACTCTTCATATGTTAAATCTTCCTCTATCTCGTCTGGTTCTAGTTCAATAATATGGTTCAGGTCTCTCACATATTACATAACATAGATATGTGAAAAACTTTATGAACACGAGACATACTTGGCGGTAAGGCGAGTCTATAGGCCACATGATCTCCAATATTGAATTCCACGTTCTTTCGATGAAGATCAACATAACTCTTTTGTCGATCTTGTGAGGTTTTTATAAGTTGTCGGATCATTTGATTCTTTTCTGTAGTCATACGTACCAAATCCGGTCCCAACAACGTTGCTTCACCCACCTCATCCCAGCATACTTGAGAATGACACTTTCTTCCATACAACGCCTCAAATAGAGCCATGTCAATACTTGCTTGATAACTGTTGTTGAAGGAAAACTCCACCAATGGTAAGAACTTGTCCCAAGTTCCTTTGAAGTCAAGGACACAGAGTCTTAATAGATCTTCAAGAGTTTGAATAGTCCTCTCTGACTGCCCGTCTGTTTGAGGATGATATGCCGAACTAAATCGTAAATCTGTGCCCATAGCTTTTTGCAAACTAACCCAAAATCTTGAAGTAAATCTTGGGTCTCGATCAGAAACTATGGATACTAGCATACCATGCAATCTTACAATCTCATTTATGTACATGCTAGTAAGACGTTCAAGTGTATAAGATTCCCGTATTGGTAAGAAATGAGGAGACTTGGTCAATCTATCAACAATGACCCAAATCGCATCTATGCCTTGAGAAACCTTAGGAAGACCGATAACGAAATCCATGGTAATGTGCTCCCACTTCCATTCTAGAATTTCAAGTGGTTTCAATGGACCTTTTGGAACTTGATGCTCCTCCTTGACTCGTTGACAAGTTAGACACCTTGAGATAAACTCCGCTATCTCTCTTCATATTGCTCCACCAAAATTTATGTCGAAGATCACGATACATTTTGGTACTCCTAGGATGGATTGCAAACGGTGTGTTGTGCGCCTCCATCATGATTTTATACTTCAAGTCAGGGTCGTTAGGAACACAAAGTCTGAAGTTGACTCGAAGTATTCCTTCTTCATCTATTCTTACTTCCGGCATAGCACTTTCTTGCACTTTCTTCCTCATACGCATCAGCTCCAGGTTTGTAGCTTGAGCAGCTTTAAATTTATAGATTAAAGTCGGATCAACTTGTATGTTAGACATCATCACATGGGTCCCTAGAGTCTTTAACTCTATCTCCATCCTTTGCAAGTCATATAAAATGGGCCTTTGCGTTGACAATATCGTACTCGTACCGGCATATGATCTTCTACTCAATGCGTCAGCTACCACGTTCGTTTTTTCCAGGATGGTATTGAATAGTATGATCATAATCTTTCAACAGTTCGAGCCATCGTCGTTGTCGCATGTTGAGTTCCTTTTGAGTGAAGAAATATTTGAGGCTTTTATGATCCGTATAGATCTCCACCTTCTCTCCATACAGGTAATGCCTCCAAATCTTAAGCGCAAAAACGACAGCTACCAACTCTAGATCATGAGTAGGATAATTCCTCTCATATTCTTTGAGTTGTCGTGAGGCATAGGCTATGACTTTCCCATGTTGCATGAGAACACATCCTAACCCTTTGCCTGAAGCATCACTATAGATGACAAATCCCTTTGAGCCAAATGAGATTGTCAGAACAGGTGCTGAAATGAGTCTTCTCTTGAGTTCTTGAAAACTCTTCTCACATTCTTCGCTCCAACCGAACTTTGTATCTTTTTGAGTCAACTGAGTTAATGGAGTAGCGATTCGAGAAAACCCTTCTACGAATCTCCGATAATAACCAGCTAAGCCGAGAAAGCTACGTACTTCGGTCACTAACTTAGGTTTCTCCCAGCTTTGAATTGCTTCAATCTTTTCCAGGTCAACAGATATTCCATGATTTGATATCACGTGCCCAAGGATTGCTACTTGCTCAAGCCAGAACTCGCATTTCTTCAATTTGGCATAAAACTTGTTTTCACGAAGCTTTTGGAGTATCAGCCTCAAATGTTGCTCATGATCTTCATGACTTTTGGAGTAAATGAGAATGTCATCAATAAAGACGACCACAAAGTGATCCAAATATTCCTTGAATACTTGGTTCATCATGTCCATGAAAGCAGCAGGAGCATTAGTCAATCCAAAAGACATGACTAGGAATTAAGTAATGCCCGTCTGAGAGTTACGAAAGCCGTCTTTGGAATGTCATCGGTTCTAATCTTTAACCGATGATATCCAAAGCGAAGATCGATCTTTGAAAAGAATTTGGCTCCTTGCAACTGGTCAAACAAGTCATAAATCACGAGGCAACAGTAATTACCTATTTTGATGGTGACATGATTCAACTCCCGATAATCAATACAAAGTCTCATACTTCTATCTTTCTTCTTCACGAATAGAATAGGAGCACCCCAAGGAGACGTACTAGGACAAATGAAACCGATGTCTAACAATTCCTGTAGTTGGGTTTTTAACTCCTGAAGTTCAATAGGAGCCATTCGATATGGGGCTTTGGAAATGGGTTTTGTCTTGGGGTTCAAGTCGATACCAAACTCGATTTCACGCTCGGGGTAGGCCAGAAGTTCTTTGGGGAATCGTCGAGAATTTTATTAACAATAGAAATATCATTCAAATCTGACGTATTTTTGTTTAAATCTGTGACATGAGCTAAGAAAGCTTGACATCCGTTTTTCAATAAACGAATAGCCTTATGACTTGAGATGAACGTGATTGATTTTAATGGTTTGGTCGCTTGAATTTTGATAATAGGTTGATTAGGAATATGAAAGCTAACAACCTTACGAAAATAATCAATTTTAGCATGATGAGTAGTTAACCAATAAATCCCTAGAATCACGTCAAATGCAAGTATTTTTAAGGAGATAAGATCGACAGGTAACGTGTGGTTAACGATTTGAATCAAACAAGACTTATAAACAGTTGATGTAATGAAAGTTTCTCCCAATGGAGTTTCAACAGATAAGTCAAAGTCTAATTTCTTCGGAGTCAAATTTAAACGTTGAGCGCAAGTAGGAGAAATAAAAGAATGGGTAGAACCGGTATCCAATAAGGTATATACTTCGCTAGAGTTTATGATAAGCTTACCCGTGATGACCTCGTTCGGGTTCCTTGCTTTCTAGGAGGTCACGGCAAACGCTCTCCCTTGAACTACTGGTTTTGACTTGTCTGGGATGACATTTGGTGTCACCGTTCCAACTAGACTTGGCTTCCCAGTACGACAAAATCTAGCTAGGTGACCTTCTCTTCCACAATAGTAACACGTTTTGAATTGCTTCTTTAGCATTTTAGGCCCGATGTGTCCCTCCCTCCGCATTTGAAGCATTTGATAGGTGGTCGTTCTCCTTCCTTAACAACGGGTCTTTGGTCTTTGGCGTCTTTCCATCATTGTTGAATCTCCTCTTCTTGAAATGTCCACTCTTATTGTCTTGGTCATGATTACCACCGAAGTGGTTACCATTTCTGGCATGTTGATTCCCTACACATTTTTTGTCACCGCTTCGATGGTATTACCACCGGGTATTTTCATTATCTGGCTACTTTCTCTTGGTTGCGTTGACTTTCGTTATCGCGCTCCAATAATCGAGCCCTATTTACAACATCTAAATACAAACCACGGTTTATGAGAAATAAGATATTGGCGTATCTCCGGTTTCAAACCTCTTAAAACATCGGCGTCATTCTCTCCTCATTATCAACCAAGTGGGACGTGCTTAACCGACAACTCGGCAAACTTAGCTTCGTCTTTGCGACACGGTCATATTATTACGCTCCAACTTGATGAACTCTACCTCTTTTATGTAGCCGAATACTTTCGGGAAAGTACTTGTCGTTGAATAGTTCTTGGAACTTCTCCCAAGACATCTTGATCACGGAAGGTTGAGTACACTTTATCGATTCCCACCCGATGTATGCCTCTCCTCGCATGACATAAAGGTGGCAAAGGAACCTTTTGCTCCTCGGAGCATCCCAAGACATCAAATATCTTGGTGATCTGCTTTATTATCCACGCTTCCGCCTTAAGTGGTTTTGACTCTCCAATAAACTCTAGTGGTCCCACTCCTTGAAGCTGTTAGCGGTGGCCATTCAGAGAGTTTCCGGTGTTTCCACCTACATTTTGGATGAGGCCCAGCTCTACTTTGATGTTGCATGAATTGCATAATGTGACAACCCGAGAATTTAGAAAATTTTTAAAATTTTAATTAATTAATTTAAGGTTCAATATTAGAACCTAGACATAAAATAAGTATATGCGTTTGATATTTTTAAGAAAGAATTTTGAGGATTTCAAAATTATGTGAAGGATTTAGGTGAATTATTCAGGATTAAGGGTACACGTGAATATGTTATTTGTAAATGGTATTATATGTGTACAGTATGTGGTTAAGGATCAAGGGCTGACCAGATAAACGATATCTATAACAAACTCTAGGTATATATTAAGAACGTCAACGTTCGATTAGAAAATCCTAGCGAATTATAAGAAACCCTAGAAACCGATTCTAGAAACCCTAATTTCAGTTCCGGGAATCCGAAACCATAATTCGGAAGTTGAAACCCTAATCTGAGAACTTAAAGGATAATTATAATGCTCTAGTGCTATTAATTATAATATTAATTAGGTTAAAGGTTAATTATTTAGCAACTCCTAATTTCAAATTTTTAAATCCTAATTTTAGGATTAGAAACCCTAATTTATAATTAGGGAAAACCTAAGTGTTAGTTTAATAATTTTTATGTTAATTAGGAAATATTAATCCTAATTTTCAAGTTATAAGTAATTAAAAAACCCTAATCTAATTACGAAATCTAATTTTTAAATTAGAAAATTATTTTTCTATTAGAAACCATAATTTTTGGGTTATAAACCCTAATGACCAATTTTAACCCTAATTGCTAAATTAGCAATTTTAATTAGGAAATACTAATCCTAATTAGAAAGATTTAAATTATGATTAGGAAATTTTAATATAATTAGAAAATTCTAATTATAATTTAGAAATATTAATTTTTATTTAGAAAATCGAAATTTAGAAATCTTAGAATTAAATTGCAAAGTTAAGGGTTAAACCCTAAACCCTTAGGGTCAAACCCTGGATTAAAACATAAACCCTAAGGGTTTGGACCATTTACATAATTGCCATTAAATTTAATAGTCTAATGACCATTTTGCCCTTTGTTGAATAATTGAAGGAAACTTACAAATCTAGTTAAAGGGGAGTTGGTGACCAACTATATATCGGTCGTATGGCCTAAATCTCACAAAGAATCGGTAGAATTAGCGACTCCCAGCATTGCATCAAGTCATTTTATAGATTAGAGAGAGAGAAAGGCTACTTGACTTTTCATTTTCTCCAACCTTTCTCTCTCTAGAATTTCGAGATATAGAGTGAGAGTAAGTGATAAGTGGAGATAATATCATATTTTAACAAACCATGAACATATCCCAAAGATCAAAAATCAAGATCAAGCTTCAAAGTGGTATAAACCCTATTTTTTGTAAATCTTGTGTTTTGATGTTAGTTGTTGGTTAGATATGTGTTAGAAGGTGCCTTTTAGAGATCTGGGTTGTTGGATCATGGATCCATAACATCTAGATGCTCGAATCTAAAGACTTCAAAAATCTGGAAATGTTGAAAAAAAAAAGGCCTGATAGTCATATGTCAGTGGCCTTAGATCTTTATGTGTTAGCTGTTTAAGGCGTTTTATGTTTTAGATCTGTAGTATACCATGTTGTCTATGATCTGGAACTGGAAACAGGGTCAGATCATGTGTAGATCGATAGTTATTGTTGGTCAAACATCTTTGACCGATCATGAAGTCTGGAATCTGGGCAGCCCAGATTTTTCTAGAAAGCTTCTGACAAGTTTTGTAGACATTTAATCTTGCTGTTATTTGATGTTTTGTCTATGTTGTTGTTTGATCCTTATAGTCTAACATGAGGAGTACCTATTCAAACCTTTAGATCACCATGATATTGCTCAGAATCACAGAAATTTGTGGTCAAACAACCGTTGACCAAACTGTTCAAGAACATTTCTGGAAAACCCATAAATGTTCAAGAACAGTTCTTGACCCCTAGTTTGACCGGTCCAGATCTTGCGTTCATGATGTTGTTAAGTTGATAATATGTTATATAGGTGTTCCTTGCCATGAGTACTAACTGAGTGGACCATGAGAACAACAAACGGATTACCAGGACATATATAAAATCTAGCTAGAAAGTTGGTACTCGAGACTGCCTGGGTTTCTGGGTTACCCAGAAAAACCCAAGAAGCTCTGACTTGGATAGTCTGATCTTCATGTGGTGGTATGATATAACCAAGACGATGGTTTCATATTGTAGTGTTACATTTCGACTACAAAATCAAAGTCTTAGCAAGCCCAGAAACTTTATACCCAAGAAAATAGAATCGGTCAAACCCATTAACTTTCGAACAACGACAAAAAATGCTGGTTGGGTGAAGAATGAATGCTCAAGAACACTTATAGCGATTTGTTATGTCGCTATATAGAATTTAGCGATGGTTTTATTAATTTTGAATTTCGATTTTTGAAAATTATTTAAAAATAGATAAAATGGTTTTTAATTATTAAAAATACAAAATAAATTCCTAAAAATTATTTTAAAGTCAAAAAAATAGTTTTTAATTATTTAGAGTATATTTCATAAATATTTAATATTTTTTGAATATAAATGGTATTTAATTTATTTAATTATAATATTAAATAAATTATTTAAAAATGATTTAAATACATGAAAAATCATGAAAAATAATATTATGATATAAGAAAATATTTTAAGTAATTTTCAATGACTTTTAATATTTTGTGATGAATTTCATTCATTAATCAATATTAATGATAATTAGTTTATTTAATAAATATATTAAATAAATTATAGAAAAATAAATTAATGTTTTATAAATCATATAAAAATGATTTAAGTATTATAAAAATATTTTAAGTTAAAACATATAACTTTTGATATTTTGTCATGAAAATATTAATATTTTAATATTAATAGCAATTATCGGATAATGAGTTTAAGTGTTTAAAATCATATAAAATGATTTTTAAAGTATTAAAAATACTTTGTGAGATTATAAATATATTATAATATTATGTTAGGTATTTCATTAATATTTGATAATAAATAAATAATAATGATAAAAGAATTATGTGGTATTTAATTCATTTAAATACGATATTAATAATGGAAAATTCATGATAAATAGTAATAATTATTTAAAAATTATTACGAGCTTATGGAAAATATTTTGACTAATATTAAAATTATCTGAGATAATTGTTAAGTCTTAGGCAGAGTTTAATTGAACTTAGACTCGATAAAAGTCCGACTAGACCGTCGGGATGTCAGATTTGTGTCGGGTTCAACTCAAACTGCAATAGTTTGACTTGATACCGAGTCTTATGTGTGTTATAGACTGATAGGGTTATGTGTTAGGTGTTATGTGTTTAGGTTATTCTATGTATGTCTATATATATAATATTATTATATTGTGATGATATTATTCTAATATTGGAGATCTATATTACTAATATTAGGTCTTCGGATAAAGCGTTATAAATTGTGTAGCAGTAATCAACAGTTCAGGCAAGTTTTTACTTAACTCTACTAAGAGTTGTTTCATTCAAATATGTTTATGGATAATCATTACTGATTGCCATTGTAGAATTGTACTCTATACATATTGCATGTATAAGTCAGGTATGAAAGACTGATCACCTTCATTACCCTTCGGTCCAGATATATTTGTTCATGTTATATACTTGTTCATTCATAAAACTTGTTCCTGCTAGTTCACAATTATATTGTTAAATTATAGCCAGCTTATTATTCAGATTCTTTCAATCGTGATATATCGTTAAATTATTGAACTTAAACTTGCTGGGCAATTTTATGCTCGCCCTTGCTATATCATGATAAACATTGCAGATTAAGACGAATACGTCGGATACAAGGAAAGGTTAAAGACAGTTCCAGCTTTAGTTTATGCATGTGATTAGATTTATAATAGTAATGTATGATGATAATGTTATGTATTAGACAAGTGATGTATTGTGTATAAGTTAAGGTTACTCGACCTTGGGGAATAGTGTGTAAATGTATTGTATAAACAATTTATGTTTATATCTTCCACAAATAGTAATTGTTGTATAGAATGATCGAACCGGATCCGCGGTGATTCGGGACCTCGGATTCGGGGCCCTCACACATAAAGCCTCTGAACATTCCATCGTTCATCATTTGGTTAGTGTTGTTGTTTGCATGAGGATTGTTGCCTTCCTGATGCACATTATCCTGATTATTGATCTATGAAGACTCAACGGTCTCCTATGCTCCATTGCTATTCTCCACATTCTCGGATGTTATTTTCCAATACTGCCACAAAACAAGGGTTAATTGACATGAAACATATTATCCCTATACTCTAACCAACCAATTAAATACCAAATAAACTTAGGTAGGTCATACTAGCGAAGGAATTCCCTGTCTCTCCCCTCTTAGTTCTTGTCTCACATCTCAGCCAGGGATCATATCCCTAAGCTTTGATACCAACTGTGACGCCCCCAAAATAGGTATACATCACCCATCTTGAGTCGCCAAATACATGGTATAAAATTCAAATACAACTTAATTATACAACAGTCGTGTAAAATACGACAAAACATAATCTAAGAGTTTTAATAAGAATATTGTCATCTAGATAGTATCCACACTCAATGGAGTCCTCATTACATTTATTGTCACACTATTTTATAGAATAGTGAGGACTACTAAAACAACCATCTGGACCGTCAATCCGTTCCCCGACTCGTCCCAACTATATTCTCATTTCCTGGAAGAGAACAGTGAAAGAAAGGGTGAGCTCAACTAGCCCAGTAAAAAATTTTATGACAAAGAAAATGAGAATAATTTATCGTTAGCCTTCAACAGTGTTAAACTGATAAAATATAACAAACATCAAGTTTAACTGCAGCGAAACAAGCAATCCATTAGAAGAGTCAAGTAGAGAATAAAATCTACAATCTTCTATGATTTAAAAGGTTTTTCATCACTTTTATCACGAGACTCAACAATAAATAAATAAACATCATCATCCTTGCACTACTGACGAGGATATTCATTAATATCACGACCACAAATTATCTATGCACTCTGAGCGAGGATATTCGTGTATTCATCAATGGTCATGATCATGCCAACAACTGTCCATCAATGCACTACGGCCAATGAGGACTTTTACCATATCATTTGTAACATTACAATCATGATTATACCGAATGATCACTGGTCATAATCACACCAAGTCCATCTATGCACTATAGGCCACAGATGACTTTCAACATATTATAAACATGAGGATGATGACAATGATATAAGAATTCAATAAAACAAGTTCAAGGATAAATTTTAAATATTGATAATTTAATTTATCCAGAAATCAATAACGTCCAAATTGTCAACATGATACTATTTTGTGGAGTAAAATTCAAGAATGCTCAGAAGAATATTTCCATGAAAAGATACTGGATGAAGCGTAAATATCCATGATATTCTACTAATTTCATGGAGTATAGAAGCCAAAACTTTAACCAACTGAGTATAATAGAATATATGAAACTGCAAATAGATTTTTGCCTGACATGCAGTAATCCACGTAGACAGGTCATTTCCATAATTTAATAAGGAATGAATACAAAGGATCATTCACCATGCATGCGGTAATCCACATAGACAGGTTATTCCAACAAAATGATAAAGAATGGAACCAGGTCATGCGTAACCCACAAAGACAGGATATTCCAACATAATAATAAAGAATGGAACCAGGTCATGCGTAATCCGCACAAGCAGGATATTCTAATAGAATAATAAAGAATGGAATACCAACAGAATTCACCAGGCATGCGATAGACTGCGCAGACAGGTTATTCCAACAGAATAATAAAGAATGGAATAACAGAAGAATTCACCATGTATGCGGTTGTGACGCCCCCAAAATTAGGTATACATCACCCATATTGGGTCGCTAGATATATGGTACAGAATTCAAATACAACTTACTAATACAACTGTCGTGTACAATACGACAAAACATAAACTGTGAGTTTGAATACAAATATTGTTTACTAGAGATTATACAAACTGAAAAGGAGTCCTCATTACAATTATTATCACACTATTTCACAGAATAGTGAGGACTACTAATGTTATCCTCTTGACCATTACTCCGTTCCCCGACTCGTCCCAAATTATATTCTCATTTCACGAAGAGAACGGTGAAAGAAAGGGTGAGCTCAACTAGCCCAAGAAGAAATATTATGACTAAGATAATGCGAAATAAATTATCATTAGCCTTCAATGATGTTAAACCGATAAAATATAATAAACATCAAGTTTAAGCTGCGGTAAAACAAGCAATCCATTAAAAGAGTCAAATAGAAAATAAAATCTACTATCTTTTATGATTTAAAGGTTTTTCATCATTTAGTTATAGTTGAGACTCAAACAATAAATATTCCACATCATCGAATCACCCCCACTACTACTGCGAGGATATTCTTTAGTATCACGACCACAATTATCCATGCACTTTCTACGGGCGAGAATATTTGTGTATTCATTAATGGTCATGATCATGCCAACAACTCGTCCCATCAATGCACTATGAGCCAATGAGGATTTTTACCACATCATTTGTAACATTACGGTCATGATTACACTTGAATAATCCACAGTCATAATCATACCAAGTCCATCTATGCACTACTGAAAGCCACGGATGACTTTCAAAAAATATAAATATGAGGATGATGACAATGATATAAGAATTCAATAAAACAAGTTCAAGAATTAATTTATCCAAGAACCAATAACAACCAAATCATCAACATGATATCTTTGCTTTGTAGTAAAAAAATTCAAGAATACTCGTAAGAATATTTTCATGAAAGGATCTTTGGATGAAGCGCAAATATCAAGGATATTCCACTAATTTCATGGAGTATAGAAGTCAAAGTTTTAACCAACCGATTATAATAAAGAATGGAATAACAAAAGAAATCACCATGCATGCGATAGATCCATGCAAAAGTTATTCCAATGAGAATAATAAATAACGGAACCAGTCGGAAAAATTTACACCAAGCGGTGGATGTTCCAATGAGAATAATAAAGACGGAACCGGTCCTGTAAAACACACATGCAGACATGATGTTCCAACGGAATAATAATAAAGAGCGGAACCGGGTTCGATTGTAAAACACATGTATGCAGGATGTTCCAAATGTAATAATAATAAAGATTTTAATCAGTCCTAGTGTAAAACACACGACGGGATGTTCCAATGTAATAATAGAAGAATGTCACCAAGTATAGGGTAAACCACAGCGTATACGAGTTATTCCAATGTAATAATAAGCAATGGAATAACAAAGCAGTTCTCTTCATGAATAAGAAAGAATAACACCCGTTACATTAGTAGGAGATTGAATCTTTGCAGATAGTGTAATAATGAGAATACTCTTCTTCTTTCTCTCTTATTCTCTCTATACTTTCTCTCTCTATAGCTTGAATGAATTCATGAAAAATAATGAAGCACTAGGCCTCTATTTATAGAAGATTTCTAGCTTAGCACTTGCCATGTGAAAAGGCAAGTGGCTTGACGAATGATGATGATGTGAAAAAAAAAGTGGTTTTTGGCGCTCAGTAATGTGAAACACCAAGTGGTTTGACGCTTTGAAATGTGAAACGACAATTGGTTCGGCCGCACAGTAATATGAAACGGCAAGTGGTTTGGCGTCGATAATAAAGGTAATTATTATTGACGAAGGTAATTACTATTGTGAAGGTAATTACTATTGACGAAGGTATTTACTATTGACGAGAGAGACTCTTAGATGATGACATATGGGCCCCCCATAAAATAACCAAACTTACCACAAACGTCTCATAATAGACTCTTTATATACATCAAGGATTGAATAAATATTACCACAAATCATTTTATTTTTAATCAACACATATTTAATCTTTCAACAATTATTAATCATTTATAACTTGTCTTCTCAATTATTAATTTAATAATATAACATATTATACAGATGATATTGTGACAATAATTGAATCAATAATATAAGAGATATGATGCAGCAATTACTGTAGCAATAATTGAGTATAACTGAGTGACTTCTCACGTAAGCATCAATAATCAATACCGTGTGCTACTATGCAACCACGCGTATTACTGTACTTTTACTACGGGTAGTTCAACAGTTTTAACGGTAACACCTCCGCCGTTATTTTTATAGAAAGATAATTTTGTCATTTTCTAACTACGACAATACTTCCATTGTGGGGTCCACCAATGATTGCGTCGTCGTACGAATATTTCCCGACAAAAAGAATATTCCCCAACCAAACGAATATTTTATAACAACTTGCTTACTTTGCAAAATTTATAAATATTACCCACAACTATAATATTATATCAAATTTATTCCATAATATTCAAAAATAATATTTATAGAAAATTCATCTTTATTTATAAAAGTTGGGGTCTTACAACGGTACTTCGCATAGACAAGTTATTCCAACATAATAATAAAGAATGAAATAACAACAGAATTCACCAGGCGTGCGATAGACCGCACAGACAGGTTATTCCAACAGAATAATAAAGAATGGAATAATAGAAGAATTCACCATGTATGCGGTACTTCGCATAGAAAGGTTATTCCAACATAATAATAAAGAATGGAATAACAACCCTTACGAGTATTGAAAGAAAATAAATATTCATGAATACGAAAGAATAATACCCCTTACCTTAGAAGAAGACTGGATACTGGAATAGTGAGGTAGCAGACTTCTCTTCTTTTTTTCTCTCTATAATTTCTCTTTATAATAATTGCTCTATAGCTTTAGGGAATTGGTAAGAAATGAAGAAAGAATGAGCTTCTATTTATAGAAAAATATAGTTTCAATAATTGCACGTTTTGGGGCTCGAAATATTATAGTATAATACCTTTCTCTTTTTCTTCATTTTTAATTTAGTCCTGCAAGTATTATCAAACTTGCACCACCTCCCCTAATAGTAAATAATGTGAATCAATAGTTCAATCGTGTGAATCAATAGTTATAATCATGTGAAAATATGAATTACAGTATAGTACCTTCATCTATACCTCCATTTTTAACTTAGTCATGCAAGTATTATCAATCTTGCACCAACTCCCCTAATAGTACAAGAATGTGAATCAATAGTACACACATGTGAATAAATAGTTATAATCATGTGAATTAATAGCAATTAATTGCTCATTTATCTGGTTAATTACCCGATTTGTCAACATAACCTCCAGACATCAATTATTATCAAAATAAATATCGATTTTCATTAACACTAATAATTCCAACACAATGGAACTATCCATTTCATCTTTAATCAACATGAACTTATTCATCATTAATATTATAATTCATAGTATTTAACAACCAGGTCGTTCCCAGGAAAGAGGGGGCTTTCCGATAAGGATTTCTCCTTATTGGCGCGCAATTAGGTGACCAAAGCTCTCATTGACAGAACTTCTAGACATTGTAAATATTGCAAATAATAATATGAATAACTTTTCCGTCTCAATTATTGATTTAATAATATAACATATTATGCAGATGATACTGTGACAATAATTGAATCAATAATATGAGAGATATGATGCAGCAATTACTGTAGCAATAATTGAGTATAACTAAGTGACATCTCACGTAAGCATCAATAATCAATATTGTGTGCTACTATGCAACCACGCGTATTACTGTACTTTTACTACCAGGTAGTTCAACAGTTTTAACGGTAAAACTTTCACCGTTATTTTTATAAAAAGATAATTCTGTCGTTTTCTAACTACGACAATACTTCTGTTATGGGGTCCACCAATGATTGTGTCGTCGTATGAATATTCCCTGCTAAAACGAATATTCCCCGACCAATCGAATATTATATAACCACTTGCTTATTTTACAAAATTTTTAAATATTACCCACAACTATAACATTATATCAAATTCACACCATAATATTCAAAAATATAATTCGAGAAAATTATTCTTTATTCATAAAAGTTGGGGTCTTACATTAAAATTTTATGAAATATACTCAAAATAATTAAAAACTAATTTTTGGACTTTAAAATAATTTTTAGGAATTTTTTTTATATTTTTAATAATTAAAAACTATTTATTTCAATTTATTTATTAAAGCAATTAATTTTTGGAAATTAATATTACATAAATGGCCCTATAGCGACAGAACCATCGCTATAGGTGTTCTTGAGCCTGTTCTTAAGCTTCATGTCAGTGTGCAGGGTAGGTAGTTTGACCACCTACTGATTCATGCTCGCTATGTTTCTGGGCTTGTTCTCGTTTTAATATTGTAGTAATAATGTAGTACTAACCTTAAATAAATTTCATGGCCAACACACAACATAACAGTGAGTTATAAGCCTCACAAAATCATGTCAAACGTGTTCTTGAGTTTCTGACTTTTTATTCATGTTCTTGGAGAGCTAATGGCAGATAAAGTCTTAACTTAATACTCATATTCACTCTCAATCTCGAAATTCTAGAGATGGAAAAGTTTTGGACAAAATGAAAAGTAAAGTGAGACTTTTCTTACTTTTGATCTATATAAATTATAATGTAATGCATATAGCTGACAAGGATGACTAATATGGGCTGATTTCAATCACAAGGGGCAGCTAGGGTTGGTCAACAACCCAAAATATGGAAAAATTTGAAAGCAACATCCAATAATGCAACAAGGGAAATTTAGTCATTAGACTTTTAAATTTAATGGCATTCATCTAAATGGTCCAAACCCTTAGGGTTTAGGGTTTAACCCTTAGGGTTTAGGGTTTAACCCTTAGGTTTTACAAATTAAATTTCTAAGATTTCAAAAATTAGGTTTCCAAAATAGAAATTTAATATTTCTAAATTATAATTAGAATTCTATAATTATATTAAGATTTCCTAATAATAAATTCAATCTTGCTAATTAGGATTATTATTCCCTAATTAAAATTGCTAATTTAGCAAATATGTTCAAAATGGTACATTAGTGTTTATAACCTAAGAATTAGGGTTTCAATAGCAAAATAATCTTTCTAATTTAGAAATTAGATTTCGTAATTAGGTTAGGGTTTTCTAATTACTTATAACTTGAAAATTATGATTAATATTTCCTGATTAACATTAAAACTATTTAATGAACAATTAGGTTTACCCTAATTATAAATTAGGGTTTCTAATCCAGAAATTAGGGTTTTCTAAATCAATTAGGGTTATCCCTAATTAGGATATCATTAATAACGTTTAAATCTTATACTATCATTTGCATTCCCAAATTAGGGTTTTATATTCCGGATTAGGGTTTTGAATTCCCAAAACTAAAATTAGGGTTTCTAGAACCGGTTTTAGGGTTTCATATAAATTGCTAGGGTTTTCTACCTGAACATTGACGTTCTTAATATATACTTAGGGTTTGTCCACTAATATAGGCTATTTGGTCAACCCTAATTTTTTAACCATATCTTCGTACATACATATATATACCATATACACATAACATAATCATTTATATCCTTAATCCTGAATAATTCACCACATAAATTTTAAATTCATAGAATTCCTTCTCTGAAATTTAAAATCCATTCACTTATTTTCTGTCTAGGTTTATTATTTAACCTTAATTCAATATTTTAAAATTTTATAATTATTCAAATTCTTGGGTTGTCACATTCATTCCTTCTTCTAAAAATTTTGTCCCCAAAATTTACCTTACACCTTACACCATACATCATACACCATACACCATTCATTCTCATCATCACATGCTACCCAATACATTCCTCACAAGAGTAAAATTTTTGAAGTTGTGCTGAGGGGTTATACAAACTATTGTCTGCCGTTTTCGCAAAGGTTTTATGGAAGTTCATCCGCAAACCGTCATAACTTACAGACATAGTGGGTAATTAGTCCGTTATGCCATGTACTTATTAAGTACTACTAGTCGAATCTGTTTCTCGTCACTGTCATAGGCACACAAATTTTACCTTAGTCTTATTAGATTCAGCAAGGAGTTTTGGAAAATTTATGTCTCCACTAATAATCATTTGCTTAAATAATCTATCTATTCATATTATCCTCAGTATTCCGTTTACACATAGTTCTACCCAGTTCGTCAAACCACACTCATGAGTTCAGGAACTTTCCACAATTATATGAGTTTAAGAACTTGTCCTAGTCATACCTTTGGCGTCCATTCGCTGAGGGGTTCATAAACATTTCATATAATCATGAGTCACGAACGCACCATAAGTATGAGTTTTAAGAACTCGTACTTAACCTGATATTCTCTATCTATAACCTATCTATCTGTTATACATATGAGAAAGGAATCACCCTCTTAACATGCATATGGCAAATAGCGCGACAAACATTTCAATGATTATCAGTGCCAGAAACTAAGTGGTTTTTACACCAAGTACAAATTCCCCGCCCATGCAAGGAATCATATAACTCAGCTGCTGACATGAGTCCTTAATTGAAATCCCCACCTAATCTTAACTCCCTTCTCAATACGAATTTCATTCAACTCGTATTCATAATCCTTTCCTGAATTTGTACTCATTCATAGACACACAATAATCTTTTTGTAAACTTTTCAATCATTCGCTTGATCCTTCTCCATATTATAACCTTATCAGACCACGGGGTGATCTCATCGTATATATTAAGATTCATTTCTATTTCTTGATCGTTTTGTTTTTTGATCTTCTATCACTGCACTTTTAGTCTTTTAGACTATCTATTCACCACTACTGTTCAAATTTATTATCAGAATTAGTGAACTCTGTATCTTTTTTAACCTGCCGAGATTCATCTTTGAATCTTACCGACACACTAACTCTATTTGAGTTAGTACTTATCCTAATCACTGCGGTTATTAGTCTCAGGTATTCCTATAAAAGGTTCATAACCTACAGCTTTGATACCAACTGTGAGAGCCCCAAATCTGGGTCTTAAATCACCGTGAATTCGGTACAATCATTCTATAACAATTACATATTTGCGCAAGATATAAACATAAATTGTTTATACATTAAACTTACAAACTTTTCCCCAAGGTCGAGTAACCTTCACTTAATACACAATTCATAACTTATTTAACTTACAATAACATTAATATATAATACCGTTACAAATCTAACTGCACACGTATACTTAAAGCTGGAACTGTCTTTGACCTTTTCTTGTATCCGACGTATTCGTCTTAATTTGCAATATTTATCATGATATAGCAAGGGTGAGCATAAGTTTGCCCAGCAAGTTTAAGTTCAATAATTTAACGATATACCATGATTGAAAGAATTTGAATAAGCTGGCTATAATTCAACAATATAATTGCGAACTAGCAGGAACAAGTTTTCTGACTGAACAAGTATTTAACATTAACAAATATATCTGGACTGAATGGTAATGAAGGTGATCAGCCTTTCATACCTGATGAATACATGTCATACGCACATGGTGCAATTTAATAATTCTTAGACATGACAATCAGAAATGATTAACCATAAATATAATTGAATAATACAACTCGAGGTCGAGTTAAGAAAGACTTGCCTGAACCGTTGATTACCGCTATGCAATTTAATAACCTTTGTCTGAACCTAATATTAATAATATCGATTGCTAAGTTAGAATAATATCATCATAATATATAAAATAACCTAAACACATTATCACATAACCCTATCAGTCTATAACACACATAAAACCTAACCTCAAGTCAAAATATTTCAGTCTGAATTGAATTCGGCAATATTCTAACATCCCGACGGTCTAGTCGGATAAAATTTTGAGTTTAAGTTCAATTAAACTCTGTCTAAACACTTAACCATTATCTAAGATAATTTATTAACAGTCAAAATATTTTTCATAAGCTTGTAATAATTTTTAAATAATTATTACTATTTATCATAAGTTTTCAATCATTAAAATCGTATTTATATAATATAAATACCAAAATATTCTATTATCATTAATATCTATTTATTATCAAATATTAATGAAATATGTCATAATATTATAATATATTTATAATATTCCAAAGTATTTTAATACTTTAAAATTACCTTTATATGATTTTTAAACAATTAAATTCATTATTCGATAATTACTATTAATATTAAAATATTAATATTTTAATAAAAAAATATCAAAAGTTATATTTTATAATTTAAAATATTTTATAACACTTAAATCATTTTATATGATTTATAAAATATTAATTCTATTTTTCCATGATTTATTTAATAAATTTATTAAATAAATTAACTAACATTAATATTGATTAATTAATGAAATTCATCACAAAATATTAAAAGTCATTAAAAATAACTTAAAATATTTTCTTATACCATAATATAATTTTTTTGTATTAAAATCATTTTTAAATAATTTATTTAATATTATAATTAAATAAATTAAATACCATTATATTCCAAAAATATTATATATTTATGAAATATACTCAAAATAATTAAAAACTAATTTTTGGACTTTAAAAAAAATTTAGAAATTTATTTTGTATTTTTAATAATTAAAAACTATTTATTTCAATTTATTTATTAAAGTAATTAATTTTCAAAAATTAATATTACAAAAATGGCCCTATAGCGACAGAACCTGTGACAACTGGAGAATTTGAATATTTTTAAAATTTTTATTAATGGATTTAAGGTTCAATATTAGAACCTAAACAGAAAATAAGTGTATATTTTTGATATTTTTAAGATAGAATTTTGAGAATTTCAAAATTCTGTGAAGGATTTAGGTGAATTATTCAGGATTAAGGGAATATGTGAATATGTTCTGTGTATATGATCATTTATGTGTTCAGAATGTGGTTAAGGGTCAAGGGTTGACCATATAATCGATATCTGTAACAAACCCTAGGTATATATTAAGAACGTCAACGTTCGGTTAGAAAACCTTAACGATTAACATGAAACCCTAGAAACCGGTTTTGAAACCCTAATTTCGGTTCCGGGTATTCGAAACCCTAATTCAGAAAATTGTAACCCTAATCTGGGAACTTAAAGGATAATTATAATGCGCATATGCTATTAGTTAAAAGATTAATTAGGGTAAAGCTTAATTAATTAGCAAACCCTAATTTCAAATTTAGAAAACCCTAATTTCTGGATTAGAAACCCTAATTTATAATTGGGAAAAACCTAAGTGTTAATTTAATACTTGTAATGTTAATTAGGAAATATTAATTCTAATTTTCAAGTTTTAGTAATTAGAAAACCCTAATCTCATTAGGAAATCTAATTTCAAAATTAGAAATATTATTTTTCTAATTTAAAACGCTAGTTCGTGGGTTATAAACCCTAATGACCATTTTGACCCTAATTGCTTAATTAGCAATTTTAATTAGGAATTATTAATCCTAATTAGCAATATTTAAATTATGATTAATTTTTTTTAATATAATTAGAAAATTCTAATTATAATTTAGAAATATTAATTTTTCGATTTTTAGAACCTAAATTGGAAATTTTAGAAATTAAATTGTAAACCCTAAAGGGTTCAAACCCTAAACCCTAAGAGTTTGGCCATTTACTAGAATGCCATTAAAATTAATTGCTAAATGACTAGAATGCCCTTTGTGTATTCTTTAATGGTTGGAGTGTAGATCTTGCCAAGATAATGGGTTGGTGACTAAACTCTAACCCTAGCCTTAGCTATGTGTCAATTATCAGCCATTCCTTCCAGCCAAATACATTGAATCTAACATATTAATGGTAAGAAATAAGTAAAGAAGCTTACTTTACTTCTCATTATTGCCAAGACATTCTCTCTCTTCCAACTTCGAAATCTAAAGTGAGAGGGAGTGGGGAACAAAACCATTATCAGTTATTAGCTCTCCTTAAACAGATCACAAGGATCAGAATCAAGATCAAGCACTAGAAAGGTATAAGAACCCTAATTTCTAAAATTTCATGATCTGGTGTTAGTTGTTAAGATTTGCTGTTTAAAGTTGTGTTAGAAGGTTTCTATAAGTGATCTGGGTTGTTAGATCAAGGATCTACAACATCTAGATGCATGATTTTGATGTTTTGAAAAATCTGGAAAAACTTTGAAAAGTTGTCTTACAGTCATATGTCAGACCCCATAGATCAGTGTGTGTTAGATTTTTAGTGTGTTTTATGTTATGAATCTATTCTATGCCACGTGGACTACAATCTGGAGCTGGAATCATGGACATACCATGTCTAGATCTCCATAAATAAGCAGTCAAACTGCGTTGACCAGTCACAAAAATGGGTTTCTGGGTAACCCAGAAACCCAGAGCTTGTCTGACAGTGTATTTGCAGGTCCTTGATCTTGCTTTTGGTAATGGTTTATGACATGATGTTAGTTTGATGTTGTAGCCAGACATATGGACTACACGTATATGCCCTTAGATTACTCGGAACCTTAACAGAATGAAAGATAATCCGGGTCAAACTTGTGTTAACCAACTGCCTTGGACAAATTCTGGAAAACCCAGAATTCGTTGAAGAACAGTTCATGTCAGGTAGTTTGACCGACCCAGATCTTGTGTAAATGATTTTGTTATATTGTTATGATGTTATGCTGTTGTACTCTAACATCAAGACTACAATTGGGAACTTTTATATCACACAAACAAGTCATAGAATGCAAAATATATGGATCCAAAGTAGGTATCTAAATGCATTTCTTCAATTTCGGAAAACCCGTAAATTGAAGAACAAAGACATCTAACAGTGTTTTTGGAGACTTGGATCTCTCTCATTATTATGTAGAATGGTCATGAACGTGGTATATTATGGTAGTATTACATAAGTACTACAACTCGAAAACAAACTTCAAATTTCGAAAAGCAAACGCGAACACTAATCTATTTATGGTCAAACCACCCCCCTTACTCACTGACAAGAAATCTAGGTTTAGGCTGATGAACACCAAGAACACCTATAGCGATGGTTCTGTTGCTATAGGGCTATTTTAATAAATATTAAATTCCAAAAATTATTTATTTTAATTAATAAATAGAAAAAAATAGTTTTTAATTATTAAAAATACATAATAAATTCCAAAAAATTATTTTAAAGTCTGAAAAATATTTTTAATTATTTTGAGTATATTTCATAAATATTTAATATTTTGGAATATAAATGGTATTTAATTTATTTAGTTATAATATTAAATAAATTATTTAAAATGATTTTAATACATGAAAAATAATATTATGGTATAAGAAAATATTTTAAGTTATTTTTAGTCACTTTTAATATTTTGTGATGAATTTCATTAATTAAACAATATTAATGATAATTAATTTATTTAATAAATATATTAAATAAATTATGGAAAAATAGAATAAATGATTTAAAAATCATATGAAAATGATTTAAGTGTTATAAAAATATTTGAAGTTATAAAATATAACTTTTGATATTTTGTCATGAAAATGTTAATATTTTAATATTAATACCAATTATCTGGATAATGAATTTAATTGTTTAAAAATCATACAAAAAGTAATTTTAAAGTATTAAAATACTTTGTGATATTATAAATATATTATAATATTATGTGATGTATTTCATTAATGTTTGATAATAAATAAATATTAATGATAAAGGATTTAGTGGTATTTAATTCATTTAAATATGATATTAATAATGGAAAATTTATGATAAATGGTAATAATTATTTAAAATTATCATGAGCTTATGAAAATTATTTTGAATGATAATAATATTATATAAGTTAATTGTTAAGTGTTAGGCAGAGTTTAATTGAACTTAAACTCGTGAATTGTCTGACTAGACCGTCAGGATGCCAGATTTTTGTCGAATTCAAGTCAGACTAAAATAGTTTGACCTGATACCGAGTCTTATATGTGTTATAGACTGATAGGGTTATGTGTTATGTGTTTAGGTTATTCTATGTATATCTATATATATAATAGTATTATATTGTTATGATATTATTCTAATATTGAAGATCTATATTACTAATATTAGGTCTTTGGATAAAGCGTTATAAATTGCGTAGCGGTAATCAACGGTTCAGGCAAGTTTGTTTTTACTTAACTCTACTAAGAGTTGTTTTATTCATATATGCTTATGGATAATCATTGCTGATTGCCATTAATTGTAGAATTGTACTCTATACATATTGCATGTATAAGTCAGGTATGAAAGGCTGATCACCTTCATTACCCTTCGGTTCAGATATATTTGTTCATGTTATATATACTTGTTCAGTCAAAAGTTTGTTCCTGCTAGTTCACAATTATATTGTTGAATTATAGCCAATCAATTATTCAAATCATTTCAATAATGATATATCGTAATATTATTGAACTTAAACTTGCTGGGCAATCTTATGTTCACCCTTGCTATATCATGATAAACATTGCAGATTAAGACGAACGTGTCGGTTACAAGGAAAGGTTAAAGACAATTCCAGCTTAAAGTTAATGATTGCGATTAGATTTATAAAAGTATTGTATAATAATAATGTTATATGTTAAATAAGTTATGAATTGTGTATTAAGTTAAGGTTACTCGACCTTGGGGAATAGTGTGTAAATGTATTGTATAAACAATTTATGTTTATATCTTTTGTAAATAGTAATAGTTGTATAGAATGATCGAACCGGATCCGCGGTGATTCAGGACCTCGGATTCGGGGCCCTCACAGTTGGTATCAAAGCTGTAGGTTATGAACCTTAGGTAGGAATATCTGAGACTAATAACCGCAGTGATTAGGATAAGATCTAACTCACATAGAGTTAGTTGGTCGGTATGATTCAAAGATGAATCTCGACGGGTTATAAAAGATACAGAGTTCCCTAACTCTGATAATAAAGTTGAACAGTAGTGATGAATAGATAGAGTCTAAAAGACTAAAAGTACAGTGATAGGAGATCGTAAAACAAAATGATCAAGACATAGAAATGAATCATAATATATACGATGAGATCACCCCATGATCGGATAAGGTTATAGTATGGAAAGAATCAATCTAATGATTGAAAAGTTTACAGCAAGATTGTTGGGTGTCAATTGTACTATGAATTTGTACAGATTCAGGAAAGGATTATGAATACCAGTTGAATGAAATTCGTATTGAGAAGAGAGTTAGTGTTAGGTGGGGATTCAATTGAGGATTCATGTCGGGAACTGAGTTGTATGATTCCTTGTGTGGGCGGGGAATTTTACTTGGTGTAACAACTACTTAGTTCTGACAATGATAATTATTGAAATGTCTGTGTCGTGCTATTTGATATATGCATGTTAAGAGGGTGATTCCTTTCTCATGTATAGAACAGATAGATAGGATATAGGTAGAGAATATAAGGTTAAGTACGAGTTCTTAAAACTCATACTTATGTGACATTCTTGATTCATAGTTATATGAAATGTCTATGAACCCCTCAGCGAATGGACGTCAAAGGTCTGACTAGGACAAGTTCTTAAACTCATATGATTGTGGCAAGTAAATGAACTCATAAGTGTGGTTTAACGAACTAGGTAGAACTGTGTGAAAATGGAATATTGATGCTAATAGGAACAGATAGATTGTTAAGCAAATAATTATTAGTGGAGACATAAGTTTTCCAAAACTCCTAGCTATGCTAGACTTCGAAATTTTGACATCAAACTAAATACACACTATGTGCTTTTGGAAAAAAAAATATGTAGACTCGTAATCATTTTTTAAACGGTTTAAAGTATAGTCTATGCTACTTATTTCAACTAGACGCAAATGATTTGAAATATCAAGATATCTTTTATTTATCACTCATGTACCATGTAACCTGGTGCAGAGATGATAAAAGTTGATGGAGTTGAAAATGCAGGAATACTTAGTGCGAATTCGATATGAAAATCATTGTTCTACTATTGTATGATGTGTTATGACAAAGTCACTCGATAACGACATCCTAAAACAGACTGTTAATACAGTACGACATCATGACGTCATTCTCAAAAATATTTTCAAAATTTTAATTTGCCAACGGGGTTTGGCTACACTTAAATAATTCGATTCATATGAGTCTATGCTATTCGATTCAGCTAGACCAATGTTTATGAAAACTGTAAGAGTTCTTTGAAAACTTTCCCGAATCAAATTCTTTTGGTGCGGAATCCAATAAGACTGAGGTAAAAGTGTTAGTTCCTAGTAGGCACAAGTTATCTAGAAGGGGGGGGGTTGAATAAATATTTGTAAATCTTTTCGTTTTAACTTGTTCTTAGAAAATGATTAAAACTTTGCGGAATTAGTATTTGTTTTAATCTTCTTTACCAAGCAATGGAGTTATGAGCGAGTAAGGCAGTTATAGCAGATATAGCAGTTATAACAATTATAGCATGAATGTAAATGACACAGTTGTTTTTAAGTGGTTCAGAGCACTCAAAGCTCCTAGTCCACTCTTCTACTCAACGAGTAGGATATCCACTAAGGATGTCTTTTACAATCTTCTGAATCACACAGATTCCTTCTAGACCAGCAGTCTAGGAACTTCTCTAGTTCACTCTTGAACTCTTCAAGTCTAGTAGACTTGACTTTCTTACAGTTCACTATGAACTCTTCAAGTCTAGCAGACTTAGTATTCTTCTTCAGTTGATTGATAGTTGTTGAGTTCTTGATGGTTGCTACTCAGTTGCTGTGTAAGCACTAGTTCGTTAAGAACTGAGTAGCTGAGCAAGCTTTGCAATATCTCAGATCGTAGAGTTGAGCTTTAGAAAGATGTTCATGTTGTTTGATTAATGCTTGCATATCTTCTCTCTCATCTGTCTGATCTGTATATATGTGATGTTGAAAACTATCCGTTGGATCCATCCGTTGTGGCATTAAATACATCTGAGCTTTCTATGCTGTGATGGAGACATTTCTGTACATCTTCTGAATTCTGCATTCTGGCGCACTGACACTGCAGGCTGCTTTCTTACTTACCACCTAAAAAGGTGTTTTGTCCCTCTTACCCATGGTACTATCCTTAGCTTCTTCACTACGCTTCTTTGTTGCATACTAAGGATATTTTATACAATCTGGGACTGATGAGCACTGCAGCATCTGGGATCCATTCCTCACTTGTTGAAAACACAGATCATGAGGCTCGACGTTTTCTGACATGAGACAGATGATGCTCTACGATTTGGATCATGGTGTTCTACGATTTAGATCGTAGTGTCTTTTACATCCTTGCACAATATCTTTGCTATCGAACCAGAGCACTACGATTTCCTTTAAAACCTTCATACAATACGATCTTCTCTTGCTCGTGTTTGTTGACTCTACGTTCCCGAGAGCACACTACGATCGTTGACTTGTAAACTTCATGTTTCCTTCAGTACACTACGATCGTGGAGTTAGCTCGGCAATCATTGGGACCACTCTACGAAGTCCGAAGAGTCTCCTTGGCAAGGCAGCACACTACGATCTTGGTGCTCTACGTTTTACGCGCTTGACTTACAATAATGTTGATCAAATTGATGCACTATGATTTCTTCAAGACTAATCTATTACATCTTAAGATCAACCTAACAGTTTTGATCTTTCTATCTATACATTTTTTAACAGAATGATACACGTTGAAAGCTTAGATCAACCTAACAATTTTGATCTATCACTAAGTCCTTGTACATATATCCATTTAAGGACCTTACAAATAATCATGAACATATATTTTAAAACATCAAATCATAATATGCATTCTCCCAACAATCTCCCCCTATTTGATGTTGACATAACCAAGGAGATTTGTTCTCATGATTATTAGTGACTAGATGCATTTGCAGGAAATTTAAACATGACTTAGTATTTCAGTAAGCAGCTGAAATTTCTAGAGAATAAGTATGAATTTATTGATGATCAGAAGATAATACAATTCAGCATTACATCAATAGGAAATTTAAGTTTTAACTTATCTCTGTTTCCTTGACCTCTTATGTGGAGGTGGGTTGGCATACTCCTCAGCCCTTCTTTTCCTTTGAGCTTCCTCATTTCTTGCTAGCTCTTCCAGCTCGCTTAGACTTAGAACTGGATTCTCTTCATGTCTGCACATGAATGCAGGATCTCTAATTGGCATTCTTATGCGTACCGTAGACACGTCTTGTGAGCTAGGAGTTGGCTCCTTATGACTCAGAGGAATAGCTGTAGGAATAGCTGTTACAATTTCTTGCTTACCAGATCGTTGAGTCTGATGATGTCTTGCAGGAGGGCTTCGTGATGTCTGAGCATGAAATTGACTTCTCCCCCTTTCTTGAGTTTCATGACCTCTTCCTCTGCTTTGGCCTCCTTGATCTCCTTTCCCTTTATTATTCTCCCCCTTTATGTCAGCATCAAGGGTTAGAATATCGGCAGACAGCCGATTAACTCCTTGAACAAGCTCATTCAGTTGGCTTTGGGTTTGAGCAATGTCCTCTCTATTCTCCTTGATCTGTTTTTCAGCTCTAGCTTCTTTATTTTGGAGGACTGTCAGAATCATATCATTATGCTTCTCCTGATTGGCATAAGATTTCTGGAAGTCATAGATAGAAGCTTTCAAGTTGAGAATATTGTCCAGCATAATTTGATGTTGACGATCTTGGTTTTTCTGCATTTCAAGTACAGCCTCTCTTTGCTTGGCAGTAACCTGGAAATGGATCTCATCTCTGTCTGATATACTCTTCAGAATTTCTTTGATAATTTCCCTTAGCCTCGTAGTGAGCTCAGTATTTCCCTTAGCCTCGTAGCAGCAACCTGGAAATGGATCTCATCTCTGTCTGAAATTACATTTGAAGTAGCCATTGATTCTATAGTTGAGAAGTGGGATACGACTGAGCTTTCTTTTTTTCGAGTTATGGTTTCTTTGAGAGAGAGAGAGAGAGAGATAATCTTTTGAACTTCGATTTCAAAAACACGGTTCCAATTTGTACTTATAGCTTCCTCTCTCTTTTGACTTAGTGGAACAGTGTAGCCTTTGCTTGGCTCTCTACGATTTTGACTGCATATGAATGTCTTGATTTGCCCTTTGAGTCTTTAGTCTTTGAGATGTCCTTAGGATGACTACGATCGTGAGGTAGTCTTCTGGTCGTTGAGTCTATCCTGCGATCGTCGAGTCTGTCCGGCAGTCGTTGAGTCTGATCACTATTCGTAGAGTCAGTCCTACGATCATCGAGTCTGTCCGGATCCTTGCGAAGAGTTTTTGACTAAGCATTCTTTTTAAGATAACTCGGGAAGGGCCAACCTCTTGGTGATTCAAGGGTTAGGTTTGTCCCTGAGGCACCTCTTAGAGAGATTGCATTGTTATGAAGCTTGTCATCACAGGATTCACTTTGCTTGTTGGAAGGGCTTTTGTTCATCGTCGAGTCTGCACTATGATAGTTGAGTCTTTGTTACGATCGTTGAGGTAGTTGTCTGTTCGGCTCTACGATCGTGAACTTCCCTTGATCATGTCTACGATTTTGAGTACAGCCTTTATATCTGTCATGGTTAGCACAATCTAGAGCATACATTTCATGGTTGAAGATTTAGCATGCCTAGCTCACTTATTAACTTGTTAAATCTGGATTCATCTAGTGGTTTTGTAAAAACATCAGCAAGTTGATTTTCAATAGGGATATATTGTAAAGATATAGTTCCATTTTGCACATGATCCCTAATGAAGTGACACCTTATTTCTATATGCTTGGTCCTAGAATGCATGACAGGATTATGAGTTATTGCTATGGCACTTGTGTTATCACAGTGTATGGAAATAGATTTGAAATCGAACCAATAGTCAGCTAGTTGATTTCTCATCCATAGGATCTCGAAACGCACGCTAGCCTACCACAATGACAATATATTCAAACCTCTGCAGGTTGAAGTAGACACCTTTGAGTTTTGCTTTTTGCTAAACCAGGACACAAGTCTGTTTCCAAGAAGTGACAGGTGCCACTAGTACTTTTTCTGTCTGCATCCTGCAAAATCAGCATCTATGTATCCTATCAGTTCAAATGAGGATTCCTTAGGATACCATAGCCCCAAGTAGGGTGTACCCTTGAGATACCTGAAGATCCTCTTTACAAACCAGATAAATGTGACTCTTTAGGTTAGCTTTGAAATCTAGCACATATGCATGTTGCAAACATTATATCCGGTCTCATCGGCGCTTAGGTATAAAAGAGACCCGATCATACCTCTGTATTGAGTGATATCAATACTTTTACCTTTCTCATCCTTGTCAAGCTTGGTTGCAGGAGCAATTGGTGTTTTCATGGGAGAGGCTGATTCTATGCCATACTTCTTTAGTAAGTCTTTGATGTATTTAGCTTGGTTGATGAATATTACTTCATCAGTTTGCTTCACTTGTAGTCCAAGGAAGAAATTCAGCTCACCCATCATGCTCATTTCAAACTTGCTCTGCATTAGCTTAGAGAATCTCTTACATAACTTTTCATCAATAGAACCAAAAATGATATCATCAACATATATTTGAACTAGTAAGACTTTGTCTTTATGCTTTCTAAGAAATAGTGTGGTATCTACTCTACCTCTAGTGAACCCATTTTCTATTAAGAAGTTAGTCAGTGTTTCATACCATGCTCTAGGTGCTTGTTTAAGACCATATAAAGCTTTATCTAATCTATAGACATAATTGGAAAGAGATAGATTAATGAAACCTGGAGGTTGTTCTACGTAGACTTCTTCTTGAAGCTCTCCATTTAGAAATGCACTCTTGACATCCATCTGGAAGACTTTGAACTTAATGTGGGCAGTAAAGGCAAGAAAGATTCTGATGGCTTCTAGTCTAGCAATAGGTGCAAATGTCTCATCATAGTCAATGCCTTCTTCTTGAGAATAGCCCTTTGCCACTAATCTTGCCTTGTTTCTGGTGATGACCCCATCTTCATCCATTTTTTTCCTGAAGACCCACTTGGTTCCTATGACAGGATGAATCTTTAGTCTTGGTACCAATCTCCACACTTTGCTTCGTTCAAATTGGTTGAGTTCTTCCTACATGGCTTCTATCCAACTGGAGTCTTCCATAGCATCCTCTATCTTCTTTGGCTCTATCTGTGATAGGAAGCTTAGATAGAAGCATTCATTCTGAGTAGCAACTCTTGTTTTAACTCTTGCATTTGGATCTCTAATGATTAGATCCTGAGTATGATCCCTTGCCCATCTGTTCCCTGTTGGGACATCTGTCATGATCCCTTCCTGTCTTAGGTCTTCAAGGTCTATCTCTTCTTCTTGGAGTGGAGGCTCGCTGTCTTGGATGGACCTCTCTACGATTTCATTATCATGTTCTACGATTTCACTGTCTAGTACTACGATCGTAGTGTTGAGCTCGATGATTGCATTCGTAGTGTCTGCACTATCGGTCATAGTGTCTAGAGGCACTGCTTTGTCTGTGTCAGTTTCATTAAAGATGATGTGTATTGAGACTTCGACATTCAGTGTCTTCTTATTGAAAACCATGTAAGCTTTGCTGTCTGTGGCATATCCAAGAAAGATCCCTTCGTTTGACTTGAATGAATTTTGTCGACATCGCTTTAGTTGTTAAGAATATAGCATGCACGTACCAAAGACATGGAAATAGCTGACACTTGGCTTCCTTCCTTTCCACAGTTCGTAAGGTGTCCCCTTGATCGTAGAGTGAATTAATGATCTGTTCTGTGTGTAGCATGCAATGTTGATGTCTTACGCCTGTATATTCAAAGTGACGTCTTTCTTTGCTAGTAGGGTCCTTCCAAATTTCTATCGAGTTCTCGTTTTTTCTTTCAAAGAACTCCATTTTGTTAAGGAGTTCGTGGAGCTGAGAAGTTATGATTGATGCCATTGTCTGAGCAGAACTTGCCTATTTCTGAGAAATTGAATTCTCTTCCATGATCACTCCTTATTGCCTTGATTTTCTCTCCTTTCTCATTCATCACCTGTCTGAACATCTTGATTAATTTGGAGCTCGTTTCATCCTTTGAAGTTAGGAAGAATACCCATGTGAATCTGGTGAAGTCGTCGACTATGACTAGAGAGTATCTTTTGCCTCCAAGACTAGCTGTTGGGATTGGTCCAAAAAGATCCATGTGGAGCAGCTGCAAGGGTTTGTCAATGGAGTTGGCAGTCTTGCTCTTGAATTAGCTTCTAGTTTGCTTTCCAAGCTGGCAGGCGTTGCATGGCCTTTCCTTCACAAAGTTGAACTTGGGTAGGCCAGCTACAAGATCTTTTGATGCCAGTTTGGACATGTTTTTGAAGTTTAAGTGAGATAGCCTTTTATGCCATAGCCAGCTCATTTCCTCAGATGCTTTTGCCAGAAAACATATTGTCTCATCAGAGCTTAGTTGACCAAGATCTACTGTGTAGACATTTCCTTTTCTTGTTCCGGTCAGCTTTATGGCAGATGTCTTCAAATCTCTAACTAGACATTGGTTGTTGAGAAATGTTACTTGGTGACCCTAATCGCAGAGTTGGCTGATACTTAGAAGGTTGTGTTGGAGTCCTTCCACATAGTCTACTTTGTTGAAAGATATTGCACCATTGCCAGCAGAGCCATATCCTTTTGTCTTGCCCGAGCTGTTATCTCCAAAGATGACTGAGGGACCCTCCTTTTCTACATAGTTGGATAGTAGAGCTTTGTTCCATGTCATATGCCTCGAGCAACCACTGTCCAAATACCATGTTGAGGTCGTGGAGGTCTTTTCCTGTCAAAACATTTGAACCTTCATTTTGGTACCCATATTTGCATGGGTCCTTCTTTGTTAGTGCATTTGGGGACCCAAATTTGTCTAATCTTGGGTCTCACATGCATGGAATTATAATAACACTTTGTAGCCCTATGACCATATTTATTGCATATGAAGCATCTATTATAATGCATGCATGTGTGTGGTGATTCATCTTCCACTTGGACTTGTGTGGTTCCTTAGTTAATCTTCCATTAAACCGATTCTCTTTCTTCCACGTGTCCTTAGGTTTCATAAATAGTGATGAGTGTGCCTTACCTCTCATCTGTACCTTCCCAAATGATTCGTAGAGTTGATTTTGTTTGACTCTCGATTCTTCGAGGTTAGTAAGTAGAGGTTAGGTTACTCTTTTCCTTGATGAAACCTGCACGGCGTGAGAGATCCTTTACTTCTCCGAGTATAACTAGAGACAGTAGAACAAGGTTGAACTGGTTCTTCCAACTGTGAGGATTTCACAAAAGCAATACCTCTACCAAAACTTGAGACATTACTAGTGCTAGTTTCCATTGTCTTTTCCATACTTAGCTCTGAGATGGATCCCCAAAGCCTAAGCCCGTTACGTCGAATGTGCTTCTCCGACTGCAGAAGCAGTAATCCATGGATGATGAGGATCTGCTCCATACGAGATAGTCTTCTAGATCCTCAATTTTAGAGGTTAGCTTAGACTCTCTTTGTGCATGATGTGTGTTTGTCATTTTAAAGTTTCATTCTCAACTTCAAGCTTGGAAAGAAGATTAGTACTTAGAAGAGCTGTTTCAAGCTCTTCTTGAACTTTCTTCTTCTCCTCTTGAAGAAGTGAATGATCTTTAGACAAAACTCTAAACCACTTCATGTATTGATGTAGGTCAGTGGTTATGCCATGCAAAGCGCCTTAAGTCACTTATATCTACATCGGAGAATTAAAATCAAATACCTCATCGATACTTACATCATGTATGTTTAGGCTTTGTTTGTCCTTTGCATGTTTGGCCATTAAGCACAGATTGGCCATATGTGTTTCTTCCTCATCTCCTGAGTCTCGCATTTGAGTCATTATCTGAATCACTCCACGATCCTCCCAAGAACCGTGCCTTCATTGTCTCTTTTCTCGCCTCTTGGTTCCTTTGTATTCTTTCTTTGCATGAGATTTCTTCTTTAGCTCTTCTTTGATAGGCTTGTTGCGATTGGCAATGAAATGACCGTGTTTCTTGCGCAGAAGCATAAATCATTCATTTGTTCCCTCGGCCGATGAAGTTCTTTTCTTTCTTTGGCTTGGGTTACGCTTTTGTCGCATGAACCTTCTTAGTCTCTTTACCAGTATAGCAAAGTCATCGTCATCGTCTTCATCATCATCAGAGTCAATCTCGGTGATGAATTTTGATGCACTTTCATTTTCCTTGAGAGCAACACCCTTATCCTTTCTTCTTCCTTCTGATAAGGTTTCGGCGCGTTGGGTCAGCTCCAGTTCGTACGTCAGGAGATTTCCATACAGTTGTTGAACTGTCATCTCATTAAGATTCTTTGATTCTCTTATTGTTATGGTCTTTGCATCCCACACTTTCGGTAGAAGGCTCTCATGAACTTTATGGTTAGATCCTTGTTAGGATAGATCTTCCCATACGCTTCGTAGAGAGTTGAAGCGTAACATTGAATCTTTCATAGGTTGCGATCCACGCTTTTCTCCCTGCATATGGCGCCGAACATTTCATACTACTTTGTGTCGAGAGACCGCTGTTCTCTCTAACTTCTTCGGTTCCTTCGTGCATAATCGCAGCGATGCTTCCCAAACTTCCTTAGTTTGTTTTGTCTTGTTTGCAACATTTTCAAACAGATCGTCCTCTAAGGATTGGAACAGATGTTCTTTGCCTTTTTATCAAGTTGGACCGCTTCTTTCTCTCGTGGTTCCGCCCATTCTTCTTTCACTTTAATTTGTACTGCTTGGATCGTCAATGGTTGGTGCAAGCTTTGTTGGTATATAGGGCCCATTAAGAATGGTCCTCAAATAGATCTTCATCTATTGAGTCCATGTAAGCTTGCATCCCCGACTTTCCGGTTAGCAAATTTATCCTTGTTGCACATTGGTGGCTTCACGCCTCCCCTGGCTTGGATTCGCTTGGTATGAAAAGCCATTTGGATCTACTAAAGCGTGTAAACTGAAAAATAAAACCTGCTCTGATACCAATTGTTAGTTCCTAGTAGGCACAAGTTATCTAGAAGGGGGGGTTGAATAGATATTTGTAAATCTTTTCATTTTAACTTATTCTTAGAAAATGATTAAAACTTTACGGAATTAGTATTTGTTTTAATCTTCTTTACCAAGCAATGGAGTTATGAGCGAGTAAGACAATTATAGCAGATATAGCAGTTATAACAGTTATAACATGAATGTAAATGACATAGTTGTTTTTAAGTGGTTCAGAGCACTCAAAGCTCCTAGTCCACTCTTCTACTCAACGAGTAGGATATCCACAAAGGATGTCTTTTACAATCTTCTGAATCACACGGATTCCTTCTAGACCAGCTGTCTAGGAACTTCTCTAGTTCACTCTTGAACTCTTCAAGTCCAGCAGACTTGGCTTTCTTACAGTTCACTATGAACTCTTCAAGTCCAGCAGACTTGGTATTCTTCTTCAGTTGATTGATAGTTGTTGAGTTCTTGATGGTTGCTACTCAGTTGCTCTGTAAGCACTGGTTTGTTAAGAACTGAGTAGCTGAGCAAGCTTTGTAACATCTCAGATAGTAGAGTTGAGTTTGAGAGAGATGTTCACGTTGTTTGATTAATGCTTGCTTGTTTCTCTCTCATCTGTCTGATCTGTATATATGTGATGTTGAAAACTATCCGTTGGATCCATCCTTTGTGGCATTAAATGCGTCCTCAACTTTCAGATCGTGATAGAGACATTTCGCACATCTTCCTCGAATTCGCATTCGCCCACCGACACCAGCAGTCGCTTTCTCCTACCACCACCGAAAAGGTGTTTTGTCCCTCTTACCCATGGTACTATCCTTAGCTTCTTCACTACGCTTCTTTGTTGCATACTAAGGATATTTCATACAATCTGGGACTGATGAGCACTGCAGCATCTGGGATCCATTCCTCACTTGTTGAAAACACAGATTATGAGGCTCGACGTTTTCTGACATGAGACAGATGATGCTCTACGATTTGGATCGGGGTGTTCTACGATTTAGATCGTAGTGTCTTTTACATCCTTGCACACTACGATGCTATCAGTTGAGAGCACTACAATTTCCCTTTAAAACCTTCGTACACTACGATCTTCTCTTGCTCGTGTTTGTTGACTCTACGTTCCTGAGAGCACACTACGATCGTTGACTTGTAAACTTCATGTTTCCTTCAGCACACTACGATCGTGGAGTTAGCTCGGCAATCGTTGGGACCACTCTACGAAGTCCAAAGAGTCTCCTTCAAGGCAGGCACAATACGATCTTCAGGCTCTACGTTTTCTTCCTTGACTTCTGCAATATTGATCAAATTGATGCACTATGATTTCTTTAAGACTAATCTATTATATCTTAAGATCAACTTAACAGTTTTGATCTTTCTATCTATACATTCTTTAACAGAATGATACACGTTAAAAGCTTAGATCAACCTAACAATTTTGATCTATCACTAAGTCCTTGTACATATATCCATTTAAGGACCTTACAAATAATCATGAACATATACTTTAAAACATCAAATCATAATATGCATTCTCCCAACAAAAACTTTATGCGCCCAAGGCGGAAAAGAGGAACAAATTGTTCCTCGACCAAAGAAGATTTGATCAAGACAGGCATATCTAGATAATCACCCTTTGTATTCAGAAGTTATGACGGTTTGGATGAATTTCCATAAAACCTTTGCGAAAATGATGATATAAATAGTCTATATATGACTCCAAAGAAAATTTAAAAATTTTACTATTGTGAGTGGTGTATTGGGTAGCATGTGATGCTGTGTATGTATGGTGTATGGTGTATGGTGTAAGGTGTAAGGTAAATTTCGGGAACGAGATTTTTAAAAGAATGGGTGAATGTGACAACCCAAAAATTTGAATATTTTTAAAATTTTTATTAATGGATTTAAGGTTCAATATTAGAACCTAGAAAGAAAATAAGTGTATGCGTTTGATATTTTTAAGAAGGAATATTGAGGATTTCAAAATTCTGTGAAGGATTTAGGTGAATTATTCAGGATTAAGGGAATATGTGAATATGTTCTGTGTATATGATCATTTATGTGTTCAGAATGTGGTTAAGGGTCAAGGGTTGACCAGATAATCGATATCTGTAACAAACCCTAGGTATATATTAAGAACGTCAACGTTCGGTTAGAAAACCCTAACGATTAACATGAAACCCTGAAATTGGGCTCGAAACCCTAATTTTGCCCGTATTCAAACCCTAATTCGTAAAAATTGTAACCCTAATCTAGGAACTTAAAGGATAATTATAATGCGCATATGCTATTAGTTAAAAGATTAATTAGGGTAAAGCTTAATTAATTAGCAAACCCTAATTTCAAATTTAGAAAACCCTAATTTCTGGATTAGAAACCCTAATTTATAATTGGGAAAAACCTAAGTGTTAATTTAATACTTGTAATGTTAATTAGGAAATATTAATTCTAATTTTCAAGTTTTAGTAATTAGAAAACCCTAATCTCATTAGGAAATCTAATTTCGAAATTAGAAATATTATTTTTTTAATTTAAAACCCTAGTTTGTGGGTTATAAACCCTAATGACTATTTTGACCCTAATTACTTAATTAGCAATTTTAATTAGGAATTATTAATCCTAATTAGCAATATTTAAATTATGATTAAGAAATTTTAATATAATTATAAAATTATAATTATAATTTAGAAATATTAATTTTCGATTTTTAGAACCTAAATTTGAAATTTTAGAAATTAAATTGCAAACCCTAAACCCTAAGAGTTTGGTCATGTACTAGAATGCCATTAAAATTAATTGCTAAATGACTAGAATGCCCTTTGTGTATTATTTAATGGTTGGAGTGTAGATCTTGCCAAGATAATGGGTCAGAATTCGTTGAAGAACAGTTCATGTCAGGTAGTTTGACCGACCCAGATCTTGTGTAGCTGATTTTGTTATGTTGTTATGATGTTATGAGGTTGTACTCTGACATCAAGACTACAATTGGGAACTTTTATATCACACAAACAAGTCATAGAATTCTAAATATATGGATCCAAAGTAGAGTTCGTTTCGTTCTTCAATTTCGGAAAACTCGTAAATTGAAGAACAAATATTCGATAGGTTTTTTGGAGACTTGGATCTCTCTGTTATTATGTAGAATGGTCATGAACGTGGTATATTATGGTACTATTACATAAGTACTACAACCTGAAAACAAACTTCAGCCCAGAAAGCAACGCGAACACTAATCTATTTATAGTCAAACCACCCCCCTTGGCCCTTACTCATTGACAAGAAATCTGGGTTTAGGCTGATGAACACCAAGAACACCTATAGCGACGGTTCTGTCACTATAGGGCCATTTTAATAAATATTAAATTTCGAAGTTTATTTATTTTAATTAATAAATAGAAAAGAATGGTTTTTAATTATTAAAATACATAATAAATTTCTAAAAATTATTTTAAAGTCTGAAAAATAGTTTTTAATTATTTTGAGTATATTTCATAAATATTTAATATTTTTTGGAATATCAATGTTATTTAATTTATTTAGTTATAATATTAAATAAATTATTTAAAAATAATTTTAATACATGAAAATTAATATTATGGTATAAGAAAATATTTTAAGTTATTTTTAGTCACTTTTAATATTTTGAGATGAATTTCATTAATTAAACAATATTAATGATAATTAATTTATTTAATAAATATATTAAATAAATTATGGAAAAATAGAATAAATAATTTAAAAATCATATGAAAATGATTTAAGTGTTAAAAAATATTTTAAGTTATAAAATATAACTTTTGATATTTTGTCATGAAAATTTTAATATTTTAATATTAATAGAAATTATCGAATAATGAATTTAATTATTTAAAAATCATATAAAGTAATTTTAAAGTATTAAAAATACTTTGTGATATTATAAATATATTATAATATTATGTGATGTATTTCATTAATGTTTGATAATAAATAAATATTAATGATAAAGGATTTAGGTGGTATTTAATTCATTTAAATACGATATTAATAATGGAAAATTTATGATAAATGGTAATAATTATTTAAAAATTATTGCGAGCTTATGAAAATTATTTTGAATGATAATAAAATTATTTAAGTTAATTGTTAAGTGTTAGGCAGAGTTTAATTGAACTTAAACTCGTGAATTGTCCGACTAGATCGTTGAGATGCCAGATTTTTGTCGAATTGAAGTCAAACTAAAATAGTTTGACCTGATACCGAGTCTTATATGTGTTATAGACTGATAGGGTTATGTGTTATGTGTTTAGGTTATTCTATGTATATCTATATATATAATAGTATTATATTGTGATGATATTATTTTAATATTGGAGATCTATATTACTAATATTAGGTCTTCCACTACAAAAAAAATGGGCCTTTAGCAACGATTTTTCGGGCAACGACTTTATAAGTCGTTGCTAAAAAATATGTTCAAAGAACGAAATTTGTCATTCGTTGTATATTGTGTCAAGCTTTTCACTTTTTTGCAACGAAATTCATAAGTCGTTGCAAAATTAAGTTATATTTCATTGGCATGGAAAAAATTGTTAGAATTCATTACAAAATTTTCTACCACTTGCTTTCCCGCCATCGCTGGCAACGAAAGTTTTTTTGCTGCTAAAAATGGGACTTTAGCAACGATTTTTTAGGCAACGACTTATAAAGTCGTTGTTAAAAGTGTATGTTTAGCAATGAAACTTGTCCTTCGTTACAAATTGTGTCAGCCTTTCACTTTTTGCAACGAAATTTACAAGTAGTTGCAAAATTTGGAAACAAAATTTGTTGGAAATTAATATAAAATTTATAACCACTTGATTTCTCTCTCATCGTAAGCAACGAAAGTTTTTTTTGTTGCTATATTTCGTCATTTAATATGGACCACATTCATTTGCAATAATTTTTATTTTGTTGCATATTTTATATAACTTTTGCAACAACTTTTAAAATAATCCCTTAAATTAAAATAATAATAATAATAATAATAATAATAATAATAATAATAATAATAACAACAACAACAATAATAAAGAATAATAATAATAGTAGTACTAATAATAATAATAATAATAATAATAATAATAATAATAATAATAATAAAGATTAATAATAATAACAATAATAATAAAGAATAATAATAATAACAATCATAATAATAATAGTACTAATAATAATAATAACAATAATAAAAGTAGTAGTAGTAGTAGTAGTAGTAGTAGTAGTAGTAGTAGTAGTAGTAGTAGTAATAATAATAATAATAATAATAACATACGTTTGGATAAACCTGTTAAGTTAAACATAATTAAAATTTCAAATAAATTGCAATTTAGACATAACTTAACATCGGAAAATTGAAGCCTTAGAAACCAATGAATTCTATAATGGTGGAACCATTCATCTTACATCAGATATTATAGAAAAGTCAACGGTGTTTCATAATAACAAAGGCAATTATGTGGGCTTAAAATAATAATAATAATAATAATAATAATAATAATAATAATAATAATAATAATATATTATTAACGTCATAACATTCTTAATAGTCACTGTAGGTACATTTGTGTGGGACAGTAGGAGAGAGAAACATACCACTGCTACTTATCAGATTTGTAGTTGTAATTATTATTTTAATTATTATTATAATATTATAATTATTATTATTATTATTACAATAATTATTTTATTATTACAAGAATTATTATTTTATTATTATTTAAAATTTTAATTATTATTATTTTAATAATAATAATAATTATTTTTTTATTATTATTATTGTAATAATATAGTGTATTATCCCTTTTGTCATCAGATATTATAATAATAATAATAATAATTATTATTATTATTATTTAACATTTTAATTATTTTAATTATTTAAAATTTATTATTATTATTACAATAATAATTATTACAATTATTATTATTATTACAATTATTATTTTTATTATAATTCCTAAGATATAGTGTCCAAAGAGTGTGTGTGTGTGTGTGTGTGTGTGTATATATATATATATATATATATATATATATATATATTCTTTTCAAAATTTCTTGTCAAACTAAATAAAATACTAAACAAATCTCAACATTAAACTTAATATATATAAAGTAACTATGAATATTTTTATATATAAATATATATATATATATATATATATAAAAACAAATATTCATATAAATATTTATAAATTTATCTCTAAATATTCATATAAATATCTATAAAAAAAATATTCATATCTAAATTTTATAAATTTTTGATGAAATGTTTATAAATTTATAAATAAATATTTGTTTATATATATAATCGTGTATATTCTATTTGTGCGCAGTCTTTTAAAACTACGTCGTTTTGGCATATTTGTTTTTGATTTCTGATTTGTTTTCATTGGTCCCTATTTTGCTCATTTTATATATGAATGTTTGACAAATGATAACTTTATAAGTGTAAATATGTATATCCTCCGATGGGATCCTTGGGTATATTGTAAAAAGGGTATTAATTAATTATTTTTAATGAAATCAAACTGTATAAAAAACATAACAAAAATTTTCAACTGTTATGATTATCCCACACCAAAATATGAAAAAATCTATTAACAATTAACACAAGTTATTCCAACCAAAAAAAGAATGTATAGAATATAGAAATTAAGATCTCATAAATTAAACTATATCACAAAGAGAATTAATCAATTATCTCATAAAAAAAAAAGTAAAATTCAATACAAAGGTGAATAAAATACTAGCAATAAAAAATTAAACACCAAAAATGAAATATTATCCCAAAAATCTTCCCACTCTAATTACAATTTGAAATATTTCATAGAGATAAGTATTTAATTATATATATATATATATATATATATATTAATGAATAATTAAATATATATATAGGGGTTAATATTTGGCCAAAATATCTTCCCTCCCTAGTTCTTTCAGGGGTTTATGTCATTTAGTTGGTGTTGTGTTGAATCAACCGTAGAAAGTCTGGATTGTTGACTAACTTGTTCATTATATTATCAAGATTGTCAAATAAAAAAATATTTTCCCTTTGATTTAAAATTCATTTCTAAAATAAAGACTTTTATAAATAATTATATATTTTTATATATACTCTGAGTATTAATTAAAAATTTGGTATTATTTTAGATATTATAGTAAATTATATTTCGTCCATAATATTATGTTTTATAAATGAGTAAAATTCGAATAACATATTATGACACGTTTAAAAGACTGACTCAACTCGATCTCATTTAAATTTGAAGAGAGTTCGAATTTGATAAACTAAAACTCAACTTGACTTGTTCATAACCTTACTCCACGTGTGACGTATTAAAAGTTATTCCCTCCATCCCACAAAAGATTCACATTTATCATTTATTTTTATCCTACAAAAAGAGTGCTTTTTTATAAATAACAATATAAAATAATATAATATATTAAGTTTATCATTATATTTTAAGAGTCTGCTACATATGACAAGAGATAAATTTGAATTAAAAATGACCACACTTTAAATTATTCTATTTTATCATATAAAGTTTCACATTAATTATAATTCAACTTCGTTATAAATTATTTTATTTTATCACATAAAATTTCACGTTAATTATAATTTAACTTCGTCATAAATTTGTCAACGTATAAATATCATGTTATTATTATCAACTAATAAATTACCAATTTATAAGAATAAACATATACCGTAATACATATATATTCTTAAAATTTATAGATTTTACAAATTATATTTTTTTTATGAAATAAATAAAATAAGTTTTTTCCTAAAATAAGTTGGCCGCAAAAATATCCCTCCATTATTTTCACGCCCTCCCTCGGTTTAGAAAATACAGTCGAGCCCTATCTCCCTCAATTGCCTTATCTCCTTCAATTGTCCTCTTCGACATATCAGTAAGCAACACAAGCAAAAGAATGAACAAATCAAACCTCTCCCTCTTCGGCAAACCCCTCCTCCTTACAGAAACCCACAACTCATCGCTCTGTTGTCTGTCTTCACATCTCTCCCCCATCAAACTCCATACATATCTCTCTAATCTTACTCCATCCCTCCGTCCCTCTCAAATTGGAACCCTTAAAAGCAATTCTGTATATTGAAACTATTTGAGCAGGTAATTTTAGTCTTTAGGTTTTCAAATTATAGTTACATTAATCCAATATAAAAACAAAATGTGTTTCTCTCATCTACCCCTAATTTTATTATGGTTTCCTCTATTTCTCTCCTCCCTCTAACAAACCCTAAATTTTAACTTGTCGATAAGTGGTTTGTGGCGGCGACAGTGTGTTCCCTCCTCCTCCATTGGTGTCCCTAAATTAAAGGTTAGTTTTTAATTTTTGTGTTTATTGTTAAGAAACCTAATATTATTAGTACCTACATGTGTGTATTTTATTGTATATCTTGTTTGGTAGTAGTTAGGGAAGCTTACAACGTGTTTGATAAATTGCCTACTCTAACTAGATCTCTCTAACCCCCTTGCTTTTATAGCTAATTCAATACATGTTGGCATTTTACATTGTTTAAGTGTCAAACCATGTAACTTTCATTTTCCCATAATTTTATTTTGACTTTATTCTTTCTCAATAAGTAGATAGCTTCTAGTTTTAATTATTCTGATAAGTTTTAATTAGGTGGCGTGCCATTGGTTCAGCGACTCCCTGGCTCGTCCCTTTTCAAAATCGTCGAACTTGTTATTGTTAAGAATTTTGGTACAAATCCGATTTCTCAAATTATTATTATTTTTAAAAATATTTTTTTACTAAATTTTTGGAGTCTCAAATCATGATTTTCATTTTGTTCCCTATGTCTTGGGGCTTGTTTGTTTGAGGAGTGTGAATAACTCTATTTACCAACAGAACTATGATGATATTTAAATGTGGCCCATACACCTTTGGTTTCAGGTTATCTAATAAAATTGGTAAATTTGAAACTTGCGTGTGCACTTCTAGTGCTGTTAAATCTAGTTGCTTGATTATGTAGATGATTTTTTCGTTTTTTAGATGTTATTTTTACTTATAATATCCGATATGATTCAAAATGAAGAAAAAATTCTTGTCATGTACCTAAGATTCCACAGCTGAATATTTGTAGGCTATAGCATTTTTATTTTCTTTATCTTCAAAAGCTTTTTTATATAAAGTAAATGTTGATTATATATTGTTCTGTATTTCATGTACTTTTTTTTGTGCCAGAAAGGACAATTCCAAAATCTCTGTGAAGAATTGCACTTTGAAGCTGCTGATAACTAGTGGTAACTTAGAAGCTGCTTATAGCAAAAGCAGTCTTCCTTCAAAATCTCTGTGAAGAATTGCACTTTGATATACAGAAAGCTGTTGAGATCCATGATGGAAAGCTGTAGTGTAATATCTGGCAACTATGTGATATCTGCTATTTTGAACACACTGCATGGACTTGTATGCATATCATACTATGGGATTTGGTTTTCTTGTCAAGTCGGTGGACTTGTGCCATGGACACGTTTGTACCTTAAGATCAAAATCTGCCAAATAAAGCATTTGAATTTTTCTCTATCTTTGCACAATGAAATCTTGACATTGAGTTGCTTTAGTCATGTATGGTGAGAAAAAGGAACCGAAATCATATTTTAGTTTTTTTGATACCTGTGCATAATTTTACATATATTATCTAGTTGTAATATTAAGAATAAGTCTGATGTAGTCATGTTTAATATATTTCTAGAAATTTACCGACAAAAGCTTCAGCAAGCTGTACCTGATGGAGGGCTAACTAAGGAGGATGTTAAGTCCTTGGAGAGGTTGCAGGTTATGCTTTGCATTCCTAGACAAACAGTGGAAGCAGCTCATGCTGATATATGTGGCAATTTGTTTGAAAAGGTAATCACTATACTCTGCTCCCTCTTTTCCCCCGTGTTAGTATTATTATTTTTAATGTAAAGTATATTTTAGACTAAAAGACCATTGCATTGCTTCTGCCCTGAGGATATACTGGAGGACCAGAAGTAGTCTATTTGGACCAACAAAGATGATAACAAGAAATCTTACAGTTTCTATTTTTGAGTACTCTATCATCTCATTCAGGTTTTTAGAAAATCAGAAAAGTCGTGCTTTCTAGAATTTTTTTTTACCAGAGTGCTTGTTGTCAGGAGTTCACCTGTCATCCCGAAGTATATGTATATATACACAAACATATATGCATGTGTGTGTGTGTATATATATATATGTTAGAAATTGCAGAGAATATAGGGGTAAAGTGGGAATAGCCAGTTCAAGATAGTTCTAGAATTAAGGCAACATGTGCCATAAGAGTAGTTAGAGGGAAAAATTGTCTTTTCTTTTAATTTATCAGAGAATCCATGTGATATCTATCTTTAAATGTATTAACAGTACATGAAATACAACCCATTTGATGTTATTCCCTGAGGTTGATGGTCAGAATTGGCCTACTCTTTTGATCCAACCCATTTGGAGCATAGTTTGGGAAACTAAGACTGCTTGTTTAAGAGAAGGGGTTTTCAAGACTCCTTGTGATGAGAAACTTCTTAGCGCATTGTTTCATTATCCTTTTCTCCAGGAAATGGCTGAAAAGATAGAGCGCATTGAACTTGATTTTGAATCCAGGGACAAGGTAATCTTGATATTATAACTTGCCTAGAACATTTCCTGATTCTCTTTGAGAAATTGGATTGCTTATAATTCATTTTTCTTGTAAACAGCAATTTATGGAGCTCCAGGGACTTCACAATTCTCAGCTACTACTGATAGCAGAATTAAGCGATAAACTTGAAAAAACAGAGGTAATTGTAGTAGAGTGACATTCTAGTAATCTATAGTTATCACCAACTATTGCATTTCCTGTCACAAAATAATTATTTACTTTTTCTTTTCCATGTTTTTTTCTTCACTCAATTATGATTTACACCCCAAGGTTTAGCAATGTCCCTCAGTACTTTCAAATTCCAACAGACACCCTAAACTTCATATTTAGTTTTTAAGGATACACTTTGATAACTTGTCCAACCAAACGTGATTGGAAATAGTCACATGCATGCAAAGCACATGACCAGTATTCTTGTTTGTCTCTCCCCAAAATGCTAACTAACTATAGTAATTTATTTTAAAAACATATTGTTCTCCCTTATTATGTACGTCAAATATCTAATAAGAAAATTTATATTTTCAATCAAAGTCACGTGTTGATTTGGAAATGCCATAAACAACATGGGATGTCGTAAACCGAAAGGCAGGACACGATGGCAAAGAGAGAAAATTGATATGTTAATTAAGAGTGACTTAGAATTAAGATTAATCTTCAACTCATAATATTATACTAGTAAAGATACGAACATTGGAGATACTGTAGGGCTAAATTTATCTCACATTGAATAGATTAAGAAAGTATATATACTAATATATTATATTTATATATATAATTTCAAAAACAAAGAGTATCATGCAATTTATAATTTTCTAATTTTTGAAATTTATAATTTTAAAATAAAATATTTCTCTAATTTTAGAGAATATATATTTATAATTTTGAGATCGCGGGCAGAGGAGAGTAGTGGCCGGGAGTATCCCAGTAATGTGAACCCACATGCAGAGGGAGCAAATGATGGTTGTTGCACGTACAGTTTAGAGACTACAAATAAAACATGGATCGATGTGCTCAAGACTTGTCTAGCTCAAACAAAAGCAGCCAATAAAGAGGTACGTACACCACAATAACAGAATAATCAAAAGAATTGGAATTAATATACAAGTCAATCAACACGAATTGGTTGATTCTTCCAAATTAACAATTATGGATAGCCGAACTATACCCACCTGCCTGATTCTAACCCATATTGATGGGTCGACTATGGAGAGCAGTCTCCCAAACTATACCCACTCCCGTTAATGCCAAACAATCAAATAAATTTTTATTTTCTTTTTTGTGGGGGTACTGGGGGCTGGAGGAGTTTATAGTTGTATATTTTCCTCCCATTTTACATTCAAACATGTAGGAACTTGTATTACGTTTAGAACTTAAAATTCGAGAAAAAGAAAATAATTGTTTTTAATGTTTTCCTAATAAACATAATTTTGTTTATTTTAAATAATGTTTATATACACATATGTTTATATACACATGTATATTTGTGGATTTTACATATCAGATATGTATATATGTGTATGTGAGTATTGTGTGATTTTTTTTTATGGGACAGTAACATTGTTGCATTTTCTTTCCTCAAACGGCGATTCAGACAGAGATATATCCAACAGAAAAAAAGGGGTTGCCTCTGATCAGCTTTGCTTTACAGCTAGCCGCATTTTTAATCTATTGGGCATCTTGCTAAAATTATTTACTTTTTCTTTTCCATTTTTGTTCTTCACATAATAATTGCCTAATAAATAATTACATGAAAAACTAATTTGCTTGGTTGTGCCATACACAATGCTCTCAGTATGTTTTCAGTGTTCTCTTTGATTCTTTGTTATGAAGTATCAAATGGTGCTATAACCAGGTTAGAGAGAGATTATGCATTGATGTGCCAACCATATTTTATTGTTTAGTCACTCAAATTGAACAAGAAATTAGTGGTATTTTAAAGTATTATGAAATAGGAGCCAAGCCTTGACATTGTACCACGTAGCAATTCTATTGTCTTTGTGTATTGATTTTGGCACTAAGTGCCTCTGGTGACCTATTTGCTTCATTTTTCTGACTTGCTATTATTTTTAAATGTGCAGGAAGACTATTTCTACGACCTTCCTTACAATACTGGGTATCAAATTTACGTGCTACGTTTATGAAAGATAAGGGACGAAATTATGAAGTGTACTCTCTCTATATATGTAGATACATACTTTGATTGAAGAACTGTAGTAGCTTTAGATGATTAATTGTAAAGATAATGAATGATTATGTAGTAGATGTTTTTATTAAGTTAATAATATTTTAGTTTTTATATTTTTGCAATTATTTTCTATGGGACAGTGAGCCAGTCAGGTACACAAAAAGAATGTCAAATTTTGATTTGGCAACAATATAATTCGTTACCAAAGCATTGAACAAGTTTTAATATAGCAACAATTTTTTATACATTTAGCAATAAATTTTTGTTAAGTAATGACATTAAAAATATAATATTTGGCAAACGAAAAATTAACCTAATAACAACGGAGAGGATATTATTGCTAATATTAAAATAAAAGGCAACATTTTTTATCGTTAAAAATCATATCAATTTTCGCTGCATATATAAAGAAACGATAATATATGTATTCGCTAAATCGACAACTTTTGTTGCTATTGAAAAATAACCAAGAACAAACATTTTCGTTGGTTTGATTCAAAGATAATGTCGCTGCCAAATAATATAATCAAGAATCGAAAATTGTTGCTAAAAAAGTTTACATTCCGCAAACGAAAGCAAGCTTAGCAACAATTTTCATAATTTACTGCAACGAAAAATGTCGTTGCAAAATAGTGTCAATTGCAACGAAAATGCATGGTCGTTGCCAAAAAAAAAAGAGTTCATTTCGTTGCCAATTAGTAGGCTTTTGCAACGAAATGGGGTTTTTAGCAACGACATTTTAATTATTCTGCAACAATACATTTTGTTGCTAAACGATCGATGTCTCTGTACGAAATGGGGTTGTTGCGCAACGAAAGACGCAACGACAATAAAGTCATTGCCAAAACCCTTTAGCAACGAAATTTGACACCTTTAGCAACGAAAAATCGGTTGTTGCTGAAGCCCCATTTTTTTGTAGTGTTCGGATAAAGCGTTATAAATTGCGTAGCGGTAATCAACGGTTCAGGCAAGTTTGTTTTTACTTAACTCTACTAAGAGTTGTTTTATTCATATATGCTTATGGATAATCATTGCTGATTGCCATTATAGAATTGTACTCTGTACATATTGCATGTATAAGTCAGGTATGAAAGGCTGATCACCTTCATTACCCTTGGGTTCAGATATATTTGTTCATGTTATATATACTTGTTCAGTCAAAATTTTGTTCCTGCTAGTTCACAATTATATTGTTGAATTATAGCCAACCAATTATTCAAATCATTTCAATCATGATATATCGTAATATTATTGAACTTAAACTTGCTGGGCAATCTTATGCTCACCCTTGCTATATCATGATAAACATTGCAGATTAAGACGAATGCGTCGGTTACAAGGAAAGGTTAAAGACAGTTCCAGCTTAAAGTTAATGTGTGCGATTAGATTTGTAAAAGTATTGTATAATAATAATGTTATATGTTAAATAAGTTATGAATTGTGTATTAAGTTAAGGTTACTCGACCTTGGAGAATAGTGTATAAATGTATTGTATAAACAATTTATGTTTATATCTTCCACAAATAGTAATAGTTGTATAGAATGATCGAACCTGATCCGCAGTGATTCGGTACCTCGGATTCGGGGCCCTCACAGAACCGTCGCTATAGGTGTTCTTGAGCCTGTTCTTGAGCTTCATGTCAGTGTGCAGGGTAGGTAGTTTGACCACCCACTGATTCATGCTCGCTAAGTTTCTGGGCTTGTTCTCGTTTTAATATTGTAGTAATAATGTAGTACTACAACCTTAAATAAATTTAATGGCCAACACACAACATAACAGTGAGTTATAAGCCTCACAAAATCATGTCAAACGTGTTCTTAAGTTTTTGACTTTTGATTCATGTTCTTGGAGAGCTAAAGGCTGATAAAGTCTTAACTTAATACTCATATTCACTCTCAATCTCAAAATTCTAGAGTGAGAAAAGTTTTGGACAAAATAAAAAGTAAAGTGAGACTTTTTTTACTTTTGATTTATATAAATTATAATGTAATGCATATAGCTGGCAAGGATGACTGATATGGGCTGATTTGAGTCACAAGAGGCAGTTAGGGTTGGTTAACAACCCAAAATATGACAAAATTTGCAAGTAACATCCAATAATGCAACAAGGGCGATTTAATCATTAGACTTTTAAATTTAATGGCATTCATATAAATGGTCCAAACACTTAGGGTTCAGGGTTTAACCCTTAGGGTTTGACTCTTAGAGTTTAGGGACCCTTAGGTTTACAAATTAAATTTCTAGGATTTCAAAAATTAGGTTTCAAAAATAGAAATTTAATATTTCTAAATTATAATTAGGATTCTATAATTATATTAAGATTTCCTAATCATAAATTCAATCTTGCTAATTAGGATTATTATTCCCTAATTAAAATTTCTAATTTAGCAATTAGGGTCAAAATAGTACATTAGCGTTTATAACCCAAGAATTAGGGTTTCAAATAACAAAATAATCTTTCTAATTTAGAAATTAGATTTTGTAATTAGGTTAGGGTTTTCTAATTACTTATAACTTGAAAATTAGGATTAATTATTCCTAATTAACATTAAAACTATTTAATTAACAATTATGTTTTCCTTAATTATAAATTAGGGTTTCTAATCCAGAAATTAGGGTTTTCTAAATCAATTAGGGTTATCCCTAATTAGGTTATCATTAATAACATTTAAATCTTATACTAGCATTTGCATTCCCAAATTAGGGTTTCATATTTCAAATTAGGGTTTCGAATTCCCAGAACTAAAATTAGGGTTTCCAGAACCGGTTTTAGGGTTTCATATAAATCGCTAGGGTTTTCTAACCGAACGTTGATGTTCTTAATATATACTTAGGGTTTGTCCACTGATATAGGCTATCTGGTCAACCCTTGACCCTTAACCACATACTGTACACATATAATACCATATACACAGAACATAATCATTTATATCCTTAATCGTGAATAATTCACCACAGAAATTTTAAATTCATAGAATTCCTTCTCGAAAATCTGAAATCCATTCACTTATTTTCTGTCTAGGTTTATTATTTAACCTTAATTCAATATGTTAAAATTTTATAATTATTCAAATTCTCGGGTTGTCACAATAAACCACTTTTATTTTAATTTATCCAATTTTGAATAAAATAAACTATTTTATTTTAATCAAAATCTTTAATCAAAATAAACTCATTTATTTTAATTAATTATGGAATCCAATTTGTTAGTTCTCAGTAGGCACAATATAGATCTAGAAGGGGGGGTTGAATAGATCATTTTTAATTCAAATACTTTTCTGGTTTATTTGTATTACTCATGAATTAGCATATGACAAACACAAGAATCTTTTCAAGCACAGCGGAATAAGTAAAAGATCCCCTTCATTGATATATTCATAATTAGACATACATTGTTCGTAGAGTTAATTCAGTAGTAAGCAGTTAAAACATACATAACAGTTATAGCAGTTAATGTACATAATGTAAATGACATAAAGTAAAAGACACAAAGGGTTTTAAGTGGTTCAGAGACTCAAGCTCCTAATACATTCTACTACTTTCAACTAGCAGGATTTCCACTAAAGAAGGGCAGCACCCTGAATCACTAAGATTCCTTCACGGCTAACAACCTTGGAACTTCAGTTCACTAAGAACTCTTCAAGGCCAGCAGCCTTGGAACTTCTCTAGTTCCCTAGGAACTCTTTAAGCCCAGGAGACTTGGAACTTCATTTAGTCCATCCGGACAAGGACCCCTCAGGCCCTGACTTCTTGTTGTTGAGTTGTTTATTTGTTGGAGTTGGTGTTGAGCTGCTAAGATGTCTTTATGCTCTCAACATCTTATGTACTTAGCAGCTTGGAGTGATCATCCTTGAAGTGTAGTTGAGTGTTGCATGATGCTCAGCTTCTTCAGTTACTCAACCTCTTCTGATGATCCCTTGATGAACTTCCTTGAAGATCATTCCTCTTGATACTTGATAGCTGCACATGATGGGTTTCTAAGATGACTGTAGGCTCTTCTGTCTGGTACTTAGAGTCTTCCCATAATGGACATCAAGATGACATTGAAGCTCTTCTTTCTCTCGGCAGTTCAGAACACTCTTCTTGTAGTAGAACTCTCACATCTACATTATAGAACTCTCACTTCTACTTCTTTCTTTTTATATCTCTAAGTGTTCTTGGTGGATCATAGAGTGAGCCTTCAGACCTTCATTGGTCACTCACTGTTTACGTTGGTTTAGATCAGTCCACCAGTTCTCCAAACTCAGCAACTCCAGCAACCTTTGATCTTTGAAGCTCTAGCAGATTTATACTCCTTTCCAATTTTCCCGTTGAAAAGTTGCCGTTGAAAGCTCTTTGAAATGCTTCACAGATCTCGAGTTTCGTGGTGCAGACTGTAGATGTGACATGACAACTTTTTCTGACTTTCTGACGCTGCAGTCTACTATTTCACCTACTCCATCAGAGATGTTACTTTTATGCCTCGGGAAGGTCGAAGACTTTATTTCACCCTTCTAATTTATTGATCAGAGGTTGTCCTTTTGCATCGATGCTCTCAATAAGCTCTTATACAAATATCAACCTTCAGATTGAACCGTTGTCAATGCTTCAATCTTCAGCTGTTCGAACTCCACGATTTTGATGCATGTCTTCTTGGACCTGATCGTAGTGTCTTGTTGACTGGTAGAGACAACACTATGATCTTGAAGAGTGTTGAGTGGATCTTCAATGTAGAACACATCTTCCTTCTCTTGTGTAGTGATTCAACACTTCTGTTTGCCTCAACAGCTCTGAGATATAGATGGCTTAACTTCTTTGTTCTGGCCCCTTCTAAATAGCAAGACACTTCAGATTTGTGGCGTGTCCAGCTCGCTTTCTCTTTGTGATCTCCCGTTCACTTATCATCAATGGACTGACCAAATGCTTAATCACTTTAGCCTTGTTCTTCAGAAGCTGTCCTGTATCTCTGTATGCACTCCATCACTTCTTTCTTTGTTTGACAAACACTACGATCCTGGTTGCTTCCAAGATCGTCGTCTTCTGTCTATTTGACAGCTACTACATTTCCTGACTTTCCTTAGTCAGCTACTGAAGTCTTCTTCTAATCTCCTTGTGGAAGACTTCATCCTGAATGGATTCACAACTCAATCTGGATGCTGATTGGGTTGGTGCTTAGATCTTCTGTTAGCTTGCATGCCATTAGTTGAGTGCTCTCTGGTTTCCTTCAGATGGGATGTATCTTTGCAGTGCCAACCAGAGGCTTCATTCCCTTGGATATTCTGGGAGTGCTCATTTGTTGAGAATCGTATTTTCTCTACGATTCTGCCTTGGCATTGTGAGCAAATCTGTTGAAGTCTCAGTTCTACACTCTACGATTCGACTTAATTTGTCAGGGAACCTCTGACTCCAAGATCAGATCTTGACACTCTACGATTTCTGTCTTGTGCTTGTTGTCTTCATCTGATCTTGCTCGACTACGATCTCTGCCTCTGATATGATCAGTAGACTCTACACTCTGAGTGTAGTCTACGATTCTTGACTTGTCTTCGAGAGATGCCCGGTCGGCTCGTAGGTAGGCTGTCTCTACGATTCTTGTAACGACCGAGAAATTCGGATCTTATTGTAAAATGATTTTATTAAATTAAAATAATAATAAAATCATATTTCATGTGTTATCAAGATGGTTGTCATTGTATAACCTATTGATGTTAGAATATTGTAGTATTTGAGCTACGTGGATGAATTAAAGTGTTTGAATTTCCAAGACGAAAATAATAGTTTTCCGAGAAATTTTCCAAAAAATACTATTCATCGGTATTTGCTCGGGATATAATTTTGAGTTTCCGAGAAATACGCAATGATGGAATAACAAGGTAAGATGAATTATGTAATAAAAATCTAGTTATGGAAAATGCAACATTTCGCTTGTGGACTTAATTCCTAAACGTTAAGGAAGTTGAAATAGTAATGAATGAGTAATAATTGTATGATACTTGGTATTGTACAAGAGTAATGAAAACAAGTACAATACGAAGTATTATACGAGTTTGTTTGAAGGATGAAATACCGTATAGGAAATCTATATGAATTAGAATACGAAAATAATACATCAATAATATGTATTAAGCAATGATAATGGACTTGGGAAGATTGATTAACAATTATTAAGGTCCAAGTCAATTAAATGCTAAGGCCCAAATTATTGGTTAATAAGCAAGTTAGTGTTTATTAATGCAAAGTCCAAGGATTTATTTAATCCAAACCCAAGCTAAAGTCCAATAAATTGGTTGACCCATGGGGCAAACCAAATTAATATGGTAGAATGTGGTGACCAAGTAATGTAATGATCAAGTAATGTGGTGACCAAGTTAGTGTGGTGACCAAGATTAGAAACTAATGACCAAGCATATGATAAGAGATGTGCTAGCCAAGTAATGAATAGTAAGGAGGTGGCTTAAGGAGGTGGGATGATTTAATGACCAATCTACCCTAACCTTGGAAAGTCTATAAATAGAAGAGCTTTGCTAGCCATTTAACAACTGTTCAAGCAATTAATCCAACACTTCTAAAGTGCTTAAGTGTTAGAGAGAATAAGCTAGCAATAAGCCACTTCCATAAGCCAAGAAGAAGAAGAAGCTATTTATCAAAGACTTCAAGAGTAAGACCTCTTCTCCAATTATCTTCTATCTCTACCATGATAGGATGATAAGAAAAGTTGGATTAAGAAACATGAATGAATAAGTAATGAACTTAAGCCAATTAAGTTGGTAATAAGTCATTTAAGCTAGCATAAGTTATAAAATTATGTGAAAATAATATGAACTTGTAAGAAGTTTATTAATAGAAATGATATGAATGTAAAAGAATTTATATGATCATATGTATCATGTATACCTAAGTTAAGTTATATGTTAATAACATATAAGAAATGATGTTTAAGAAACTCTAATTGTCATAAGTCACTAACAATGAAATCTTAAGTAGTTTATAATTTGACAAGTTAGAAGCTCATGAAGAATAAGTCAAAATCCAACAATGAATATAGGTTGTTGTATTAAGTATGTTAGTATGTTCACATGATGAATGAAGTTCATTTGTAATGTTGAACAAATCATAAGAAGTAAGAATTGTCAGAATTTGCACGATTGGACGATAAACGTCGAATTCGTAAAATACTTGGAATGGAAGTCAAATTTGTGTTGGATCACGAAACCTTTGTTTTCCAATAAAGACAAGTAATATTTGGCATTTAAGAGTTGCGGACTCGAAAATGACCGGATTCCGACTTAGAACGAAGAAACGAGCGTTGAACGTTCACAAACATTTATCATTTTCGTTAAAAATGAACCAATAGGTGAATTTCTAGCAAACGAGGTCAAATAGATAAAATTCTTGAATGGTCATGTAGATTGCGTAATTTGTGAACCGTAGGCTTTTGAACGAGCCAATTCGGACTTATAACGAAGAAGTTATGCATCCGGAAAGTTCACAAAATTCACAAAACTGAGTTTAGTATCTGGTGCACAGAGTTGGCACCGCGGCGCCAACCCTAGGCAAAATGACCAGCGCATGACACGGAATAATGTCGAGAGCCCTCTCGCAAGAGTTCGCGTAGTCACGAACCTTAGTTCAATATATGGCGTATAAGCAGGCCATGAAAATGATACTAAAATCCTTTGGAGTGTGGCGCGCACCATGACTTCCATTATTAAGTAAGGACTTCATGTTTGTGGCGCCAAGTCCAGACAATCAAACATTAAGAGCTCACGGCCGGCTGTGAGATGTAAGATAGAGAGTGGCCATAGCCTGATCTCGAGAACAAAGATAGTAATGAAGGTTTCTAAGTACAAAGAAAAGAAAACCTAATTGATTAAAAGTAAACATAACTTAAGGAAGGTAATGTAGCATTGTTTAAACTTTGTTAAACCTTAAGGAATGTAATGTAAAGGTTGAGATAACCTAGTCAAATATAAATGCAAGGGTATGATATAGTCATATACATACTTGATTATATGTGACCTAATCTAAGGCATTATGTGATCATGTATTGTAGAGACTTGAACGACTTGAACATAAAGTTAATTTACCGTAGCAGACGCTAAAGGCAAGTATTCTAACTCTTGTCTCAGTTCAATCTGAACAAGTTTTTGAGGTTCATGTATTCTTTTGCATGAATTGAGGTATGTTGAAGTTAAAGCCAATTCCTTTGGCTAGATTTGATGAATTGATAATCTATTCATGTATTATCAAATGTTGCTATCTTTTGTCAACTACTTGATATGGTTTTCAAAAGAAGACTGAAATGTTAAACAAATGTTTTATCAGTAAAACGACAGGCACGTGAGGTTGCCAAATGCTTAAACGTGCATACGTTTAATGGATGTAATGTTGATCAACATAGAGTACAATAGGCTGATCACCTAGAAGTGCTCGTAAGTGATATCGGGCTTACGGACTTGCTTCCGGGTTTTCTTTTTCCAATAAAGAATGAATACTTGAGGTCTCTGACCAGAGTGAATATTTTACTAAATATTGTTGTTATTGTAAAACATTTTGGAAGGAAAAAGACGAAGTGCTATTTTGAATTATCAATAGTACTTCATGACTATTGTTCAGTTATTGAAGATATACAATTTGTATGTGTCAAGCATGTTGTTATTAAATTGTTATACTTGCTGAGCTAGTTATGCTCACTCTTGCTTAAACCATATGAATGCAGCTAAGACTGAACGTCCCGGAGGATCGAAAAAGGATAAAGGAAAAGCGGCGCGATTACTGGTTTGTCTTGTAATAGTATATGTCTATTGTTGTAATTTAAGCGATATTATGACAAAGAACCTTTATAGTAATTATATAGAACTTGGGAAATGTAAATATTACTTTAAATATATAAAAGTTATGTTCGTTCTTTGAGACTTTTCAATTGAATGAATGTATGAATGTTGTACAGTATAGCACCATCTGTCGGGTTGGAAGATACCCGGATTTAGGGGCACTACAATTCTGAACATGACTTCCTTAGCAGACTACGACCTTGAGGAGTTCTCCTCGACACACTAAGATCCTTCCTCGTCTCTCCTGTCAGTCTACGAACTCCGAGATCTACTAGCTTGCAGACTACGATTCTGCCTCGATAGCTCTCGAGTTTTCCTGGACTCTCATAGCAGACTACGATTTCTGTTGCAGTGCTCGACGATTAGACAAGCCTATCTATTACATCATAAGATCAACCTAACATGCTTGATCTTTCTATATTTATAGTCCTTGTACATCATTTCTTTTTAAGGACTTTAACAAAGATGTTTTGCTTATGTAGGATCAACCTAACACATTTGATCAATTCATTCTAAGTCCTTGTACATATGTTTCTATTATCTATCAAAGGACTTTATAGCTTTTCTTAATGCAAGCATACTTGCATATTCATTCATATATATATATATATCATAATCAAATCATATATAAATAGGAATATCATTAACATGTTTATTCCTGACAATCTCCCCCTATTTGATTATGACAAAAACAATAAGTGCATATGCATGTTATGAATGAATCTTATATACAGTGAGAAACTGTATTACTAAAACAGATAATCATGAATATCATTTATATGAATATGGAATTTAATATACTATGAAATTTTACATCCTGGATCCATGACATACCTAACTAGTTAGAGATGTACCTCTTTGGTTTTATGAATGTTTCCAGGATGTCTGTTGATTAGCTATTCATCTATTTGATTCCTTTGCTCCTGCTCCCCCAGGGATGTGGACTTCATTTCTTCTTCTAGTTCTGGCTCCCCCTCAGCCTCAGGCTCATCATCCTTTGGCTCCCCCTTAGATGATGACTCATCTTCTTCTTGTGTTGACTTCTTCTTTCACGTCCTTCTGCTCTCCTTGCTCTTTCTAGAGTGCCTCTTACTCTTCCTCTTTCTATGCCTCTTTTTCTCCCCCTTTTTGTCATTAATCATTTGGGAGAGCTGCTCCATGTTGGACATTAGTTGCTCCATCAGGTAGGAGGAGTTAGAAATTTCAAACTTGAGTTCTTGTTGTCCTAGCTCAAGTTGCACTGAGAAAGACTGATTCATATTGTCAATCTTGTCAGAGAGGACTTGGAGTTGTTCTTCATTTGCCTTATGTGCTCGTAGAGCTTCTACCTTTTGATCATTCATGATTTTTAGATAGATCTGCTCTCTCTCTTTGATTTTGAGAGATACATCAACCATCGTTGCTTGGAGTCTCTCTTAAACTGAGTTATAATCTGTTGTTGTCAACCTCTTTGACTCTTCAGTGATTAGAGATATCTTCTCTATCAGCTCATCAGAATTTTTCATTAGCTCCTTCTCCATAGGTAGTTGATCATCTGCTTGGGCAGCCTCTTGTTAAACACCAGATTGAACTCTATAATTTGCATCCTTGGACAGATTTTCGAAGGTGTTAAAAATCTGAAAAATCGTTGAGTACCAATCGCTGGTTGAGGATGAAGGAATGTCGGTTAGCAGTGCTTAAGAAGATGGAAGCTTCTTATTTTGGACTTGAACACCATCAGTAGTAGAGTGAACAGACTCTACGATTATCTCCTTAGTCATGATCCTTCTTCCTTCAGAGTCCACTCTACGATCAAAGGGAATATAGTGGTTGCCAACATGTTTGTAGACTTTGTAGTGAGGCTGGTTTTTCATCATCATTTTAGCAAAACTCTTCACCCTTGGGAAGTTTTGTGCCACCAACTCCATGCTTGGAAAATGAGAGAAGCACCGGCTAAAGTACCTTCCATCTTTTTCAGTGTGTGCCTTTAGCCAAGGCATCCATTGGAAAAACCATCTCATTAACAGGTCATTAGGATTGTAGAGGATAGTCGTGCAGTCTAGCTCCATGTTGTTCCAGTTTTTGAACACATCATATGCAGTCATCCTTACAACCTTGAGCTGTTCATCTCAATATTTTACCCATCTTTTTGCTTGGAGTTCTTCTGGTTCATCAAGAACTTCTACCACTATTCTTCTACTGATTCTTGCAGGAGAGAGGACTGGATAGTCTATTGGTTCCTCTGATTCCAGATTTTCAGAATTAGGATCTTTATCCATTTCATCTCTCTTGGATCTTGAACAAATCTGATCATTTCCATCAATGAATCCTTCTTGCTGCATTTAATTTCCAGAACCTTCTTCAACAAGATCTTCCTCTGATTCAACTTCTTCATTATTGGTCCTATCTTTAGCAATTACTTCCTGTGATATAGACTCATCATCACTTAATTCAATGATAGTATTGGAGTGATCACTTCTCCTTATGGAGGAAAATTTGGCTTGTAGTCTGTAGCTCTTCCTTTTCCTTGGAGGTTCAACTATGGGAGAGTCAGACTCTTCTTCCTCTTCAGACTCTGAAGCCTTTGGATCATCAGACAAACTTTCTTGAGGTTCAGCACTGGCAGGGGCAGGTCCTTCTTCTTTGGACTCATCACCTTTTGAGTTATCATGGGGGATTTCAGGATTGGAAGGGGCATGTTCTTCTTCTTTAGAAACCACATCATTTGACCCATCATCTGGACTTGTTGGAGCATTTGAATTTGGAGATGTAGTTGGGTCATCATGTAGCTTTTCTTCATCATTAGAGTGAATGCTCTGAGAGTTAGCCACAGGGCTTGTGCATTCTTCTTCATCAGCAGATGCTGCATTTCCTTCCATTAATCTAGCTTCACCTTCATTGCTGGATTTGGTCTGTAGGGACTCAGCCTTGACTGACTCTACATCCTCTTCTTCGTTAGATGTGCTTTCTTAGGAAACTAAGGCTGGTCTGTTTTCCACCTTAGCTTTCTTGCTGGATGGCCCTTGAAGTAGTCTGTTACTTCTTCTCTTTGTGGTCTCTGTAGTTGAGACCTTTTCATCTTCAACCTTGTCTTCTGTGGATAGACTTCTTGGAGGAGCCCCAGTTTTCCTCACACCTTTGAATTTCTTTCTGGCTGGTGTGGTTGCTGCTGGTATAGAGTCATCGGACTCAGAGCTTTCTACCTCTTTTGCCTTCCTCTTCTTTGTAGAGGCCTTGCTACTGCTCCCAGTTGTCAGCCTTCTGTTCTCCTTTGGGTTTTTCTTCCAATTTACAAACAGTTGTGGACACATTACTTTGTGAACATTCAGAGGTTCTCCCTCATCACCCTTGATTTTGTTTCCCAATTTCTTCTTCAGCACAATGCTCAGTAGTCTTCCATGAAACACTTTTGTAAGTGGTTTTTCTATAGACTTCTTCACTTCAGCCTTTTCTACCCATTTGGAGATCTGATCAAATAGGATAACTCCAAAGTTGATTCGTTTCTTCAGAACTATAGCATACATGATTTTAATGCGTGATCAAGCACTTGAGTGTCGGTATGCGGTGTCCTTGCATAGTATGCATTTTCCCACTATTTCAAAGAAGGAACTTCGAATTCCTCGTGGAACTCCTTTTCTTCATATCCTTTAGACTGGGGTTTCTTTAGTACCCCATAATCTCCTTTGCTTGCTCAGTGTTGATCTCATCAAGGTTTCTCAGTCCTAGGTCAAGGAAACCTAAGCATTGATTTATATCAGATGATTTCAGCTTAAGAGATTGACCTTTAACTTTGGTTGAAAGGGTTCCAACATTTATGGATGCATTTAAGTAGAATTCCTTGACCAGTTCAGTATATACTCGAGTGCTAGCCTCAAGACATTATGAGAATCCAGCTTTCTTCACAAGTTCGAGAATGTCTCTGAACTTCGTTTCGGATTTTTCAAACGTCTTGGTTCTGAGCTGAATGCCAGTGATTACTCACCAGTCTTCCTTTTGAATAGTTTGAGGAATATGGGTATTTGATTCAGAGGGGTTTATGAGAGATGGCTGATTGTGATTTGGGCAAGGCTCTAGAGGGTTAATTGTTTTTGGCTTTTGAGAGGGTTCTAGGGTTTGAAAAGGGGAGGGAGAGAGGTTCGATAGCTTTTGATAGCCGTTTGTTAGTTTGAATTTTCCTTTATGATAGTTCCTTCTAACTCTGCATAAACAGTGATGTGTCAACCAACCATTGGTTACATGACACCCAATAATGAGTTGTAACTCCCCATTAACTCTTCAATTTAATATCTCTTTTCAAAACAAATAGGTGTCAATGACGTGGATTAACCGTTGACCATTTTGATTCGTAGAGTAGCATGATAAGGCAGTTATGGTCTCTACATTTTCCTTTGTTGAATCAACGATCATCTTTTGAGAGATGCTGCAGTGGATGGTTTTGATATTGATCCTTATCTTGATGTTGCATAGCTTGATCACTGATGTACTCCATGAGGGCTTGGGCATTCTCTTTTAACAGGACCTCTTTCCAACCAGCATTTACTTATTTTTTCATGATCTGAATGGTTGGGCAAATGTCCAGTTCTTCCGAGCTTCTCATTAGCTAGGGTTTCCTTTGGTTGGGCTACGATCGTCGAGTCTTCTTCTACGATCGCTGAGGTTGCTCTACGATCGTGGAGTTCTCTTCAACTTTGACTCTACGAACATTGATTGACTTGGTCCTTGAGATGAAATTTACTTATTCCTTCTGGGTCAAGGTAGCTCAGGAAGGGCCAACCTCTTAGAGTGAACTAAGGGTCAGGTTTGTCCCTGAGGCACTTTCCAGATGAACTACTTTAGAAGTGGTTTGCACTGATATCTCATTTGACCTTTTCTGCTGGGGAGGACCTCTACCAACTTCAGGCAAATGCATTTGCAGTGATCGTGGTGTCCTCCTTTTCTTACACTACGATCTGATGTTTGATCGTGTGCACTCCACGATTTTGGGTTGGGTGGCTAAAAGGTTATCAGTAGTACATTTTGAGACGTTCCTACTGACTATCGATCTTTATTTGGTTCATCAACCACAAAGTTTTGGGACTCTGTAGCTGGTACACTGCTTCATAATATAACTCAGTGCTGTTGTTTCTTAATGGATCACTGCTTCCCCATGTTCATACTATCTTCTCAGCGAGGGGTGACTTCATTTTCTTTGTATGCATTAGGAGACATCCTTGCATGCTTCTTTCTGACTGGAAATAATACCGCTACCAAATCGCCATCGAGGACATGGCTATCTCCAGGACTGATCATTCTACGATCATTTGTCAGCACTCCGAACATAGTCTTCTTTGTCAGCATGTACTCGTTGAGTTCTGCTCCCGTAATGAGTTCCTCATGTTTTGATGCTCGATGATCCTTTTTCGTGAACTTTCTTTAGGATTCTCTTCATATGACATGCTTTGCATGATTGAGCATATAAGACCCTCTCCATCTTTGGTTGATTGGCTTGCTTCCATATAAGTGTCAGCAACTAAGTGAGCTTCATTTGGATTAGCTCAGCAGGTCTTCAAGGACAGGCTTTGTCATTTAGGAATTTTATTAGAATCATTTCTGAACAGTCTTAAGCCTTCTGCTGGTTGAATCTTTCTTAGATCAAGTCTTCGCTTCAAAGATTCCTTATTATTGGTCGAGATAGACCACGTACCTACAGGTTAGATACATTTCTATTTTTGTTACCCACAATTAAATGGGTCCTGTAAGGTTTGTTTTCTAAACCCTTATTCCTCATATATTTGGATAATCATCACATTTATCACCAACAGTCATATTCATGCATACAACTAGTTTTAGATAATACATTTTTAGATGCATGATGGTGAGTGTGTGTAAGATTCGTCATTTTAATAACACACTCTTTTTCTTTGATGGTTTCATCATTTGTTGGGTTATGTTCACAAGGTTTAAGTGTTCACAGAGTGAGAATCAACTCTACGATTTATGTGTATCTAGTTGATTCATGGAGGTGATCAGTTTCTACAAATCATCAAGATACTCTTGTAGAACTGATCATACTCTGTGTGTTATCAAACACTTAGAACATAGGTTTGTACATGCATTCTAACCCATCACCAAAGATTACTCCATATGAAATTGATTTAACCTGTGATGTTCTTATGACCTATTTCAGATTTCTTTCAAGATGTCATCTTTATCCTAAAATTTGGATGGAGAGAAAGTTTGTAAGCATTCGAGTATCCATCCTTAGTGTACTTTCTCTTTTCACCTTTTTAGGTAGATTATGATTTTTTGAAAGAGTACTGTTATATTTCATAAGGTGGTACAACATGATATACACAATTATCTTAGTGAGGAACCGTACCTTTCTATTGTCAGTTTCTTAATAGTTATTTATCTTAGACATACTAAGGTTAGGCATTGATGTGCATAGTTTCTCATTTGCTCCTGACAACTTGTTGCTCCTCTTTACCTTCAATCAATCAGCTGTGATCTTGAAGATGCAGGCTAAGAAAATCTCAACATCTTTAGTTCTTTGACATCCTTGAGTTTATCAGGTACATCCAGCTACTGGTTGACCAGACATATGTTTGAGAAGTTCTCATTTCTTCTCTGTATAAGCATTTCTTTGCATGTATGGCCTTTTCATCTTTTTCAGGCTGGTGGATGTTTGACTGGATGTCTCTTGAGCTTTCTAGCCTGGTCTTCAGACTTCAAGATTGACCGCGAGCAAGGAATGGTCTTGTTGATATGATAATCAAGAACATGGACCAATCTGAGCAGCTTCAAGTGTATATACACATTTACCTGTATACAATATTTCCAACGTGTGAGCACATCTGCATATAACAAGTGACTTACTACTAAACTAAGTTTTAGAACAATGTTTGTGCCTAGGATCAAACTCAAAGATATTAGCTTTTGAATATAGCATGAGATCCTGCCTGATACCAAATGTTAGTTCCCAGTAGGCACAATATAGATCTAGAAGGGGGGTTGAATATATCCTTTTTAATTCAAATACTTTTATGGTTTATTTTGTGTTGCTCATGAATTAGCATATGAGAAACACAAGAATCTTTTCAAGCACAACGGAATAAGTAAAAGATCCCCTTCATTGATATATTCATAATCAGACATACATTGTTCATAGAATTAATTCAGTAGTAAGCAGTTAAATACATAGCAGTTATAGCAGTTAATGTACGTAATGTAAATGACATAAAGTAAAAGACACAAGGGGTTTTAAGTGGTTCAGAGACTTAAGCTCCTAATCCACTCTTTTACTTTTAATTAGCAGGATTTCCACTAAGGAAGGGTAGCACCCTGAATCACTAAGATTCCTTCAGGGTCAGCAGCCTTGGGACTTTAGTTCACTAAGCCCTCTTCAAGGCCAGCAGCCTTGGAACTTCTCTAGTTCCCTAAGAACTCTTCAAGCCCAGCAGGGTTGGAACTTCATATAGTCCCTCCGGACAAGGACCCCTCAGGCCCTGGCTTCTTGTTGTTGAGTTGTTTGTTTGTTGGAGTTGGTGCTGAGCTGCTAAGATGTCTTTATGCTCTCAACATCTTCTTTACTTAACATCTTGACGTGATCATCCTTGAAGTGCAGTTGAGTGTTGCATGATGCTCAGCTTCTTCAGTTACTCAACCTCTTCTGATGATCCCTTGATGAACTTCCTTGAAGATCATTGCTCTTGATACTTGATGACTGCACATGATGGGTTTCTAAGATGACTGTAGGTTCTTCTCTCTGATACTTAGTGTGGCGCCCCCAAAATAGGTATACATCACCCATCTTGGGTCACCAAATATATGGTACAGAATACAAATACAAACTTAATTATACAACAAGAGCTAAGAGTTTTTACACGAATATTATCTTATAGACAGTATCCAAACTCAAATTCAATCCTCATTACATTTATTATCACACTAAATAGTGAGGATTACTAAAATAGCCATCTCAGACCATCACTCTGTTCCCCGACTAGTTCCGGCTACGTTCTCATTTCCTGAAGAGAACAATGGAAGTAAAAGGGTGAGCTCAACTAGTCCAGTAAGAAATATTATGACTAAGATAATGCAGAATAAGTTATCATTAGCCTTCAACAATGTTAAACTAATAGAATATCATCGACAACAAGTTTAATTGCAGCGGAATAAGCAATCCATTAGAAGAGTCAAGTAGAGCATGATATCTACTATCTTCTATGGTTTAAAAAGGTTTTCATCAACTTTATCGCTGAGACTCAGCTTAATAAATAAACCACATCATCAAATCATCCCTGCACTACGGGCCAAGGATACTCATGTAATCATCAATGGTCATGATTATACCGAATACTCCCTGGTCATAATCATATCAATCAACAGTCCATCTATGCACGTAAGCCAAAGATGACTTTCATCACAATATAAGCATGAGGATGATGACAATGATATAAGCATTTAATTAAATGAAAGAATAGGATAAATTTTAAAGATTCATAATTTAATTTATCCAATATTCAATAATGTCCAAATTGTCAACATGATATTATTTTGTGGAGTAAAATTCAAGAATAATATCCATGTATCAAAAATATTTTGGACAAAAAAGAAATTAATTTTTTTGTGTGAATAGTAATTGGGTGAATAGTACCACATGAATAGTACTTCGTGAATAGTAACCCGACATGAAAAGTACCCCAAATACGCGAGTGAATAATATTATAGTGAATAGTAACCCGTGAATAGTAACTCATGAATAGTATCCCGGCATGAAAAGTGTCCCGAATACCCGAGTGAATAATATTATACCGAATAGTAACCGGGTGAATAGTAACTCGTGAATAGTACCCCGGGTGAAAATATTGATATTTAATAAGAAAGTTCAGATCAATATTCCAATGAAACGATACTGGATGAAGCACAAAACTCAAGGATCCTCCACTAATTTCAAGGATTATAGAAGCAATACTTACCATAGTAAGTTTAGATTTAAGAATATGAAAAGAAATAACATACTGAAATCAAAATGAATTTTCATCCAAATCATAATACGATGACGTAATCCAGCGTAGATTTGGTTATTCCGACATATTAAAGGATGAATACAAAAAAAATAGTATTCCTTATTAATATGAAAGAAATAATACCCCTTACCTTAGTAGAAGACTGGATACTGCAATAATGAAGTAGCATAATACTCTTCTTCTTGCTCTCTATAGTTTCTCTCTCTCTATAGTGTCTCTTATGAATCTCAGTGAATTGGTGAGAATGAAAGAAGAATTAAGCTTCTATTTATAGGAGAATGGACTAAATAGTAACTTATTCACGAACGGTCCAGATTGAATTACTATTAGAATGAACGATCCATATTGATTACTATTAGAACCACAACCGACGGTCCAGATTGATTTACTTTTAAAACCATCATTGGCGGTTTAGATTGATTACTTTTAAAACCACCATCAACGGTCCCGATTGATTTATTATTAAAACCACCATCAATGGTCCAGATTGATTTACTATTAAAACCACCATCCATGGTCCAGATTGATTTACTATTAAAACCACCACCAATGGTCCAGATTAATTTAACTTAATACACTTTGGTACCCCTAAAGTTTTCCATGTTTGCATGATTCCCCTCTAACTTTTTTAATTCACTTATCTTCAATAATCACATTCTTAATACTTCAACAATTATTCATCACTAATATTATAACTCACAATATTTAACAACCAGATCATTCCTAGGAAATAGGGGGCTTTCCAATAAGGATTTCTCCTTATTGGCACGCAATTAGGTGACCAAACCTCTCCTCGACAGAACTTTCTAGACATTGTCAATATTGCAAATAATAATATGAATAACTTTGTTGTCTCAATTATTAATTTAATAATATAAAATATTATGCAGATGATACTGTGACAATAATTGAATCAAATAACGTGAGATACTATGCAACAATTCCATCGTAGAAATAATTGAGTAAACCGAGTGGCTTCTTACGTAAGCATCAATAATCAATACCGTGTGCTACTATGCAACCACGCAGATTCATCGTACTTTACCACCGGGTAGTTCAACAGCTTAACGGTAAAACTTTCACCGTTATTTTATAAAAGATATTTATGTCATTTTCTAACTACGACAATACTTCCGCTGGGGTCCACCAATGATTGTATTGTCGTATGAATATTCCTGTTAAAAACGAATATTCTCACCAATCGAATATTCCCCGACACAACGAATATTTTATATCAACTTGCTTACTTTGCAAAATTTTCAAATATCACCCTCAACTTTAACCTTTTATCAATTTAACTATTTATTAAATAGAATAATAATTATAAGAAAATTAGACACTTTCATTTCATATAATTCGGGGTCTTACAACCTCCCCTCATTATGAAATTTCATCCTCGAAATTGGTGTACATACCTGGTATGACGAAGAGGGTCATTTCCTCAACATCGTGGTTTCTCCACAAAACTTTGACTTGAGGTATAATCTTTGTGACGCCCCCAAAAAAGGTATACATCACCCATCTTGAGTCGCCAAATACATGGTACAAAATTTAAATACAACTTAATAATACAACTATCGTGTAACATACGAAAAAACATAAACTGAGAGTTTTAATACGAATATTGTCTTCTAGACAGTATTCAACTCAAATGGTGCACCAATGCCTCAAGCAATGCTGCAGCTTGCTGCTCCCCCTGATACAGCTCCTCCAACTTATGGACCTTGTCGTCTAACTCCGTAATCCTATCCATCAACTCGTCCAGTAGACTATCCCCAGTAGTTTCCTCGGAGTCCTCCTCGGGCTCCTCTTCCTCTTCAAGATACTCCTCTGGGTCTGACTCAGCTGTTGCCTCAGCTATAGGCTTAAGTACAGCTATCACCATCTGCTCACTCACAACGTGGATATCTCTAACCTCCTCTTCTCATGACATCCTTCAATCAAGACAAAATAACTTGGTTAGTAGTTTAAAATAGATGTTCTTATTTTTAGAAAAAATAGATTTGACACAACCCCTAGAACTCTACGTGAGTTCATCTTCTTATTTCCTTCACTAACTTCCCTAAGGTTATAGTCTAAACTCTACGTGAGTTCATCTCCTTATTTCCTTCACTAAATTCCCTAAGGTTATAGTCTAAGGTTCCCCACCTAAGGTTTATAACCTATGGCTTTGATATCAACCTGTGACGCCCCCAAATCTTGTTAGGTTTGTAATATTCATGAACGCAATCAAATTGCATAAAATAAGCGGAAACGTGGAAAATCAGAGTTTTAAAATTTTACAAACCATATATCCGGATCATCCTTTATGCATAATTATTAATTAAACGAAAAGATAAAGAAGATGAATCATACCCTTGAAGATTCGAGCTTCCTCAGGTACAAGTTTACCTCCAAATCCTTTCGCGTTCAACTTAAATCCACCGGGTTTGGTTCCTTCCTTTGATCAACGTTAGCCACCCAAATGTTTGGCCTCTAGAGGTGATCCACCAAGGAAGAAGAAAGATTCAAGAAGATGGGTGTTTGGCAAAACCCTAGTTTTTCTATCTCTCATAGAAAAAGAGCGTACTCTCCAACAATTGGAATCACGTCTATTGTGAAAAAGTCAACAACAACACTCCACCCATAATAAGACTCCTCTTATTTATAGATGTAGGCAACCCTCCTTAACAATTAAGGAATTGAGCTTTATTTTAATTAATTAAACTCTTTTAATTAATTAGGATCCTAATCTTATTAGGAATAATTAATTAGCCTCCTAATCTTATTAGGAATAAATGAGAGTACTTTTATTAATTAATTCTCAAACTCCTTTAGGAATTAAATAATAATAATAGTAGTAATAATAATAATAATAATAATAATAATAATAATAATAATAAGACTCCTCTTATTAATTTATATTTAATATTTTCAAAATATTAAATAATAAATATTAAGCTATTTAATTTATTCTATCACCATAGATTAAATTAAATTTACTTAATTTATTATTACGATTATGACATTAATTTCTTAATTAATTATTCTTCCTTTTATGGTGTGACCCTTTAGGTTCTCCATATTAAATCGGTTGTGAATAAATCAATTAGAACAATTCTAATCTTATTTAAATAAATAAATTAAACTATTAATTTATTTAAATAAATAATTTATTCTATAATAGGGATAAGCCTTCCTAGCGATTAACGATTTTCCAGATAATATAGATTTCAACATTAATCATAAAAGAACTTTTGAGTAAATAGTTACCGTACAATTCAATCCTTCCACCATACAATGTCCCAATTAAATATAAGACATGGAATTCACCACAAGTCTTATTTTATTTAATTATATGTATTTCGACTCTTAAATGCACAACTCCAAATAATGCAAATTAGAAACTCCTTTCTAATTTCATTCTACCTTGGCCAAGGACTACTGGGTTGTCATTTATCGATTCACATAGGACATTTATCTTCTTTTACTATAAGTGATAGATTCTTAATTGATCATATATTATCTCCCTGTACAACTTATTATACCCAAGCATACCTTTTGATATACCCTAAGGGTCTTACGGAATAAGTCAAAGTATAACTCATCATACACAAGATACTATGATGATCTCAAGTCCAAGGATCACTTGTACTACTATCACTATATGAATTCCTATTGACAGGTAAGTAAAACTCCATTAGGTATTCCTTAGCGAGCCACGTTCAGTGAACTTATTCTCTAATAAGCACTTACATAATTACTTTAGTGTCTCCACACAAATGATCATGAGATCAATCATCCTCATCTAATGAGCAAGCAACGTATGTACCAATCTATTCAGATTCACTAATCTCCAATTTAGTAATCCAACGATTGGGAACTATTTTAGTTTTAAGCTTTCTAAGAATTTAGATCTCATTAGATTGATCATCATCATTATTCAAAAAGCATTGCTTAAAACTATGGGTTTATCACATATTATAAAACAGCATCATGTAGACAATTAAAAGCCTTTAATAAATTAATACTTTTTATTATTAAATGAATAAGATTGTTACAAAGTATATGCTTTATCATCAAATATGATTGGCTTGTGTGCATACTACTTTCAATCTCCCACTTTCACTAAAGTCAATCGTCATGGTATCTCATACCCTTCTTCTCTAAGTGACGATTATCCTGCTGTTGGATAAGCTTTAGTTAATGGATATGTAATGTTGTTCTTGAGAGTCTACTATCTCTATAGTGATTTCCCATCTTTTAATGATTCTTATAATCAAATAAAAGTACCACAACACATGTTTAGATCCAAGATAAGACTTAGGAACTATTCCTAGTTCTATAATGAACTTTTCATCCAAACAATTAACTTGTAGCTTCATTTATAACTATATACTTTGTCTTTATCACTAAACCAGCAACTCCTTGCTATTTGAAACCTTTTCCAATTCACTGCACCATCGTTCAAGGTAACGTTTTACCTTAAAGTGGATTTTCTGTAGTCTTGGTCTGTTTGAAAAACTTAAGTCTGTTAAGCCCTCTAGTTTTAATTTAGACCCACCATAAATCTGATCACATCCTTAGTGTCGGTTAAGTACTTTAAGATATTTTTCACTGTCTGACAGTGATCTTCTCCAGAATATGACCGATCAACATCAGGTCTCGTATATTTCATTGTATACATGATTGTCACTCATGTGATCTCTCTTTTTAGGAGTCTATAGGGACTATTAATAGAGATACACTCCATGGCTCATCAACATGAGACAACTCTTGGAGTTTTCCTTGCTAAACAACTTTAGCATCAAATGAATATACGTTCCTTGGGTTAAACTGAGCATCCTTTTAAATCTATCTATATAGATTTGTATCCCCAATTAAGATACTCTTCCCAAATCATTCATGGATGAATGTTTAGACAACTTTATCTTTACTGATTGTAGCATTAGTATGTCATTCCTTATCCATAGTATATCAACATATAATATTAGGAATGTCACGGCGCTCCCACTGACCCTTTTGTACACACTAGGTTCATTCTTATTTGTGATAAAATCAAACTCTTTTGATTTGTTTCATATCAAAATGAATGTTCCATTTTTGAGAAGATTGCTTCAATCCATTTCTCTGAGTGTCTACAACTTTTACCTCATCGTATGTAACTGGATCATCATCTTTATGATGCGCACCTCATCCTTATCATGCTTGATGAATCCATACCTCCCAGGTATCTTCGGTACTATTCCATATTTACAATTCGGTTGTCGTACAATAGGTCTATCTATAGGTTCCTCTTATTTGACTTATAGTGTTTTGTGGTTCTTGAACTCTTCAAGATGTATTATCCTCCCACTAGCCCCTTCAATGATAAACATCTTTATCTTAGAAGGTAGCGTGTTTCGCAACAAACACCTTTCGCTAAGTAGGATTATAGAACATCTACCCTAAACTTACTTTAGGATGTCCCACCAATCTGTACTTGTCAAATTTTGTCCCAAGCTTATCGTTTTTAAACCTTTTCACATAAGTTGGACAACCCTTATCTTAACATACTTACGATTAGTAATCATCCCTGTCCATAACTTTTATGGAGTCTTGGGGCCGGATTTTGAGGTTACCTTTTTGTAGATATGCAGCCATTTCTAGGACATTACCCTAGAGGGATATTAGAATGTCGGTAAAATCATTATGGACCATACCATGTCCAACAAGGTATGATTTTTCCTTTTAGATACATCAATCAATTATTGTGTATCAGGAGGCGTCCATTATGAGAAAACCATTTGAGATGATCTAGAAACTTATTGCATAAGTATTTATTCCCTTGATCAGATCAAAGAATCCTAATACTTTGCCAATTTGTTTCACTTCTGAATTCTTTGAATATTTCAAATAATTCACACTTGTATTTCAGCAATACACACATTTAACTCTTTGAATGATCATCTCCTTTTCTTATACTACTTTGTTTAATTTGCAAAATTATTTTCACATAAGTCAAGTATATAAACTCTATTAAGTGATATTCCAGTTCTATACAAAACATTATTATTATTATTCTAAATAGAACAACAATTGTTCTTAAATATAATACCAAAGATTTCATTGTCCAACAATAAAATGGAAATAATGTTTCCAACGAGAACTGGAATACAATAACAACTTATTGACTTAATAGACTTGCCTATAGGTTGTGCTAAACTATAAGTTCCTACGGCTGATGAATCAACCTTTGCTTCATTTCCACACATAGGATTACTTATCTCTTGTTTATCTTTCTACTTCTGTTTGGTCCCTTTATAAATCTATATTTATGATAACCAAAGTCGGTATCCAATACCCAAGTAGAACCTTGACTTAAAGAAAAAATTATTTTAAATCATAAACAAAATTGTATTTGTAACCGAAACTTCACTAAGCTTTTTCTGGTTATCCTTTGCATGATGTTTCTTGCAGTTTCTTTCCAGTGTCCAGGCTTATTGCAGTGGAAGCAAACTCATTTGCTATCCGTATTAGTTTTGTTCTTATTATCCTTTGTTTTTGCTTTTATGTTTACCTTTTTTGAATCATTCTTCTTTTTAGAAGATCATTTGGCCCCTACCAGTAAGACTTGGTCTTTCTTGGTTGGAAAGTGACTCTCAGCTATTTTTCAATATGTTAAGCAAATCAGCGAGGCTAATATCTAACTTGTTCATATGAAAAATTCACAACAATTGTTAAAGGAGTCTGGGAGTGAGTGCAAGATCAAATATTGGCTCAACTCTCCATCCATGACAAAACTTGTTGTCCTAATTGATCAATCAAATTGATAATGTTAAGGACTTTTATCTGTACTATAGTGTCATCGGTCATTCTAGATCGGAAGAGCTCCTTAGATATTTTATATCTATCAGTCCTACTTTCCTCACCATCAACTACTTGATGTGCAGGAATATAGTAGGATCATCCATAGTGTATGCTGACGCTGAAGCACGTTACTCATGGATGCGAGAATGATGCATTGAGCTAACTGTGCATCATCTTGTCACTTTTTAAAAGTAGCAGTCTCTTCCTTAGAGGCATTCTCTGCAACCATTGTAGGGATAGGCGTATTAAGGACATATGATAGCTTTTTAGCCATGAGAACTATTATCAAATTCCTTAACCAATCCATTTAATTCGCTCCGGTTAAATAACATCTAATATACTTCACAGTGATAGTAATTTAGACATTGTAAAATTCTATAAATGAATTTATAATTAACAACATTTTAGTATACATTCTTTTATTAATTACCAAAATAAATTAAGTCTTGTTTTAAATTGGTATCTCCCACTATTTTCATCAAAGTATATTACCCTCACTTATATAGTTCGACAATATCTAATTAAAGATATGCTAGTGAGAATATGGATCCCATTTCAAATGTATATAGCCTTGTGTGTGCACAACAAACTATATAAATAAATAGGTAGACAACTCTTGTCAATTACATCAACTATGTAACTCCTTGTATTTTGCCTCTTAAATCATAATGGTCAAGTGTGTGCACATCCGAACTAAAATGATTTAAGTTAAGTCAGACCCAGCATTTCCATATAAGTGAAGAGAAAACTACAGCCCTTGTGTGTGCACAACAAAGCAGTAATGTTCAATTCCTTATAAACATCATATGTAATAAAAAAAATATCTTAAATATTTAATACTTGCATTGTGTGTGCACAACAAACTCATATTAAATATTCAATACTCTATTGTTTCTATCATGCTAGAAGGCGACGTTCGATATTCCAAATATCTTTGAACTTTACAACTTAATATAAAATATTTGAGGGGTTTGTTATTAATTTGTCTCATCATGTTTAGCGTGTATGCACACACACACACACACACACACACACACACACACACACATATATATATATATATATATATATATATATATAATACGTGTCATATTAATTAACATGCGAAGCATGTTTACATAATATATAATATATATATATTGTATAAGCATGCACATATAGAATACTATATTCTACCCGGATTGATTATGGACTTTTATTCTAGTTTGGTTCACTAGAGCCACCAAGTGAACCAAAAGATCAAACCCTAGGGGTGCAAGAATTAATATTTAAATATAACTATTATATTTAAACTCGGGCTCCATTACAAACGGGTCTTCAAGCCCTCCTTGCTCCTTGATCTCCAATTCTTCAAAATTAATTCTAACTATTCATATTACAAAACTATTTAAAATAAATAGAAACCTTGATCAACAGTCAAGAGGAAGTAAATAGGAGGGAGTTAGAATTTATATTAAGAAAAAAATAGAGAAGACGAGGTACGCAGACCCCATTTCATAAAACCCATACATTCATGCATCCAACTAAAATAAAATCTAATCACATTGGTCAATAGTCCATGATCAATCCCATTTATTATCATACACATCACCATATGCATCAATAAATAACATTCATCTCATGAATAATAAACATTCAATATATATATTGATATCATTTAATGGGCAAATTTAGTTAGTATAAAATTTAATTTTGAATCAAAATAAACTCCTTTATTTTAATCCAAGTTTAAATCAAAATAAATGTGAGAGCCCCAAATTCGGGTCCCAAATCACCGCGGATTCAGTACAATCATTCTATAACTATTACTTATTTGCGAAAGATATAAACATAAATTGTTTATACATTAAACTTACACACTTTTTCCCAAGGTCGAGTAACCTTCACTTAATACACAATTCATAACTTATTGGACTTACAATAACATTAATATATAATAATACATACAAATCTAATCGCATTATATGATACTTAAAATTTGGAACTGCTTTTTGACCTTTCCTTGTATCCGACGTATTCGTCTTAATCTGCAATGTTTATCATGATATAGCAAGGGTGATCATAAGTTTGCCCAATAAGTTTAAGTTCAATAATTTAACGATATACCATGATTGAAAGAATTTGAATAATAAGATGGCTATAATTCAACAATATAATTGCGAACTAGCAGGAACAAGTTTTGTTACTGAACAAGTATTTAACATGAACAAATATATTTGGACTGAATGGTAATGAAGGTGATCAGCCTTTCATACCTGATGAATACATGTCATATGCACAGGGTGCAATTTAATAATTCTTAGACACGGCAATCAGAAATAATTAACCATAAATATAATTGAATAATACAACTTTGGGTCGAGTTAAGAAATACTTGCCTGAACCGTTGATTACCGCTATGCAATTTAATAAGCTTTGTCTGAACCTAATATTAATAATATCGATTGCTAAGTTAGAATAATATCATCACAATATATAAAATAACCTAAACACATTGTCACATAAGCCTATCAGTCTATAACACACATAAAACCTAACCTCAAGTCAAACTATTTCAGTCTGAATTGAATTCGACAACATTCTAACATCCCGACGGTCTAGTCAAATAAAATTTCGAGTTTAAATTCAATTAAACTCTGTCTAAACACTTAACCATTATCTAAGATAATTTATTAACAATCACAATATTTTTGATAAGCTTGTAATAATTTTTAAATAATTATTACTATTTATCATAAGTTTTCAATCATTAAAATTGTATTTATATAATATAAATACCACAATATTCTATTATCATTAATATCTATTTATTATCAAATAATAATGAAATACATGTCATAATATTATAATATATTTATAATATCACAAAGTATTTTTAATACTTCAAAATCACCTTTATATGATTTTTAAACAATTAAATTCATTATCCAATAATTGCTATTAATATTAAAATATTAATATTTTTGTAATGAGAATATCAAAAGTTATATTTTATAACTTAAAATATTTTTATAACACTTAAATCATTTTTATATGATTTACAAAATATTAATTCTATTTTTCCATAATTTATTTAATATATTTATTAAATAAATTAACTATCATTAATATTGATTAATTAATGAAATTCATCATAAATTTTAAAAATAACTTAAAATAACTTAAAATATTTTCTTATACCATAATATAATTTTTCATGTATTAAAATCAATTTTAAATAATTTATCTAATATTATAATTAAATAAATTAAATACCATTTATATTTCAAAAATATTAAATATTTATGAATATACTCAAACTAATTAAAAACTAATTTTCGGACTTTAAAATAATTTTTAGGAATTTATTTTATATTTTTAATAATTAAAAAATATTTATTTCAATTTATTTATTAAAGTAATTAATATTCAGAAATTAATATTACAAAAATGGCCCTATAGCGACAGAACCATCGCTATAGGTGTTCTTGAGCTTCATGTTAGTGTGCAGGGTAGGTAGTTTGACCACCCACTGATTCATGCTCGTTAAGTTTCTGGGCTTGTTCTCGTTTTAATATTGTAGTAATAATGTAGTACTACAACCTTAAATAAATTTTATGGCCAACACACAACATAACAGTGAGTTATAAGCCTCACAAAATCATGTCAGACGTGTTCTTGAGTTTCTGACTTTTGATTCATGTTCTTGGAGAGCTAAAGGCTGATAAAGTATTAACTTAATACTCATATTCACTCTCAATCTCGAAATTCTAGAGAGGGAAAAGTTTTGGACAAAATGAAAAGTAAAGTGAGACTTTTCTTACTTTTGATCTATATAAATTATAATGTAATGCATATAGCTGGCAAGGATGACTAATATGGGCTGATTTCAGTCACAAGGGGCAGCTAGGGTTGGTCAACAACCCAAAATATGGCAAAATTTTCAAGCAACATCCAATAATGCAACAAGGGCAATTTGGTCATTAGACTTTTAAATTTAATGGCATTCATGTAAATGGTCCAAACCCTTAGGGTTTAGTGTTTGACCATTAGGGTTTAAAGGTTTAACCCTTAGGTTTTACAAATTAAATTTCTAGGATTTCAAAAATTAGGTTTCCAAAATAGAAATTTAATATTTCTAAATTATAATTAGGATTCTATAATTATATTAAGATTTCATAATCATAAATTCAATCTTGCTAATTAGAATTATTATTCCCTAAATAAAATTGCTAATTTAGCAATTAGGGTGAAAATGGTACATTAGCGTTTATAACCCAAGAATTAGGGTTTCAAATAGCAAAATAATCTTTCTAATTTAGAAATTAGATTTCGTAATTAGGTTAGGATTTTCTAATTACTTATAACTTGAAAATTAAGATTAATATTTTCTAATTAACATTAAAACTATTTAATTAACAATTAGGTTTTTCCTAATTATGAATTAGGGTTTCTAATCTAGAAATTAGGGTTTTCTAAATCAATTAGAGTTATCCCTAATTAGGTTATCATTAATAACGTTTAAATCTTATACTGGCATTTGCATTCCCAAATTAGGGTTTCATATTCCGAATTAGGGTTTTGAATTCTCGGAACTAAAATTAGGGTTTCCAGAACCTGTTTTAGGGTTTCATATAAATTGCTAGGGTTTTCTAACCGAACGTTGACATTCTTAATATATACTTAGTGTTTGTCCAGTGATATAGGCTATCTGGTCAACCCTTGACCCTTAACCATATACTGTACACATATAATACCATATACACAGAACATAATCATTTATATCCTTAATCCTGAATAATTCACCACATAAATTTTAAATTCATAGAATTCCTTCTCGGAAATCTAAAATCCATTCACTTATTTTCTGTCTAGGTTTATTATTTAACCTTAATTCAATATTTTAAAATTTTATAATTATTCAAATTCTCGGGTTGTAACATTCACCCCTTCTTCTAAAAATTTTGTCCCCGAAATTTACCTTACACCTTACACCATATACACCATACACCATACACCATACACCATTCATTCTCATCATAACATGCTACCCAATACATTCCTCACAAGAGTAAAAATTTTGAAGTTGTGCTGAGGGGTTATACAGACTATTGTCTGTCGTTTTTGCAAAGGTTTTATGGAAGTTCATCCGCAAACCGTTATAACTTACAGACATAGTGGGTAATTAGTCCGATATGCCCTGTACTTATTAAGTCTTTGACGATCGAATCTGCTTTCGTCATCCTTTGCCATAGGCACAAAAAATTTACCTCATTCTTATTGGATTCCACACCACAATAATTTGGTTCGGGAAAAATTTCAAAGAACGCTTGGAATTTTCATAAACGTTGGTCTAGCGGAATCAAATGGCTTAGACTCATATCAATAATCAACTTCAATTGAATTATGAATGCGTGTAGCCAAACGCCGTTGACAAATTAAAATTTTAAAATAATTTGAAAATGACGCAATGATGCCGTACTGTATTAACAGTTCGTTTGAGGATGCCGTCATCTGGTGACTTTGTCATAACACATCATACAATAGTGGAACAGTGATTTTTAGATCACATTCACACTAAGTATTCCTGCATTTATAACTCCATCAACTTTTTATCATCTCTGCACCAGGTTACATGGTACATAAGTGATAAATAAAATATATTTTGATATTTCAAATCATTTGCGTCTAGCCGAAATAAGTAGCATAAACTATACTTTAAATCGTTCCAAAAATAATTACGAGTATATATATATATATATTAAAAGCACATAGTGCGTATTTAGTTTGATGTCAAAATTTTGAAGTCTAGCATAGCTATGAGTTTTGGAAAACTTATGTCTCCACTAATAATCATTTGCTTAAATAATCTATTTATTCCTATTATCCTTAATATTTCGTTTACACATAGTTCTACCCAGTTCGTCAAACCATACTCATGAGTTCAGGAACTTTCCACAATCATATGAGTTTAAGAACTTATCCTAGTCAGACCTTTGGCGTCCATTCGCTTAGGGGTTCATAAACATTTCATATAATCATGAGTCAGGAATGTACCATAAGTATGAGTTTTAAGAACTCGTACTTAACCTGATATTCTCTATCTATAACCTATCTATCTGTTATGCACATGAGAAAGGAATCACCCTCTTAACATGCATATAGCAAATAACGCGATACAAACATTTCAATGATTATCAGTGCCAGAAACTAAGTGGTTTTTACACCAAGTACAAATTCCCAGCCCATACAAGGAATCATATAACTCAGCTGCTGACATGCGTCCTCAATGAAATCCCCACCTAATCTTAACTCCCTTCTCAATACGAATTTCATTCAACTCGTATTCATAATCCTTTCCTGAATTCGTACTCATTCATAGACACACAACAATATTGCTGTAAACTTTTCAATCATTCTCTTGATCCTTCTCCATACTATAACCTTATCAAACCACGGGGTGATCTCATCGTATATAATACGATTCATTTATATTTCTTGATCGTTTTGTTTTTTGATCTTCTATCACTGCACTTTTTGTCTTTTAGACTCTATCTATTCACCAATACTGTTCAACTTTATTATCAAAGTTAGTGAACTCTGTATCTTTTATAACCTGTCGAGATTCATCTTTGAATCTTACCGACACACTAACTCTATTTGAGTTAGTACTTATCCTAATCACTGCGGTTATTAGTCTCAGGTATTCCTACAAAAGGTTCATAACCTACAGCTTTGATACCAACTGTGAGAGCCCCAAATTCGGGTCCCAAATCACCGCGGATTCGGTACAATCATTCTATAACTATTACTTATTTGCAGAAGACATAAACATAAATTGTTTATACATTAAACTTACACACTTTTCCCCAAGGTCGAGTAACCTTCACTTAATACACAATTCATAACTTATTTGATTTACAAAAACATTAATATATAATACCGTTACAAATCTAACTGCACACATATACTTAAAGCTAGAACTGTCTTTGACCTTTCCTTGTATCCGACGTATTCGTCTTAATCTGCAACGTTTATCATGATATAGCAAGGGTGAGCATAAGTTTGCCCAGCAAGTTTAAGTTCAATAATTTAACGATATACCATGATTGAAAGAATTTGAATAATAAGTTGGCTATAATTCAACAATATAATTGTGAACTAGCAGGAACAAGTTTTCTGACTGAACAAGTATTTAACATGAACAAATTTATCTGGACCGAATGGTAATGAAGGTGATCAGCCTTTCATACCTGATGAATACATGTCACACGCACATGGTACAATTTAATAATTCTTAGACATGACAATCAGAAATGATTAACCATAAATATAATTGAATAATACAACTCGAGGTCGAGTTAAGAAAGACTTGCCTGAACCGTTGATTACCGCTATGCAATTTAATAAGCTTTGTCTGAACCTAAAATTAATAATATCGATTGCTAAGTTAGAATAATATCATCACAATATATAAAATAACCTAAACACATTATCACATAACCCTATCAGTCTATAACACACATAAAACCTAACCTCAAGTCAAACTATTTCAGTCTGAATTGAATTCGGCAACATTCTAACATCCCGACGGTCTAGTCGAATAAAATTTGAGTTTAAGTTCAATTAAACTCTGTCTAAACACTTAACCATTATCTAAGATAATTTATTAACAGTTAAAATATTTTTCATAAGCTTGTAATAATTTTAAATAATTATTACTATTTATCATAAGTTTTGAATCATTAAAATCGTATTTATATAATATAAAAACCAAAATATTCTATTATCATTAATATCTATTTATTATCAAATATTAATGAAATACATGTCATAATATTATAATATATTTATAATATCACAAAGTATTTTCATTACTTTAAAATTACCTTTATATAATTTTTAAACAATTAAATTCATTATCCGATAATTGCTATTAATATTAAAATATTAATATTTTCATGAAAAAATATCAAAAGTTATATTTTATAACTTAAAATATTTTTATAACACTTAAATCATTTTATATGATTTATAAAATATTAATTCTATTTTTCCATTATTTATTTAATATATTTATTAAATAAATTAACTATCATTAATATTGATTAATTAATGAAATTCATTAAAAATATTAAAAGTCATTAAAAATAACTTAAAATATTTTCTTATACCATAATATAAATTTTCATGCATTAAAATCATTTTTAAATAATTTATTTAATATTATAATTAAGTAAATTAAATACCATTTATATTCCAACAATATTAAATATTTATGAAATATACTCAAAATAATTAAAAACTAATTTTTGAACTTTAAAATAATTTTTAGAAATTTATTTTGTATTTTTAATAATTAAAAACCATTTATTTCAATTTATTTATTAAAGTAATTAATTTTCAAAAATTAATTTTACAAAAATATTCCTAAGCGATATAGAACTGTCCGCTATAGGTGTTCTTGAGCACGTTACAGAGCTTCATGTCAAAGCAGCGAGGGTAGGTAGTTTGACCACCCACTGATTCATGCTCGCTAAGTTTCTGGGCTTGTTCTCGTTTTAATAGTGTAGTAATAATGTAGTATTACAACCTTAAATAAATTTCATGACCAACACACAACATAACAGTGAGTTATAAGCCTCACAAAATCATGTCAGACGTGTTCTTGAGTTTTTGACTTTTGATTCATGCTCTTTGAGAGCTAAAGGCTGATAAAGTCTTAACTTAATACTCATATTCACTCTTAATCTCGAAATTCTAGAGATATAAAAGTTTTGGACAAAATGAAAAGTAAAGTGAGACTTTTCTTACTTTTGATCTATATAAATTATAATGTAATGCATATAGATGGCAAGGATGACTAATATGGGCTGATTTCAGTCACATGGGGCAGCTAGGGTTGGTCAACAACCCAAAATATGGCAAAATTTACAAGTAACATCCAATAATGCAACAAGGGCAATTTAGTCATTAGACTTTTAAATTTAATGGCATTCATGTAAATGGTCCAAACCCTTAGGGTTTAGGGTTTGACCATTAGGGTTTAGGATTTAACCCTTAGGTTTTACAAATTAAATTTCTAGGATTTCAAAAATTAGTTTTCAAAAATAGAAATTTAATATTTCTAAATTATAATTAGGATTCTATAATTATATTAAGATTTCCTAATCATAAATTCAATCTTGTTAATTATGATTATTATTTCCTAATTAAAATTGCTAATTTAGCAATTAGGGTCAAAATGGTACATTAGCGTTTATAACCCAAGAATTAGGGTTTCAAATAGCAAAATAATCTTTCTAATTTAGAAATTAGATTTCGTAATTAGGTTAGGGTTTTCTAATTACTTATAACTTGAAAATTAGGATTAATATTTCCTAATTAATATTAAAACTATTTAATTAACAATTAGGTTTTCCCTAATTATAAATTAGGGTTTCTAATCCAGAAATTAGGGTTTTCTAAATCAATTAGGGTTATCCATAATTAGGTTATCATTAATAATGTTTAAATCTTATACTAGCATTTGCATTCCCAAATTAGGGTTTCTTATTTCGAATTACGATTTTGAATTTCCGGAACTGAAATTAGGGTTTCTAGAACTGATTTTAGGGTTTCATATAAATCGCTAGTGTTTTCTAACTGAACGTTGACGTTCTTAATATATACTTAGGGTTTGTCCACTGATATAGGCTATCTGGTCAACCCTTGACCCTTAACCACATACTGTACACATATAATACCATATACGCAGAACATAATCATTTATATCCTTAATCGTGAATAATTCACCACAGAACTTTTAAATTCATAGAATTCCTTCTCGGAAATCTCAAATCCATTCACTTATTTTCTGTCTAGGTTTAGTATTTAACCTTAATTCAATATTTTAAAATTTTACAATTATTCAAATTCTCGGGTTGTCACAATAAACCACTTTTATTTTAATTTATCCAATTTTGAATAAAATAAACTATTTTATTTTAATCAAAATCTTTAATCAAAATAAACTCATTTATTTTAATTAATTACGGAATTCAATTTGTTAGTTCCCAGTAGGCACAATATAGATCTAGAAGGGGGGGGGGGGGGGTTGAATAGTTCCTTTTTAATTCAAATACTTTTCTGGTTTATTTTGTGTTGCTCATGAATTAGCATATGACAAACACACGAATCTTTTATAAGTAAAAGATCTCCTTCATTAATATATTCATAATCAGACATACATTGTTCGTAGAGTTAATTCAGTAGTAAGCAGTTAAAATATACATAGAAGTTATAGCAGTTAATGTACATAATGTAAATGACATAAAGTAAAAGACACAAAGGGTTTTAAGTGGTTCAGAGACTCACGCTTCTAATACACTCTTTTGCTTTCAACTAGCAGAATTTCCAGTAAGGAAGGGCAACACCCTGAATCACTAAGATTCCTTCAAGGCCAACAGCTTTGAAACTTCAGTTCACTAAGAACTCTTCAAGGCCAGCAGCCTTGGAACTTCTCTAGTTCCCTAGGAACTCTTTAAGCCCAGCAGGCTTGGAACTTCATTTAGTCCCTCCGGACAAGGACCCCTCAGGCCCTGGTTTCTTGTTGTTGAGTTGTTTGTTTGTTGGAGTTGGTGCTGAGCTACTAAGATGTCTTTATGCTCTCAACATCTTCTATACTTAGCAGCTTTGCGTGATCATCCTTGAAGTGCAGTTGAGTGTTGCATGATGCTCAGCTTCTTCAATTACTCAACCTCTTCTGATGATCCCTTGATGAACTACCTTGAAGATCATTCCTCTTGATACTTGATGGTTGCACATGATGGGTTTCTAAGATGACTGTAGGCTCTTCTGTCTGGTACTTAGAGTCTTCCCATAATGGACATCAAGATGACATTGAAGCTCTTCTTTCTCTCGGCAGTTCAGAACACTCTTCTTGTAGTAGAACTCTCACTTCTATATTATAGAACTCTCACTTCTACTTCTTTCTTTTTATATCTCTAAGTGTTCTTGGTGGATCATAGAGTGAGCCTTCAGACCTTTATTGGTTACTCACTGTTTACGTTGGTTAGATCAGTCCACCAGTTCTCCAAACTCAGCAACTCCAGCAACCTTTGATCTTTGAAGCTCTAGCAGATTTATACTCCTTTCGAATCTTCCCGTTGGAAAGTAGCTGTTGAAAGCTCTTTGAAATGCTTCATAGATCTCGAGTTGCTTGGTGCAAAATACAGATGTGACATGACAACTTTTTCTGACTTTCTGACACTGCAGTCTACTATTTCACCTACTCCATCAGAGTTGTTACTTTTATGCCTCGGGCAGGTCGAAGACTTTATTTCACCCTTCTGCTTTCTTGATCAGAGGTTGTTCTTTTGCATCGATGCTCTCAATAAGCTCTTGTACAAATATCAACCTTCAGATTGAACCGTTGCTAATGCTTCAATCTTCAGCTGTTCGAACTCCACGATTCTGATGCATGTCTTCTTGGACCTGATCGTAGTGTCTTGTTGACTGGTAGAGACAACACTACGATCTTGAAGAGTGTTGATTGGATCTTCAATGTAGAACACCTCTTCCTTATCTTGTGCAGTGCTTCAACACTTCTGTTTGCCTCAACAGCTCTCACATACTGATGGCTTGACTTCTTTGTTCTGGCCCCTTCTGAATAACAAGACACTTCAGATTTGTGGCCTGTCCAGCTCACTTTTTCTTTGTGATCTCTCGTTCACTTATTATCCATGGACTGACCCAATGCTTAATCACTTTAGCCTTGTTCTTCAGAAGCTGTCCAGTATCTCTGTATGCACTCCATCAGTTCTTTCTTTGTTTGGAAAACACTACAATCCTGGTTACTTCCAAGATCGTCGTCTTCTGTTAATTTGACAACTCGCACTTGTCGACTTTCCGTAGTCGATTCATCAAGTCTTCTTCCTCGATCTCTTTGTGGAAGACTTCATCCTGAATGGCTTCACAACTCAATCTGGATGCTGATTGGGTTGGTGCTTAGATCTTCTATTAGCTTGCATGCCATTTGTTGAGTGTTCTCTGGTTTCCTTCAGATGGGATGTATCTTTGCAGTGCCATCCAGAGGCTTCATTCCTTTGGATATTCTGGGAGTGCTCATTTGTTGAGAATCGTATTTGCTCTGCGATTCTGCCTTGGTATTGTGAACATATCTGTTGAAGTCTCAGTTCTACACCCTACGATTCAGCTTTGGCTGTGCAGACACTACGACTCCGAGATCAGATCTTGACACTCTACGATTTCTGTCTTGTGATTGTTGTCTTCATCTGATCTTGCTCGACTACGATCTCTGCCTCTGATATGATCAGTAGAATCTACAACTCTGAGTGTAGTCTACGATTCTTGACTTGGCTTGGCGGATGCTCTATCGGCTACTCAGTGGCGTCAGTCTCTACGATTCTGAACATGACTTCCTCAGCAGACTACGGCCCTGAGGAAGTTCTCATCGACACACTACGATCTTTCCCCGTCTCTCCTGTCAGTCTACAAACTTCGAGATCTACTATCTTGCAGACTATAATTCTGCCTCGTTAGCTCTTGAGTTTTCCTGGACTCTCCTGGCAGACTATGATTTCTGGTTCAGTGCTCGACGATTAGACAAGCCTATCTATTACATCATAAGATCAACCTAACATGCTTGATCTTTCTATATTTATAGTCCTTGTACATCATTTCTTTTTAAGGACTTTAACAAAGTTGTTTTTCTTATGTAGGATCAACCTAACACATTTGATCAATTCATTCTAAGTCCTTGTACATATGTTTCTATTATCTATCAAAGGACTTTATAGCTTTTCTTAATGCAAGTATACTTGCATATTCATTCATATATATATCATAATCAAATCATATATAAATAGGAATATCATTAACATGCTTATTCCTGACAATCTCCCCCTATTTGATTATGACAAAAACAATAAGTGCATATGCATGTTATGAATGAAGCTTATATACAGTGAGAAGCTGTATTATTAAAACAGATAATCATGGATATCATTTATATGAATATGGAATTTAATATACTATGACATTTTACATCCTGGATCCAGAATATACCTAACTAGTTAGAGATGTACCTCTTTGGTTTTATGTATGCTTCCAGGATGTCTGTTGATCAGCTATTCATCTGTTTGATTCCTTTTCTCCTGCTCCCCCTGGGATGTGGACTTCATTTCTTCTTCTGGTTCTGACTCCCCCTCAGTCTCAGGCTCATCATCCTTTGGCTCCCCCTTAGATGATGACTCATCTTCTTCTTATGTTGACTTCTTCTTTCATGTCCTTCTGCTCTCCTTGCTCTTTCTAGAGTGCCTATTACTCTTCCTCTTTCTATGCCTCTTTTTCTCCCCCTTTTTGTCATTAATCATTTGGGAGAGTTGCTCCATGTTGGACATTAGTTGCTCCATCAGGTAGGAGGAGTTAGAAACTTCAAACTTGAGTTCTTGTTGTCCTAGCTCAAGTTGCACTTAGAAAGACTAATTCATATTGTCAATCTTGTCAGAGAGGACTTGGAGTTATTCTTCATTTGCCTTCTGTGCTCGTAAAGCTTCTACCTTTTGATCATTCATGATTTTTAGATAGATCTGATCTCTCTCTTTGATTTTGAGAGATACATCAACCATCGTTGCTTGGAGTCTCTCTTAAACTGAGTTATAATATGTTGTTGTCAACCTCTTTGACTCTTCAGTGATTAGAGATATCTTCTCTATTAGCTTATCAGAATTTTTCATTAGCTCCTTCTCCATAGGTAGTTGATCATCTGCTTGGGCAGCCTCTTGTTGAGCACCAGATTGAACTCTACAATTTGCATCCTTGGACAGATTTTCGAAGGTGTTGAAAATCTGAAAAATTGTTGAGTACCAATCGCTGGTTGAGGATGAAGGAATGTCGGTCAGCAGTGCTTGAGAAGATGGAAGCTTCTTATTTTGGACTTGGACACCATCAGTAGTAGAGTGAACAGACTCTACGATTATCTCCTTAGTCATGATCCTTCTTCCTTCAGAGTCCACTCTACGATCAAAGGGAATATAGTGGTTGCCAGCATGTCTGTAGACTTTGTAGTGAGGCTGGTTTTTGATCATCACTGTAGCAAAAATCTTCACCCTTGGGAAGTTTTGTGCCACCAGCTCCATGCTTAGAAAATGATAGAAGCACCGGCTGAAGTACCTTCCATCTTTTTCAGTGTGTGCCTTTAGCCAAGGCATCCATTGGAAGAACCATCTCATTAGCAGATCATCAGGATTGTAGAGGATAGTCGTGAAGTCTAGCTCTATGTTGTTCCAGTTTTTGAACACATCATGTGCAGTCATCCTTACAACCTTGAGTTGTTCATCTCCATATTTTACCCATCTTTCTGCTGGGAATTCTTCTGGTTCATCAAGAACTTCTACCACTTTTCTTCTACTAATTCTTGCAGGCGAGAGGACTGGATAGTCTGCTGGTTCCTCTGATTCTTGATTTTTAGAATTAGGATCTTTATCCATTTCTTCTCTCTCGGAGCTTGAACCAATCAGATCATGTCCATCAATGAATCCTTCTTGCTGCATTTCATTTCCAAAATCTTCTTTAGCAAGATCTTCCTCTGATTCAACTTCTTCATTACTGGTCCTATCTTCAGCACTTACTTCCTGTGATACAGACTCATCATCACTTAATTCAATGATAGCATTGGAGTGATCACTTCTCCTTATGGAGGCAAATTTGGCTTGTAGTCTGTAGCTCTTCCTTCTCCTTGGAGGTTTAGCTATGGGAGAGTTAGACTCTTCTTCCTCTCTAGACTCTGAAGCCTTTGGATCATCAGACGAACTTTCTTGAGGTTCAGCACTGGCAGGGGAAGGTCCTTCTTCTTTGGACTCATCACCTTTTGAGTTATCATGGGGGCTTTCAGGATTGGAAGGGGCATGTTCTTCTTCTTCAGAAACAACATCATTTGACCCATCATCTGGACTTGTTGGAGCATTTGCATTTGGAGATGCAGTTGGGTCATCGTGTAGCTTTTCTTCATCATTAGAGTGAATGCTCTGAGAGTTAGCCACCCACAGAGCTTGTGCATTCTTCTTCATCAGCAGATGCTACATTTCCTTCCATTAATCCAGCTTCACCTTCATTACTGGATTTGTTCTGTAGGGACTCAACCTTGACTGACTCTACGTCCTCTTCTTCGTTAGATGGGCTTTCTTGGGAAACTGAGGCTGGTCTGTTTACTAACTTAGCTTTCTTGTTGGATGGCCCTTGAAGTATTCTGTTACTTCTTCTCTTTGTGGTCTCTACAGTTGAGACCTTTTCATCTTCAACCTTGTCTTCTGTGGATAGACTTCTTGGAGGAGCCCCAGTTTTCCTCACACCTTTGGATTTCTTTCTGGCTGGTGTGGTTGCTGCTGGTACAAAGTCATCGGACTCAGAGCTTTCTACCTCTTTTGCCTTCCTCTTCTTTGTAGAGGCCTTGCTACTACTTCCAGTTGTCAGCCTTCTGTTCTCCTTTGGGTTTTTCTTCCAATTCATAAAAAGTTGTGGAGACATTACTTTGTGAACATTCAGAGGTTCTCCCTCATCACCCTTGATTTTGTTTCCCAATTTCTTCTTCAGCACAATGCTCAGTAGTCTTCCATGAAACACTTTTGTAAGTGGTTTTTCTGTAGACTTCTTCACTTCAGCCTTTTCTACCCATTTGGAGATCTGATCAAATAGGATAACTCCAAAGTTGATTCATTTCTTTAGAACTATAGCAGATATGATTTTCAACTATTGATCAAGCACCGTAATATCCTTTTTCTTCATATCCTTTAGACTGGGGTTTTTTTGGTACCCCATAATCTCCTTTGCTTGCTCAGTGTTGATCTCATCAAGGTTTCTCAGTCCTAGGTCAAGGAAATCTAAGCATTGATTTATATCAGATGATTTTAGCTTAAGAGATTGACCTTTAACTTTGGTTGAAAGGGTTCCAGCATTTATGGATGCATTTGAGTAGAATTCCTTGACCAATTCAGTATATATTCGAGTGTTAGCCTCAAGACATTCTGAGAATCCAGCTTTCTTCACAAGTTCGAGAATGTCTCTGAACTTCTTTTTGGATTTTTCAAATATCTTGGTTTCGAGCTGAATGCCAGTGATTACTCACCAGTATTCCATTTGAAAAGTTCGAGGAATATGGGTATTTGATTCAGAGGGGTTTATGAGAGATGGATAATTGTGATTTGGGCAAGGCTCTGGAGGGTTAATTGTTTTTGGCTTTTGAGAGGGTTCTAGGGTTTGAAAATGGGAGGGAGAGAGGTTCGATAGCTTTTGATAACTGTTTGCTAATTTTAATTTTCCTTTATGGCAGTTCCTTCTAACTCTGCATAAACAGTGATGTGTCAACCAACTATTGGTTGCACGACACCCAGTAATGAGTTGTAACTCCCCCATTAACTCTTCAGTTTAATATCTCTTTTCAAAACAAATAGGTGTCAATGACGTGGATTGACCGTTGACCAGTTTTATTCGTAGAGTAGCATGATAAGGAAGTTATGGTCTCTACATTTTCTTTTGTTGACTCAACGATCATCTTTAGAGATGCTGCAGTGGATTGTTTTGACAATGATCCTTATCTTGATGCTGCATAGCTTGATCACTGATGTACTCCATGAGGGCTTGGGCATTCTCCTTTAATAGGACCTCTTTCCAACCAGCATTCGAACTTATTTTTCATGATCTGAATGGTTGGGCAAATGTCCAGCCGAGATTCTCATCAGCTAGGGTTTCCTTTGGTAGGGCTACGATCGTCGAGTCTGCTTCTATGATCGTTGAGGTTGCTCTACGATCGTGGAGTTCTCTTCAACTTCGACTCTATGAACGCTGGCTGACTTGGTCCTTGAGATGAACTTTACTTACCATTCCTTCGGGGTAGAGGTAGCTCAGGAAGGGCCAACCTCTTAGAGTGAACTAAGGGTCAGGTTTGTCCCTGAAGCACTTTCCAGATGAACTACTTTAGAAGTGGTTTGCATTGATATCTCATTTGACCTTTTTTGCTAGGGAGGACCTCTACCAACTTCAGGCAACTGCATTTGCTGTGATCGTGGTGTCCTCCTTTTCTTACACTACGATCAGATGTTTGATCGTGTACACTCCACGATTTTGGGTTGGGTGGCTGAAATGTTATCAGTACTACATTTTGAGACATTCCTACTGACTATCGATCTTTATTTGGTTCATCAACCACAAAGTTTTGGGACTCTGTAGCTGGTACACTGCTTCATAGTATAACTCAATGCTGTTGTTTCTTAACGGATCACTGCTTCCTCATGTTCATACTATCTTCTCAACGAGGGGTGACTTCCCTTTCTTTGTGTGCATTAGGAGACATCCTTGCATGCTTATTTCATCGGAAATAATACTGTCACCAAATCGCCATCAAGGACATGGCTATCTCCAGGACTGATCATTCTACGATCATTTGCCAGCACTCCGAACATAGTCTTCTTTGTCAGCATGTACTCATTGAGTTCTGCTCCCGTAATGAGTTCCTCATGTTTTGATGCTCGATGATCCTCTGTCGTGAACTTTCTTGAGGATTCTCTTCATATGACATGCTTTGCATGATTGAGCATATAAGATCCTCTCCATCTTTGGTTGATTGGACTGCTTCTATATAAGTGTCAGCAGCCAAGTGAGCTTCATTTGGATTAGCTCAGCAGGTCTTCAAGGACATGCTTTGTCATTTAGGAATTTTATCAGAATCATTTTTGAACAGTCTTAAGCCTTCTGTTGGTTGAATCTTTCTTAGACTGAAGTCTTCTGCTTCAGCATTCCTTAGTGTGGTTAGATAGACCACGTACCTTCAGGTTAGATACATTTCTATTTTTTGTACCCATAATTAAATGGGTCCTGCAAGGTTAGTATTCTAACCCCTATTCCACATATATTTGGATAATCATCACATTTATCACCAACAGGCATATTCATGCATGCAACTAGTTTTAGATAATACATTTTTAGATGCATGATGGTGAGTGTGTGTAAGATTCGTCATTTTAATAACACACTCTTTTTCTTTGATAGTTTCATCATTTGCTGGGTTATGTTCACAAGGTTTAAGTGTTCACAGAGTGAGAATCAACTCTATGATTTGTGTGTATCTAGTTGATTCATGGAGGTGATCAGTTTCTACAAATCATCAAGATACTCTTGTAGAACTGATCATACTATGTGTGTTATCTAACACTTAGAACATAGGTTTGTACATGCATACTAACCCATCACCAAAGATTACTCCATATAAAATTGATTTAACCTGTGATGTTCTTATGACCTATTTCAGATTTCTTTCAAGATGTCATCTTCATCCTAAAATTTGGATGGAGAGAAAGTTTGTAAGCATTCGAGTATCCACCCTTAGTGTACTTTCTCTCTTCACCTTTTTAGGTAGATTATGATTTCTTCAAAGAGTACTGTTATAGTTCATAAGGAGGTGCAACATGATGTACACAATTATCTTAGTGAGGAACCGTACCTTTCTATTGTCAGTTTCTTAACAGTTATTTATCTTAGACATACTGAGGTTAGGCATTGATGTGCATAGTTTCTCATTTGCTCCTGACAACTTGTTGCTTTACCTTAAATCAATCAGCTGTGATCTTGAAGATGCAGGCTAAGAAAATCTCAGCATCTTTAGTTCTTTGACATCCTTGAGTTTACCAGGTACATCCAGCTGCTGGTTGACCAGACATATGTTTGAGAAGTTCTCCTTTCTTCTCTGTATAAGCATTTCTTTGCATGTATGGCCTTTTCATCTTTTCAGGCTGGTAGATGTTTGACTGGATGTCTCTTGAGCTTTCTAGCCTGGTCTTCAGACTTCAAGATTGACCGCGAGCAAGGTTTGGTCTTATTGATATGATAATCAAGAACATGGACGAATCTGAGCAGCTTCAGGTGTATATACACATTTACCTGTACATAATATTTCTAATGTATGAGCACATCTGCATATAACAAGTGACTTACTACTAAACTAATTTTTAGAACAATGTTTGTGCCTAGGATCAGACTCAAAGCAATTAGCTTTTGAATATAGCATGAGATCCTGTTCTGATACCAATTGTTAGTTCCCAATAGACACAATATAGATCTAGAAGGGGGGTTGAATAGATCCTTTTTAATTCAAATACTTTTCTGGTTTATTTTGTGTTGCTCATGAATTAGCATATGAGAAACACATGAATCTTTTCAAGCACAACGGAATAAGTAAAAGATCCCCTTCATTGATATATTCATAATCAGACATACATTTTTTCGTAGAGTTAATTTAGTAATAAGCAGTTAAAACATACATAGCAGTTATAGTAGTTAATATACATAATGTAAATGACATAAAGTAAATGACACAATGGGTTTTAAGTGGTTCAGAGACTCAAGCTCCTAATCCACTCTTCTGTTTTCAACTAGCAGGATTTCAACTAAGGAAGGGCAGCACCTTGAATCACTAAGATTCCTCCAAGGCCAGCAGCCTTGGGACTTTAGTTCACTAAGAACTCTTCAAGGCCAGCAGCCTTGGAACTTCTCTAGTTCCCTAGGAACTCTTCAAGCCCATCAGGCTTGGAACTTCATTTAGTCCCTCCGGACAAGGACCCCTCAGGCCCTGGCTGAGAGTTTTTACACGAATATTGTCTCATAGACAGTATCCAAACTCAAATTCAATCTTCATTACATTTATTATCACACTAAATAGTGAGGATTACTAAAAGGGTGAGCTCGGACTAGTTCCCCGACTAGTTCCGGCTACGTTCTCATTTCTTGAAGAGAACAATGGAAGTAAAAGGGTGAGCTCAACATAAGTTATCATTAGCCTTCAACATTGTTAAACTGATAGAATATCATTGACAACAAGTTTAATTGCAGCGGAATAAGCAATCCATTAGAAGAGTCAAGTAGAGCATGATATCTACTATCTTCTATGATTTAAAAAGGTTTTCATCAACTTTATCGCAGAGACTCAGCTTAATAATTAAACCACATCATCGAATCATCCCTGTACTACGGGCCAAGGATATTCATGTAATCATCAATGGTCATGATTATACCGAATAATCCATTGTCATAATCATATCAATCAACAGTACATCCATGCACGTAAGCCAAAGATGACTTTCATCACAATATAAGCATGAGGATGATGACAATGATATAAGCATTAAATTAAATGAAAGAAAAGGATAAATTTTAAAGATTCATAATTTAATTTATCCAGTATTCAATAATGTCCAAATTGTCAACATGATACTATTTTTTGGAGTAAAATTCAAGAATAATTGTCGACGTTGGGATTTTTGGATGTCCCTTTCCGTTACTTGTTCTTTGGTGTTCTCATTTTAGGTGTGATTTATTTGAAAAAACAAGTGAAAAAGGTCCGACATGTATAATGTCGACGATGGACTGTTAAGAGTCGCCAATTGGTTTTTAAATGGTTGTACCAACACAACCGAGAAAAGGTTTGCACATTGACCCATGATGTGACATCATAAATGGGTTTGGTGAAACCGAGATTCATTAGGGTCCGTGGACTTGGTTATGCGGAGGGAAGGTGTTAGGCACACCCCCACATCCGTATTCTTACAATGGACTACTTCTTTTCAAGAAACTATTATCTGAATGTGTGTGTGTGTGGGTCAATGTGCTGTTATTTGGAAGTAGTGCGAGGCCTCGTTCGCACCTATATACATAAGGTTTCAATTTATGTAAAAATTTTGTTTTTAGCAAGATATGGCAGTGATGTTTTATAAAAGAGGTTTTTCAAACCCTGATGCTCAATAGTAATTGAGACCTTTTACAATCCTATTTTATTAAGTGTTCGACTTGATTGATTTTATTTGACAGATGCGAGGCATCCGTACGAAAATAATGTACAATATAATGCCGACTTCCTCGTGGGTATGGAAACCATCTGAGGAAATTCAGACAACACGGGATAATTTACAATGTCGCTTTACAAATTGAAAATGTCCATCACGGAACCGAATCTAGATCCAATGGGATGAATCTGTGATCACATGATTCCTAAAGCGCCTGATCTGCAGCTTTGTATGAAAGCGATAGCGGGTATTATGGCGCCCTCAAATCCGGTCTACCTTTCGGACCTTTAACCTCGTATGCGTTACGGTTCCATCTTCTTCCATCCGTACATCATTATACAACTAAATATAACAATATACCTTCTCAAATCCCAGGTTCTCGAAACCTTATAATCTCTTTCATTTCATATAATGATAATTACATTATTCTTTACATCTTACACGAGTGACTTTCATCCGCCACAAAGGATTCATAACTGTTCCTTAAACTAGTCTATACTTTAGTTCTATCATTCTATATTACAAGTCTTCACTTGCTCTTCACGCACATTCATATAATGAATGGCACTTCGTCTGGATACCGCTCAGCTTGATCTTTACGGGATCCTTAAGTTCTTTCTAACATCGTACGCTGAAAATGTTTTTCATTTAAAGCAAGTGTGAGCATTCAATTTCCCAGCAAGTCATCACAGTTTGGACAAACAATTTCAGAATTCAAACATTTCTTTCGAACTTCTATAACCGAACAAAGGTTATGAAGAAGCTTGAATAATAAGAATAGTCTCGATTCCTATCATTTTAAAATATTAGTCATTTCACTTCGAAATACTTTCATTCTTCTACCTTTTTTATACTCATTCTGTCTGGCTAGAATCATTAGCGCAGACTTAACAATAACGGATCATGTATAAACCGAACATACTTGTATTGAACAGTTCAAGCACAGAATAGTTCATCTCATAGAAACACCGAAGTGCTCACATTGTGGCACACGGCCTCATACATTCTACCACCTTGTACAAATATCACACATTCAAGACATAGATACGACTTTCTCAAGTTCAACATCCGAGAAGTTTAAGAAACTAACATTCATATAGTATGAATGAAGTTAAGAAAAACTTGCCTTTACGCATTCGACTTATAGTTCTGTTTGAATCGCTCATTCCCAAATCCCTATATAACACATAAGGAAATAACACATGCACCAATTAGTCATATACTTGACTTACGCATTGGTTTACTTAACTTTACTTCTTAAGGTTTGCATTCTTGTAATCTAAGTTACGATTGTACCACCACCTAACTTCTCTTAACTTATACAAACCATTCAACTATAATGTTCGTTAAGTAAACTTCTTATTCCTTACGTCTTTCTGGCAACTAAATGCCATACCTCAGGATTCATTTCTTATCATCTAAGTCATACAATGTTTTGTATACTCGAAACGATCATTCAATGCCAATACTATGCGGCCATAGTGTTAAACATTTCATATTACCTTATTCAAATCTTACAACGTTCGGTTCATTCAATTCGGAACGTTGTCCAAGTTATACTTATTAACTCGGCTTCTTAACGCTATACGTTATTATCCTCAATTTAGTTCTTCACCGTTCACGATTAAATCTTAGTCTTCATTACCTTACGGTCAAACCATACACGGAGTGTAGGTTCTACACGTTTAATATTCACTTACACTCAACCTTCACGTTGGTTAAAGTGTTTCACACTTACTTTTCATTCTAACATTCTCTATCCGACTCATACTCGGACTTTCATTAATCTCATTATCGTTCATTACGACTTTCCTTGATAAATCATATCTTACTTACTACCTTCGTCAACGTCGAAGTTATACAACCATTGTATACTTAGAACGTTCGTCCAACGCGAATATGATTCACGAAGATCGTTTACGTATTCGACGTTCACATTTCTCATCTCTTAATTTCCTACTAAACCTTTACTCAAGATTTCAATTGCTTTCATCGTTATCCATCCCATGAACCCCATGTTCATTATTCATTCTTAACGTTGAAGCCATACCGTTCGTTGTATGCTAAGACCGATCGTTCATTGCAACAATGTTGCGTTCATAGCGTCTATACGCTTTACACTTATCTCTCATTATCACAACATAACATCAAAATCTTACTCGTTACCTACGTCACTCAACTTCTAAGGAATCACAATCATAGTAATCCCTCACGTTCGTTCATTGCGACTAAGGTCCCCGGATATCGGTTACGTAATCTAGCGCTTACATTCTCCGTCTTTTAATCACGTTAAATCTTTTCGTTCAACCTTTGCTAAAGGTTTAAAACACTTGACTAAGTGTTACATTACGTGAACTATATGTTCATACATCTTTCTTGCACATCCCCCAGTATCTGAGAAATAAAATTCTCATTTCGGGGCATTGCCTTTTGCACCATTGTCTATTTCTACCATCCTTCCTCTCTCTCTCTCGTTTTGGCGGCCCGACCTACTTCTCTCTCCTCCTTGGTCTGCATGCGCCATAAATACCAAACCCTTCATTATCTCTCATACCGCTCTCCACTTAATAGCACCAAGCTCCGAGTTCATGTTTGCTGGCGCCACTTCTCGGCATTTTGCATGCCAAAGCTTAAACCCTAGAAATTTTTCTAAGTGTTGAATCAAGTTTGAGATGCTTACTTTGCGATCTCATAACTCCTTCGTTATAACTCGGAATGAGGTTGTTCCAAAGCCATTCTCTTCATTATCTCACGTACTTTAACACCCATCGAGCAGAAATTCGATCTAAAATCGTTAACGTGCCATTCAATTGGCTTAAATTTCACCCTTCGTTCATTTTACGCTTTTAATATTCTTCGCTCGTTCGTCCGTAATTCGGTCATCCGAACTCGGAACTCGATCGTTCTTGAGTCCACAACTCACGTTTTCTACGTTCTCTTACATTCTTATAAAACCCTACACGTTCGGTTTCATTTACTAACTTTAAAATTCTCGCTCGTCTTTTACGCAAATTTTGCCATAACTTCGCTATAGCTCAATTTTAATCCGTTCTTCATGAACGTTTCTAACGCTCCTAACCAAGCAAGAAACAACTAACTTATACACAATGGTTTTAAACTTGTCCATCAACAACATTTACACTACGATGGTTTTAAATTTGTCCATCAACAACATTCTACGCGTTCTTCGCGTTCTTCGCTCGTTCTTCTTTTTAATCGATATTTTGGATTACGATTCTACTTTTTCTTGGAATTTGATGTTATAGAACATCATTCCTTACTAATTTGACATACTCATTCATAAGATTCATTCGGATCGCTCAAAATCCTTACGAATCTTATACTTCCTTAAGAAATTTATAAACTAAATTTCTTATTCTTATTTCTTCGTTTTCTCATTATTTCAACCATATGAAATCATTTCTAACATCATCTTTTCTCTATTCTCATTAAGCTATGTTTTAAGCATAGAAACTTAAAGAAAATTATTAGAAGAAATTAGGGTTTGGATTACCGTTCTTCGTTAATCCTCTTCCGTTATACAAAGCCAGCAATTCGCTAGCTTTTCTATATCTCGATCACTTTTGATCCGAGCATTCATGCTTACTCTCTTCCTCTTCTCTCCATCTCCCTCAAGTGGAGGATTTTCAAAATCCTAGAAAATGAAATTCTAGGTTTCTATTTATAGAAAACCAAAGCTAGGGGCAAAATAATCATTTCGCCCCTAAAATCACTATTCCCACCTCCTCTTCAACTTAACCACCAAGTTTACTTGGCCACCACCCTTACTTGGTGGCCAAGTGGCCGACCCACATACCCATGGGTCACCCCATGGGTTGCCCCAATGATTCTTACCCATCCGTTTACCCGTCGGTTCGATCCGCGGTTTCTTTTCTTGGTTTGGGCCTTAACCCTAATTCTTATTGGGTCAATCTTGGGCTTAATTTCATAAATCATTGGGCTTGACATAATCCAAGTCCAATTGGATTCTACAAAGTCCATGAACGCAAAGTCCATTAAGACTTATCGTATTCTTCGCATTCCCTTCTCGTATTCTCGTCTTCTCTTCGTATATTGTTCGTATGATATTCAGATTATACGTCAGACTAATCTTCGTAATATACTCGTATAATAACTTCGTATCATACTTCATGATTTCTCACGCATAATAACCCTAGTTATTATATGTACTCATTACATTCTCGGAACTCACTTTCCTAACCCTTAGGTTTTGAGTCCATGATAAAAACTTCGTTTTGCCATAATCGAAATATTATTGAATATTCAATCACGTCTCAAGATTTCATGATCAATCAATAACTTCTCGAATTTCAAAATAAATCTCCGAGCGTAAACGAGTGAATAGTGCCTATTTCGTCTTTTCTCCCGAAAATATTTTTTTCTCTTTAAAACTTTCATTTTCATCTTGAAAATTCTTACTGCGTTCAATCTAGCTCATAGCCAGAATCCTCCCAGCTTATAATCATCCTAGGTTATAGAACGATTAATAAACACATAACACATAATAGTATTAATAAAAATTCATTTTATTAATAACTAATTCTTTAACTTAAATTCTGGACAATCCGGTTTTACTCGGCTTGTCACACTTCCCTCCTTATAAAAATTTCATCCTCGGAATTTCTTAAAACCACACCCTTACCCGGGTCATCACATTCTCCCCTTCGCAGAACTTCGTCCTCGAAATTTTTAGCTTACTCTTCTTCTCAACTTCTCTTCAAAGAAGTTCTTATCTTTCCATCATTCCTAACCTCCATAACCTATCAAGAATCATGAAGTAGAAGGAATAGCGAGGAATATAAAATATCCTTTAAAACATCTCATACTTTTGCTGAGGGGTCAAATTGACCATGAACTCTTACTAGGTTAAACAGCCTTTCGCCGTAAACCTTTCTTTCCACAGTAAGTTTACAATCACAAAGAAGGTAAACTACCTCTTTCCATACGTAGGTGATCAACATATCGTATATCCCCATTTCGGGGGTATGTTCAACTCAGACTTAATACCAAAATTTTTGGATATTTCTTGAAACATTCGTCTAGTCAAATCAATTGACATCGACTACTTCTTTAAATTCTTTTCAAAACGTTTCATGACGTCGTGATACTGTACTCTTTACAGTACGTTGAGGACTTCGTCAGTTTATGACTTTGTCATTATACATCTTACCATAGTGGTTTGCTGATCCTAAGATCGCATCCCACCAGGTTCAATTGCATCAACAACTCCATCTTTTTACCATCGTTGCATCAAATGCGCAGATGATATAAAATTCATTTTGATATTTTAAATCAATTTCTGTCTAGCCGAAGCAATTGGCATAGACATACAAAGCATAGCTCTTTTAAAATCCATTGGTTCCAAAAGTTGAACCAATTCTTTTCTTTTTCAAAATGTACATTTCAGCACGATTTGAATAAACTTCGAAATCTAGCATAGCTAGAGGATTTGGAATATCCTATTCTACATCTTCCTTCATTGTCTTACTGCGACAATACTTAAACTTCTCTAACACCTTCAATGCTAGATCTACTGAAAATACTTCGTTTTTAGTCTAAACATTCTTATACCTTAGTACAGTCCATCAACTTACCACACATTATGAGTTCAGGAACTTTCCACAATAGTATGAGTTTAAGAACATCTAGACGGACCATTGGCGTCCATTCGCTGAAACATTCGAAAACATACCATACTATTATGAGTCATGAACATACCATAAGTATGAGTTTCAAGAACTCGCACCTACCTTATCGTTCTCTACCTATCAAGTATATATATGAGAAAAGATTCACCTTCTCGTCATATACATCTTAATAGAGCGACCAATTCCAATGATTATCACTGTAATAAACTGAGTGGTTGTTACACCAAGCACAAACCTCTGCCCATACAAAGGTTCATATAACTAAGCCATCACATGAGTCCTCAATTGAAATCTTACAACTTCTAAATTTCTCTTTACTTAATACGAATTTTCTTTAATCCGTATACTAACCTTTACAACTCAATCTGAGTTCTTCTTCCCCGTACAACTTCGTAGCACCATTCATTTGTAGCATTTTCTATAAATCATTCATCGTTTAACAGCTCATCTGTTACTACGATTTACTATGATCACGTGGTGATCTTCTTCCTTAATCGTTTACTCAACGATTTTCTTATCCTTCTCTCTACGATTATAGTCTTAGGTACACATACCTAAGAGATATAACCTATAGCTTTGATACCACTCTGTGACGCCCCGAAATCCAGTCTACCTTCAGACCCGGACCTCGTGCGTTACAGTTCTATCTTCTTCCATCCGTACATCATTATACAGCTAAATATAACAATATACCTTCTCAAATCCCAGGTTCTCGAAACCTTATAATATCTTTCATTTCAGATAATGATAATTACATTATTCTTTACATCTTACACGAGTGACTTTCATCCGCCACAAAGAATTCATAACTGTTCCTTAAACTAGTCTATAGTTTAGCTCTATCATTCTATATTATAAGTCTTCACTTGCTCTTCACGCACATTCATATAATGAATGGCACTTCATCTGGATACCGCTCAGCTTGATCTTTTCGGGATCCTTAAGTTCTTTCTAACATCGTACGCTGAAAATGTTTTTCATTTAAAGCAAGTGTGAGCATTCAATTGCCCAGCAAGTCATCACAGTTTGGACAAACAATTTCAGAATTCAAACATTTCTTTCGAACTTCTATAACCGAACAAAGGTTATGAAGCAGCTTGAATAATAGGAATAGTCTCGATTCCTATCATTTTAAAATATTAGTCATTTCACTTCGAAATAATTTCATTCTTCTACCTTTTTCATACTCATTCTGTCTGGCTAGAATCATTAGCGCAGACTTAACAATAATGGATCATGTATAAACCAAACATACTTGTATTGAACAATTCAAGCACAGAACAGTTCATCTCATAGAAACACCGAAGTGCTCACATTGTGGCACACGGCCTCATACATTCTACCACCTTGTACAAATATCACACATTCGCACATAGACACGAATTCTCAAGTTCAACATCTGAGAAGTTTAAGAAACTAGCATTCTATAGTATGAATGAAGTTAGGAAAAACTTGCCTTACGCACAGCTACAACTTATAGTTTACGTTGAACTGCTCATTCCCAAATCCCTATATAACACATAAGGAAATAACACGTGCACCAATTAGTCATATACTTGACTTACGCATTGGTTTACTTAACTTTACTTCTTAAGGTTTGCGTTCTTGTAATCTAAGTTACGATTGTACCACCACCTAACTTTTCTTAACTTATACGAACCATTCAACTATAATGTTCGTTAAGTCAACTTCTTATTCTTTATGGCTTTTTGGCAACTAAATGCCATACCTCATGATTCATTTCTTATCGTCTAAGTCATACAATGTTTTGTATACTCGAAACGATCATTCAATGCCAATACTATGCGACCATAGTGTTAAACATTTCATATTACCTTATTCATATCTTACAACGTTCGGTTCATTCAATTCGGACGTTGTCCAAGTTATACTTATTAACTCTCGGCTTCTTAACGCTTATAATGCTATTATCCTCAATTTAGTTCTTCACCGTTCACTTCGTTAAATCTTAGTCTTCATTACCTTACTACCAAACCATATACTGAGTGTAGGTTCTACACGCTTAATATTCACTTACACTCAACCTTCACGTTGGTTAAAGTGTTTCACACTTACTTTTCCTTCTAACATTCTCTATCCGACTCATACTCGGACTTTCATTAATCTCATTACCGTTCGTTACGACTTTCCTTGATAAATCATATCTTACTTACTACCTTCGTCAACGTCTAAGTTAAACAACCATTGTATACTTAGAACGTTCGTCCAACGCGAATATGATTCACGAAGATCGTTTACGTATTCGACGTTCACATTGCTCGTCTCTTAATTTCCTACTTAACCTTTACTCAAGATTTCAGTTGCTTTCATCGTTATCCATCCCATGAACCACATGTTCATTATTCATTCTTAACGTCGAAGCCATACCGTTCGTTGTATGCTTAGACCTATCGTTCATTGCAACAACGTTGCGTTCATAGCGTCTATACGCTTTACACTTATCTCTCATTATCATAACATAACATCAAAATGTTACTCGTTACCTACGTCACTCAACGTCTGCGGAATCACAATCATAGTAATCCCTCACGTTCGTTCATCGCGACTACGGTCCCTGGATATCGGTTACGTAATCTAGCGCTTACATTCTTCGTCTTTTAATCACGTTAAATCTTTTCGTTCAACCTTTGCTAAAGGTTTAAAACACTTGACTAAGTGTTACATTACGTGAACTATATGTTCATACTTCTTTCTTGCACATCCCCTAGTATCTAAGAAATAAAATTCTCATTTCAGGGCATTGCCTTGCACTGGCGCTGCGTCGCCATCCTTCCCTCTCTCTCTCGCACTTTTCTGGTGCATAACCTACTCTCTCTCCTCCTTGGTCCAGCATCATGCGGTACAAACCCTTCGTTATCTCTCACACTGCGGCTCCACTTAACAACACCTGAAGCCCGAGTTCACGCTGCGGCGCCACTTCTCGGCGCTGCGGCGCGAAGCTTAAACCCTAGAAATTTTTTCTAAGTGTTGAATCAAGTTTGAGATGCTTACTTTGCGATCTCATAACTCCTTCGTTATAACTCGGGATGAGGTTGTTCCAAAGCCATTCTCTTCATTAACTCACGTACTTTAACACCCATCGAGCAGAAATTCGATCTAAATTTGTTAACGTGCCATTCAATTGGCTTAAATTTCACCCTTCGTTCATTTTACGCTTTTAATATTCTTCGCTCGTTCGTCCGTAATTCGGTCATCCGAACTCGGAACTCGATCGTTCTTGAGTCCACAACTCACGTTTTCTACGTTCTCTTACATTCTTATGAAACCCTACACGTTCGGTTTCATTTACTAACCTTAAAATTTTCGCTCGTCTTTTACGCAAATTTCGCCAGAACTTCGTTATAGCTCAATTTTAATCCGTTCTTCATGAACGTTTCTAATGCTCCTAACCAAGAAAGAAGCAACTAACTTATACACGATGGTTTTAAACTTGTCCATCAACAACATTTACACTACGATGGTTTTAAATTTGTCCATCAACAACATTCTACGCGTTCTTCGCATTCTTCGCTCGTTCTTCTTTTTAATCGATATTTTGGATTACGATTCTACTTTTTCTTGGAATTTGATGTTATATAACATCATTCCTTACTAATTTGACATACTCATTAATAAGATTCATTCGGATCGCTCAAAATCCTTACGAATCTTATACTTCCTTAAGAAATTTATAAACTAAATTTCTTATTCTTATTTCTTCGTTTTCTCATGATTTCAACCATATGAAATCATTTCCAACATCATCTTTTCTCTATTCTCATTAAGCTATGTTTTAAGCATAAAAACTTAAAGAAAATTATTAGAAGAAATTAGGGTTCAGATTACCGTTCTTCGTTAATCCTCTTCCGTTATACAAAGCCGGCAATTCGCTAGCTTTTCTATTTCTCGATCACTTTTGATCTGAGCATTCATGCTCACTCTCTTCCTCTTCTCTCCCAACCGAGCTCTCTCTATCTCTCTCAAGTGGAGGATTTTTAAAATCCTAGAAAATGAAATTCTAGGTTTCTATTTATAGAAAACCAAAGCTAGGGGCAAAATAGTCATTTCTTCCCTAAAATCACTATTCCCACCTCCTCTTTAACTTAACCATCAAGTTTACTTGGCCACCACCCTTAGTTGGTGGCCAAGTGTGTAAGACCCCAACTTTTTGAATAAAGATTAAATTTTCTCGAAATAAATTTTTTGAATATTATGGTGTGGATTTGATATAATGTTATAGTTGTGGGTAATATTTACAAATTTTGCAAAGTACGCAAGTTGTTATATAATATTCGATTGGTGGGGAATATTCGCTTTTAACGAGGAATATTCGTACAATGGCACAATCATTGGTGGACCCCATGTAACGGAATTATTGTCGGATTGAGAAAACGACAAAAATACTTTTTATGAAAATAACTACGCGAAAGTTTTACTGTTAACTGTTGAAACACCCAAAGTTAAAAGTACAAGAATATGCGTGGTTGCATAGTAGCACACTTGTTGTGATTATTGATGCTTATGTGAGAAGTCACTCGGTTATACTCAATTATTGCTACGAAAGAATTGCTTTGCATCATATCTATCATATTATCGATTCAATTATTATCACAAAGATTATCATCTGCATAAAATGTTTTTTTATTAAATCAATACTTGAGACGACAAAGTTATTCATATTATAAATTGCAATATTTACAATGTCTAGAAGTTCTGTCAAGGAGAGGTTTGGTCACCTAATTGCGCGCCAATAATGAGAAATCCATATTGGAAAGCCCCCTCTTTCCTGGGAACGACCTGGTTGATAAATATTGTGAGTTATAATATTAATGATGAATGTTGTTTGGAGTTGAATTTGGAGACGCGGACATGATATTTGAGTCCGGAACGACGAAATTAGTAAAAATAGTCTTATAAACACAAAATTTTCCGGGAGTCACTATTTGGTCAAAAAGTCAATAGTTGACTTTTTCGGGAAAAGTCAAACTTTGAAATTTCAAAATTTCTATTTTTGATAAAATAGTTTCATTATGTTGGAATTGTTTGTGTTAGTGAAAATCGACATTTATTCCGATGATAATTGATGTCTAGGGGTTATATTGATAAATCGGGTAATTTATCGGATAAATGAGCAATTAATTGCTACTAATTCACATGCTTATATAACTATTTATTCACATATGTGTACTATTGAATCACATTATTTACTATTAGGGGAGTTGGTGCAAGATTGATAATACATGCATGACTAGGTTAAAAATGGAGGTATAGATAGAGGTACTATACTGTAATTCGTATTTTTCACAAGATTATACTATTGATTCACATGATTGAACTATTGATTCACATTATTTATTATTAGGGGAGTTGGTGCAAGATTGATAATACTTGCAGGACTAAATTAAAAATGAAATAAAAGTTGGAGGTATTGTATTGTAATTTTTCGAGCCCCAAAACGTGCAATTATCGAAACTATATTTTTCTATAAATAGAAGCTCATTCTTCCTTCATTTCTCACCAATTCACAAAAAAGCTTTAGGCGATTATTATAGAGAGAAATTATAGAAAGAAGAAGAGAAGTGTGCTACCTCACTATTCCAAAGATCCAGCTTTTTCTAAGGTAGGGAGTATTATTTCTTTCTTATCCATGAAGAGAACTTCATTATTCCATTCTTTATTATTCTATTGAATAACTCAGATACGCCAAGCTACCCTATACTTGGTGAAATTCTTCATTATTCCATTCTTTATCATTCTGTTTGGAACATCACATGCATGCGCTTACGCCGGGACCGGGTTCCATTATTTATCATTCATTGGAACATCACATGCATGCGTTCTCTGGGACTGGTTCCGCCTCTTTATTATTCTCATTGGAATATCCCGTCTGCATGCGTTTACGCCGGACTTGATTACGCCTTTATTATTACATTTGGAATATCATGTCATAGCATGCGTTTCTGACCGATTCCGTTATTTATTATTCTATTGGAATAACCTGCATGTGCGGTCTATCGCATGCTTGGTGATTTCTTTTGTTATTCCATTCTTTATTATACTCAGTTGGTTAAAGTTTTGACTTCTATACTCCATGAAATTAGTGGAATATCCTTGATATTTGCGCTTCATCCAGTATCTTTTCATTGAAATATTCTTCTGAGCATTCTTGAGTTTTACTCTACAAAGCAGTATCATGTTGACAATTAGGACTTTATTAGTTCCTGGATAAATTAATTCTTGAACTTGATTTCTTTTATTCTTATATAATTGTCATCATCCTCATGTTTATATATTTGTTGAAAGTCATCTGTGGCCTATAGTGCATAGATGGACTTGGTATGATTATGACAAGGGATTATTCGGTGTAATCATGACTGTAATGTTACAAATGATGTGAAAAAAGTCCTCATTGGCCCGTAGTGCATTGATGGACAGTTGTTGGCATGATTATGACCATTAATGAATACACAAATATTCTTGGCCCGTAGTGCATGGATAATTGTGGTCGTGATACTAAAGAATATCCTCGGTCGTGAGTGCGGGGTGATTCGATGATGTGGATTATTTATTAAAATTTGAGTCACGCGTGATAAAAGTGATGAAAAACCTTTTAAATCATAAAAGATAGTATATTTTATTCTCTACTTGACTCTTTTAATGGATTGCTTGTTCACTGCAGCTAAACTTGATGTTTGTTATATTGTATCTGCTTAACACGCTTTTTAAGGCTAACGATAATATATTACGCATTATCTTAGTCATAATATTTCCCTCTTTGGGATAGTTGAGCTCACCTTTTACTTTTATTGTTCTCTTCGAGAAATGAGAACGTAATGAGGACTAGTCGGGAACGGAGTGACGGACGGATGATAGCATTAGTAGTCCTCACTATTCAAAGGAAATAGTGGAAAATAAATGTAATAATATTGAATTTGAGTTTGTATATTGTCTGGACGACAATATTTGTATTAAAACTCACAGCTTATGTTTTGTCGTACTTTACACGACAGTTGTATAATTAAGTTGTATTTGTATTCTATACCATGTATTTGACGACTCAGAATAGGTGATGTATATTTATTTTGGGGGCATCACAGTTGGTATCAAAGCTTAGGGATATGATCCTGCTAAGATGTCTTGTAGAACTAGGAGGGAGAGACGGAAATTCCTTCGCTAGTATGACCTACCTAAGTTTATTTGGTATTTAATTGGTTGGTCAGAGTATATGGATAATATGTTGCATGTCAATTAACCCTTGTTTTGTGGCAGTATTTGAAAATGGCATCCTATAATATTGAGAATAGAAATGGAACACAAGAGATCGTTGAGTCTTCACAGATCAACAATCAGAATAATATGCATCAAAAAGGAGACAATCCTCATGCAAACAACAACACTGACCAAATGATGAACGATGGAATGTTCAGAGGCTTTATGAAATTCATGCAACATCGGTAGAGCGGCTCCTATTTAAAATGCGGTGGAAAACATCGAAACTCTCGAATCTGTCCACCGCTAAATGCTTCAAGGAGCTGGGACCACCCGAGTTTATTGGAGAGCCAAAACCACTTAAGGTCAAGCATGGATAAAGAAGATCACCAAGATATTTGATGTCTTGGGATGCTCCGAGGAGCAAAGGTTCCTTCACCACCTTCATGTCATGCGCGTGAAGAGGAAGATTACCGGGTGGGAATCAGAAAACGTACTCCACTGACACTCTCAAGATGTCTTGGGAGAAGTTCCAAGAGCTATTCAACGACAAGTACTTTCCCGAAAGTATTCGTCACATGAAAGAGGTGGAGTTTATCAAGTTGGAACAAAAAAATATGATTGTGTCGCAATACGAGGCTAAATTTGCGGAGTTCTCCCGGTTTGCATCCCATTTGGTCGATAATGAGGAGCGAATGACGCGAATGTTTTTAAGAGGTTTGAAACCGGAGATACGTCAATATCTTATTTCTCATAAACTGTGGTTGTACTCAGATGTTGTAAATAGGGCTCAGTTATTGGAGCATGGTAACGAGTCAACGCAACCAAGGGAAAGCAGTCGACAGCATGAAAATACCAGTGGTAACAGTCATCGAAACGGTGACAACAAGCGTGGAGGGAATCAACATGCCAGAAATGGTAACCACTTTGGTGGTAATCATAGCCAAGACAATAAGAATAGACATTTCAAGAAAAGGAGATTCAACAATGATGGAAAGACGTCAGCACCAACACCCGTTAGCAAGGAAGGAGAACGACCACCTATCATATGCTTCAAATGCGGAGGGGAGGGACACATCACCAAAAAGCTATGATGCCATCCAAAGCTGTTATAATTGTGGAAGAGAAGGTCACCTAGCCCAATTTTGTCGTTCACCGAAGACAAGTTCAGCTAGGATAGAGGCACCAAAGGCCGTCCCAGAAAAGTCAAAGCCGGTGGTGCGAGGGAGAGCGTTTGTAGTGACCTCCCAAAAAGAAAGGAACCCGAACGAAGTCATCACGGGTAAGCTTATCATAAACTCTAGCGAAGTCTATACCTTATTTGATCTGGGTTCTACCCATTCTTTTATTTCTCCTACTTGCATACAACGATTAAATTTGACTCGGAGAAATTAGACTTTGACTTATCTGTTTAAACTCCATTAGGAGAAACCTTCATTACATCCACATCGCTTATAAGTCTTGTTTGATTCAAATCGGTAGAATCAGACGCGTTACTGTCGATCTTATCTCCTTAAAATACTTGCATTTGACGTGATTCTAGGGATTGATTGGTTAACTACTCATCCTACTAAAATTGATTGTTTTAAGTAAGGTTGTTAGCTTTCATATTCCTAATAAACCTATTATGCGAATTCAAGCGACCAAACCATTAAAATCAATCACGGTCATCTCAAGCCATAAAGCTATTCATTTATTGAAAAATGGATGTCAAGCTTTCTTAGCTCATGTCACGGATTTAAACAAAAATACATCAGATTTGAAGGATATTTCTATTGTTAATAAATTTCCTGACGTATTCCCTGAAGAACTTCCTGGCCTACCCCCAGAGCGTGAAGTTGAATTTTGTATCGACCTTGAACCCGGTACAAAACCCATTTCCAAAGCCCCATATCGAATGGCTCCTATTGAACTTCAGGAGTTAAAGACCCAATTGCAGGAATTGTTAGACATTGGTTTCATTCGTCTCCTAGTCACGTCTCCTTGGGGTTCTCCTCGTTTCATTCGTGAAGAAGAAAGATGGGAGTATGCGACTTTGTATTGATTATCGGAGTTGAATCATGTCACCATCAAAATAGGTACCCATTGCCACGTATTGATGACTGTTTTGATCGATTTATAAGGAGCACATTTTTTTTCAAAGATCGATCTTAGTTACGGATATCATCAATTTGAAGGTTAAAAGCGAGGATATTCCAAAGTCCGCCTTGAACTCTGATGCGGGCGTTATGAATTCTTAGTCATGTCTTTTGGATTGACTAATGCTCCTCTTTGCCTTCATGGATATGATGAATCGAGTATTCAAGGAATATTTGGATTATTTTGTGGTCGTCTTTATTGATGACATCCTCATATATTCCAAAAGCCATGAAGATCATGAGCAACACTTGAGGCTGATACTCCAAAAGCTTCATGAAAATAAGCTATATGCCAAGTTGAAGAAATGCGACTTCTGGCTTGAGGAAGTTGCATTCCTTGGGCACGTGATATCAAATCATGGAATATCTATTGACCCAGCAAAGATTGAAGCTATTCAAAGCTGGGAACAACCTAAATCAGTGACCGAAGTACGTAACTTTCTCAGATTAGCTGGTTATTATCGGAGATTCGTGGAAGGATTTTCTCGAATTGCTACTCCATTAACTCAGCTGACTCGAAAATATACAATGTTCGGTTGGAGCGAGGAATGTGAGAAGAGTTTTCAAGAACTCAAGAGGAGACTCATTTCAAAGACTGCTCGGCTAATACCATCCTGCCTTGGAGGATTTGTCATCTAAAGATGATGCTTCGTGCAAAGGGTTAGGATGTGTTCTCATGCAACATGGGAAAGTCATAGCCTATGCCTCACAACAACTCAAAGAATATGAGAGGAATTACCCTACTCATTATCTAGAGTTGGCAGCTGTCGTTTTTGCGCTTAAGATTTGGAGGCATTACCTGTATGGAGAGAAGGTGGAGATCTACACGGATCATAAAAGCCTCAAATATTTCTTCACCCAAAAGGAACTCAACATGTGACAATGACGTTGGCTTGAACTATTGAAATATTATGATCTTACCATCCAATACCATCCTGGAAAAGCGAACGTGGTAGCTGACGCACTGAGTAGAAGATCATATGCGGGTACGAGTGCAATATTGTCAATGCAAAGGCCCATTTTGTGACTTGCAAAGGATGGAGTTAGAGATAAAGAATCTAGGGAAACTATGGGCACACATTACTATGGATTTCGTTACTGGTCTTCCCAAGGTTTCTCAAGGCATAGATGCAACTCATTTCCTACCTACACGAGAAACTTATACACTTGGATGTCTTGCTCGTATGTACATAAACAAGATTGTAAGACTTCATGGTATGCCAGTATCCATAGTTTCTGATTGAGACCCAAGATTCACTTCAAGATTTTGGGTTAGTTTGCAAAAAGCTATGGGCACGGATTTACGATTTAGCTCGGCATATCATCCTTAAATGGATGGGCAGTCGGAGAGGACCATTCAAACTCTTAAAGATCTATTAAGACTCTGTGACCTTGACTTCAAGGGAAGTTGGGATAAATTCCTACCATTGGTGGAGTTTTCCTACAACAACAGTTATCAAGCAAGTATTGGCATGGCTCCATTTGAGGCGTTGTATGGAAGAAAGTGCCGTTCTCCAGTATGCTGGGATGAGGTGGGTGAAGCAACGTTGTTGGGACCGGAGTTGGTACATATGACTACGAAAAAGATTCAAACGATACGATAATGTATAAAAACCTCACAAGATCGACAAAAGAGTTATGCTGATCTTCATCGAAAGGACGTGGAATTCGATATTGGAGATCATGTGTTATTGCGTGTTGCTCCATGGAAGGGAGTTACGAGATTTGGAAAGAGAGGAAAGCTCAACCATCGATCATTGGCCCATTTTTAATCCTCGATCGAGTAGGAACTGTGGCGTATAGACTCGTTTTACCGCCAAGTATGTCTCGTGTTCATAACGTTTTTCACATATCCATGTTACGTAAATATGTGAAAGACCCAAACCACATTATTGAGTTAGAACCGGATGAAATAGAGGAAGATTTAACGTATGAAGAGGTTCCTGTTAAAATCTTGGATAAGAAGGAACATACTTTATGCTCCAAGGTTATACCTCAAGTCAAAGTTTTATGGAGAAACCACGATGTTGAGGAAATGACCGGGGAGTTACAATCTGAAATGAAATCAAAGTATCCTCACCTCTTCGACATACCAGGTACGCACCCTAATTTCGATGACGAAATTTCATAAGAAGGGTAGGTTGTAAGACCCCAACTTATTGAATAAAGATTAAATTTTCTCGAAATATATTTTTGAATATTATGGTGTGGATTTGATATAATGTTATAGTTGTGGGTAATATTTACAAATTTTGCAAAGTACGTAAGTTGTTATGTAATATTCGATTGGTCGGGAAATATTCATTTTAACAGGGAATATTCGTACAACGGCACAATCATTGGTGGACCCCCACAACGGAATTATTGTCGGATTGAGAAAACGACAAAAATACTTTATGAAAATAACGGCAGAAGTTTTACCGTTAACTGTTGAAACACCCGGTGTTAAAAGTACGATGTCTGGCGTGAGTTGCATAGTAGCACACGGTGTTAATTATTGATGCTTACGTGAGAAGTCACTCAGTTATACTCAATTATTGCTACAATAATTGCTGCATCATATCTATCATATTATTGATTCAATTATTGTCAGAGTATCATCTGCATAATTTTTTTTTTTTATTAAATCAATACTTGAGACGACAAAGTTATTCATATTATAAATTGCAATATTTACAATGTCTAGAAGTTCTGTCAAGGAGATATTTGGTCACCTAATTGCGCGCCAATAGGGAGAAATCCATATTGGAAAGCCCTCTCTTTCCTGGGAACGACCTGGTTGATAAATATTATGAGTTATAATATTAATGATGAATGTTGTTTGGAGTTGAATTTGGAGACGCGGACGTGATATTTGAGTCCGAAACGACGAAATTAGTAAAAATTGTCTATAAACACAAAAATTTTTCTGGATTCACTATTTGGTGAAAAAAGTCAACATTGACTTTTTTTTCGTGAAAAGTCAAACTTCAAAATTTCAAAATTTATATTTTTGATAAAATAGTTTCATTATGTTGGAATTGTTTGTGTTAGTGAAAATCGACATTTATTTCAATGAGAATTGATGTCTAGGGGTTATATTGATAAATCGGGTAATTTATCCGATAAATAGCAATTAATTGCAACTAATTCACATGCTTATATAACTATTTGTTCACATATGTGTACTATTGAATCACATTATTTATTATTAGGGGAGTTGGTGCAAGATTGATAATACATGCATGACTAAGTTAAAAATGGAGGTATAGATGGAGGTACTATACTGTAATTCGTATTTTTCACATGATTATACTATTGATTCACATGATTGAACTATTGATTCACATTATTTATTATTAGGGGAGTTGGTGCAAGATTGATAATACTTGCAGGACTAAATTAAAAATGAAATAAAAGTTGGAGGTATTGTACTGTAATTTTTCGAGCCCCAAAACGTGCAATTATCGAAACTATATTTTTCTATAAATAGAAGCTCATTCTTCCTTCATTTCTCACCAATTCACAAAAGCTTTAGAGCGATTATTATAGAGAGAAATTATAGAAAGAAGAAGAGAAGTGTGCTACCTCACTATTCCAGTATCCAGTTTTTCTAAGGTAGGGAGTATTATTTCTTTCTTATCCATGAAGAGAACTTCTGTTATTCCATTCTTTATTATTCTATTGGAATAACTCAGATATCGCTGCCACCCTATACTTGGTGAAATTCTTCTTTATTCCATTCTTTATCGCTCATTGGAACATCCTCATCTCGCGCTTACGCCTGACTGGTTCCATTATTTATCATTCTGCTGGAACATCCCACATGCATGCGTTCTCTACGCCGACACGGGTTCCGCTCTTTATTATTCTGTTGGAATATCATGTCTGTGCGTTTTACGTCGGACTTGATTACGTCTTTATTATTCTGTTGGAATATCATGTCTGTGCGTTTTACGCCGGACCTGATTCCGTTATTTATTATTCTATTGGAATAACCTGCATGTGCGGTCTATCGCATGCTTGGTGATTTCTTTTGTTATTGCATTCTTTATTATACTCAGTTGGTTAAAGTTTTGACTTCTATACTCCATGAAATTAGTGGAATATCCTTTATATTTTGCGCTTCATCCAGTATCTTTTCATTGAAATATTCTTCTGAGCATTCTTGAGTTTTACTCTACAAAGCAGTATCATGTTGACAATTTGGACGTAATTAGTTCCTGGATAAATTAATTCTTGAACTTGTTTTATTGAATTCTTATATCATTGTCATCATCCTCATGTTTATATTTTGTTGAAAGTCATCTGTGGCCTATAGTGCATAGATGGACTTGGTATGATTATGACCGAGGATTATTCTTAGGTAATCATGAGTAAAAGTTACAAATGATGTGGAAAAAGTCCTCATTGGCCCGTAGTGGATGGATGTTTGTTGGCATGATCATGACCATTAATGAATACACAAATATTCTTGGCCGTAGTGCATGGATAATTGTGGTCGTGATACTAAAGAATATCCTCGCCAGTAGTCTGTGGGTGATTCGATGATGTGGATTATTTATTGTCGAGTCCCAACAATAAAAGTGATGAAAAACCTTTTAAATCATAAAAGATAGTAGATTTTATTCTCTACTTGACTCTTTTAATGGATTGCTTGTTCCGCTTCGATTAAACTTGATGTTTTTATATTGTATCGGTTTTTAACACTCATTTAAGGCTAACGATAATATATTCGCATTATCTTAGTCATAATATTTCCTACTGGGCTAATTGAGCTCACCCTTTTACTTTTATTGTTCTCTTCAGGAAATGAGAACGTAGCAGGGACTAGTCGGGGAACGGAGTGATGGACCAGATGATAGCATTAGTAGTCCTCACTATTCAGTGAAATAGTAGAAAATAAATGTAATAATATTGAATTTGAGATTGTATAGTCTAGACGACAATATTTGTATTAAAACTCACAGCTTATGTTTTGTCGTACTTTACACGATAGTTGTATAAATAAGTTGTATTTGTATTCTGTACCATGTATTTGACGATTCAGAATAGGTGATGTATATCTATTTTGGGGGCGTTACAAAGTGGCCGGCCCACATGCCCATGGGTCACCCCATGGGTTGGCCCAATGGTTCTTACCCATCCGTTTACCCATCGGTTCTATCCACGGTTTCTTTTCTTGGTTTGGGCCTTAACCCTAATTCTTATTGGGCCAATCTTGGGCTTAATTTCACAAATCATTGGGCTTGACATAATCCAAGTCCAATTGGATTCTACAAAGTCCATGAACGCAAAGTCCATTAAGACTTATCGTATTCTACGCATTCCTTTCTCGTATTCTCGTCTTCTCTTTGTATATTGTTCGTATGATATTCGTATTATACGTCGTACTAATCTTCGTAATATACTCGTATAATAACTCGTATCATACTCAGATTTCTCACGATAATAACCCTTGTTATTATAATGTACTTCATTACATTCTCTAACTCACTTTCCCTAACCCTTAGGTTTTGAGTCCGCAGCGAAAAACTTCATTTTTGCCATAACTGAAATATTATTGAATATTCCATCACGCCTCAAGATTTCACGTAATCAATAACTTCTCGAATTTCAAAATAAATCTTTGAAAGCGTAAAACGGGTGAATAGTGCCTATTTCGTCTTTTTCCCCGAAAATATTTTTGGTTCCCGAAAAACTTTCATTTTCGCTCTTGAAAATTCTTACTCGTTCAATCTAGCTCATAGCCAGAATCCTCTCGGCTTATAATCATCCTAGGTTATAGAACGATTAATAAACACATTGCACATAACAGTATTAATAAAAATTCATTTTATTAATAACTAATTCTTTAACTTAAATTCTGGACAATCCGGTTTTACTCAGGTTATCACAAGTATATATATATAAAAGCTGTAAATATATATATACAGACATGATCACCAACCACGAAGCACGTCCATGGGGGATTAGAAATGTAAATAAAGTTGTAAAAGCTATCAACCGTCACGGAGGAAACTCCAGGCGGGACGAAACGTAAATAAATCTGTAATTACGGTCATCCACCACGAAGGAAACTCCAGGCGGGACAAAATGTAAATAAAGCTGTAAAGAGCGATCAACTGCCACGAAGTGAACTCTAGACAGGACAAAACATAAAGAAAGCTATAAAAGTGATCGACCACCACGAAGTAAGCTCCAGGTGGGATGAAATATATATATATATATATATATATATATATATATATATAAGTAATAAACGCATTAGGATGTAAAAATCAGTGCCCATCGAATGTAGTTCGACCACAGTTCATATATATATATATATATATATATATAGTGAATAAACACACCGATGTAAAATCCAGTTCATCGAATGTAGTCCCACACACAGTTAATATATATATATATATATATATATATATATATATATATATATATATATATATATATTAAAGCAAATAAACACTCTGCACTTCTATATCTTTAGAGTGGGTAAACACCGGTTTTTTGTAGGTACAAAAGAGGCTATATATGAGCTCACAAGTGTTTAAAAGGAGAGAAAGTACATACAAAAGTTCGACACATAGTTAATATATATAAATATATTTATATATATATATATATATATATATATATATATTAAAGCAAATAAACGCCTCCAATCAAGTTCAGGCTCAACCGAGGCATAACTCGATAATGTTAGTCAATATATATATATATATATATATATATATATATATATATATATATAATATATATATACAGATCGAATGAAACCACTTGACCAAGCTCCGCAAAAGCAAGCAACACGACTCTCAACGTGTAGAAGGGTGTGTGTAGAGATGAAGAGAAAGACTCTAAAGTGTGTGAGAAGGCATACAATTAATCGCCAAAAAAAGACTTCTATATCTTTAGAGTGGGTAAACACCGGCTTTTGTAGGTACAAAAGAGGCTATATATGAGCTCACAGTGTTTTAAAAGGAGAAAGTACACTTTGCATGGGGTGAGTCTTGCAGCAAATTAAGGTGGCTTCCTCGCCGCTTTCTCTTACAAAATGGCACCCCAAGCCCTCTATTTATAGAGGGGGAGTCGAGTCTACTCATGGCACCTAGTAGCAGTGTACCGCCTCGGGTGCCCCGGGTAGTGCAGTCCCGCCGTGGTCGGCACGTACATTTGACAACGCGTTGTTACGCTTCATTGCTCATAACTTTCAATCCGGGAGTCCGATGGAAGCGTGCCATATCATTCCGGAAAGTACTTTTCGAGAGCTACAAAGTGACATATGATTTGACCTTTTTTGATTCTAAGAAGATGGGTCCATGACCAAAATGGCATTCCCGGGTTTCCGTCAAGCAATCCGATGAGCCGTTTTGTGTAGTTTGCGCTTCGGAGTTAAGATATTGCTCTTGTGGGACTTCCTTTGAAGTATTTTGAGTTGAAATGAGTGTATTTGATTTGAAGTGAAGTTGAGTTGGCAAAATGACAATTTTGCCCCTCCCGGGGTTATCTCCAGTTTTCGCGCAGTTGTAGCAGTCGTTTCTTAGGTTTTATCTCTGAGGTTGACTTGATGTTAACTTTGACTGTCCTCAGGGTTATCTCTGAGGTTGTCTTGACCTCCTGGGGCTATCTCTAAGCTTTGATCTTGATCCTCCGGGGTTATCTCCGGGGTTTGAAGTTGATGTTGTAGTTCTCCAGGGTTATCTTTGGAGTGTGAAAAAGATGATTTTGTCCTCCTGCATAGTTAGTAATAGGAAAACAAAATTTTGAGTGTCTACAGATGCCCCTCTTTATCATGTTCATGCAATGCAATGGAATGGACATGATAAAGATTAGTAGACACTTGAAAATATGACAAGGTATTTTTGATGATGCAAATCGCAATGTAGTGAATGTGAATATGAAAATGTTTTCACAAATCACAGTTCGTAAATCGCACATCGCATTTTGCACTTCGCTTTTCGCATTTGGCCAAATCGTACATCGCAATTCGCACATCGCACATCGCATTTCGAATATCGCAAATCGCAAATCGCATATCGCAAATCGCAAATCGCAAAATCGCAAATCGCAATATAATGAATGTTATGATGAATGTTTAAAATGTATTCATAAATCGCTTTACCTTTACCGATCATTGCTGATGCATATTTGGTGTTGACTCCAATGGTTTGGCATTTAATCGCTGATGCTTGTTTGATGAAGATAAGTTGGGATTTCCACATCTCTGATGGGGATGACGTTTTGAAATCACCAGACCCTCCCGATGTATTCGCTGGTAGTTGCAAGGGTGCCTATCTTGCTGATCGCCAAACTATTTTGGTTCCCACTCGAATGGTGGCAAACGAAGCTTTCATCGCTGAACTGTCTTGATGTTGCGCTAAAAGCCAATGGTTTAGAATACCAGATCTCCCGATACCTTCGCTAAAGTAATATTCCACGGATTACTTCACTAGACTTCGCTTGATGTTATGCTAGATTGATGACAACCACCAGATATCTCACCCTTTTTGAGGTGATTTGGAGTTTCCTCTCGCTGTTTGGGTGCTTGTTCCCCATTTCCTTGAGCGCTTGATTCAAAATCTGGTTGAACTGATGACTTGAATGCCGCTGACATCGCTAGAGGGTGCAACTCGTTCTTTAGCTGCCCAGATTTGAACTTCGGTGTAGAGGCCTCAACTGATGAGGACTTGACGCAAGTTAACATGTTTGATGGTGTAGATTTCCTTTGCCAGACCTTTCATCGTTAGCCTTCTGCTCCTGAGTTAAGAACTTTCTTGAGAATTTTCCCTTCTTTCGTAGGGGCAAGCTAATGTCTCCATGATTTCGTTCAATCTTGGAATCGGAAAAATGCCGCAGTCCTTTCGCATGTTGTTACCGGGGATTCATATGAGAAACTCTCTTTGTTGACCAAATCGTGAGTGAATAATATCTGAATCGCCATTGAGATGATGATGGACCATGCTGATGGCGTTGACTGGTGCATTTTCCACTTTAGGATGGTTGATAAATGCCCCAGTGTTGAGTTGTCGCTGCTTCCGAGATTGCCCCCAATCTTTTCGTAAAGGATCCAATATCCGGTTGTCGCCAATTTTGAAATTGCCCCAGCCTTGCTTGTTGTCTGGGGTAGTTGCTTTGACAGATGGGCTGATAAGATGTCGAGATCGCGAGAAGCTTTTACCTCTGTACCATATGGTGAACAGGTAGTAGATGTGGGCTTTGATGTTGACAACTCTTTCTGGTAGAGATGTCGCTTTGTTAGAGAGATGATTCTCTAACTCATAGGGATATCGTTGTTGCTGAGCGGGATAACGCTATATCTACCCGAGATATCGGATGTAGTTAGCGGTGGATCTGTTGGCTCGTGTAGAAACCCTTGGGCAGGATATCACAACGTTACCTCTTTCTTCTGAGAGGGAATCCATGTTGGACTTCATAGCCCGCATATACACTGATTTGTAGATGGGCTTGTATTTTCCTGCACAGACTAGCTTAGCCATTTTGTCATGTACAATACACATTGTATATATCAAACAACATTATATATGGCAAAGATATATATGTTGATTCACTTCCCTTTTAGTTGTGCCTTGTTATTTGCTTGATATTTGCTTGTTTCTCCAGGACTTTGTGATCTGGATGTATTCTGAACCCCTCCTTGATGGATGGACAATGAGATGTCTCGGGATTTTTAGAATGGATCGTCGATCTGTGTGTATTCCATACCATCTTCGGTGTCTTGGGACTTGTTTCTGTATGTGGTTATGGATAGGAGTATGTTTGTTTTTGTTTTTCTGTGATGAGACCGGACCATATAACATGGCTTCCTACGTACTCCCGTGTATTGGGGAGATCAGGTCGACGTAGTTTGCCCTGCAGGGCGAGTTGAAAAATGTGATTCCATGAGCAGGTCAGACTGCGGGGAAGAGAAAGTTTAATCCTAGGTTGAGGATAAACTGATGGTGTGAAAAGTTTGATCTCATGTATGGGTAGCCAAACTGCAAACATAAGAGGTTCAATTCGTGGTGGGATAACTTAAGTGGTATGATCACAGTGAAGTCAGGCTGCTGGCTTGAAAGGATGTTTCCCTTAGGGATAAAGCGTGGAAAGGAGTTGTATGTGGTAAAGGGTTAAAGAACCGGAATGACTGGTGATCTGATGATCCAAAACCAGGATGTTCGCTTGATGGTAACCTTAGACATAGTACCGCTTTTCACGATGTTCCATTTGATAAGTCAGTGGAAATTCATCGTCACGATTTCTTGTAATCTGAAAGCGCCTCCCCGTCAATACCTCCTCGCCAATAAACGCCTTCCTGGCCGAGGAGAATTTTCCTTTAGATCGAGCTTGGTTGTCAACGATCTTTTTCAAAATCAAGTCGTGTTGTTTGAACTGCCATAGTCGAACTTTTCTGTTGTAGGATCTTCTTTACAAGTAAAAGGCCACTCATTTGTGGGCCACATACTTTCCCGTAGATTTCATCCATAGCCTCTGAGCTTGGTCCTCGTCCAAACATCTGAGGAGACATCGTTCTGCATCTCTTTTATAGAGTGCATCTCCGCTCAGGTAGAATTTCATAGCAAGTCGATGGATCCGCCTTTTCCTAGTAGGGCTCGCCTCAACGGGTGTAGATCTATCTTATAAGTGCTCATTGATATGCTGATATCAAGGGTGCTGGATGGGAGGTAGCTCATCCAATACTTCTCCAATATAATTCCCATAGGCTAGAGCCTTTTGTTCTGCAAATGTGAGGGTTGACATGTCTTCCTTATCATGTATGTTGATCAAGGAGGCCAAGGTTGCTAACGTATCCGCAAAATCATTCCTATTCCGAGGAATGTGGAGGAAGGATTTTTCTTCGAACTCCGAAGCCATCTGTAGAACCTATTGATGGTAAGGCAGCAACTGTAGAACCTATTGAAGAGCTTTTTCTTTTTCTTTTTTTTATTTCTTTCTTTTTTTCCTTCTTTTTTTTGACTTTTAACCTCCACTCAGGTTTTAATCGTCTGAGCTTCTACCTGACTGGCTTGAATCCCTCCTTGATAGGAACGCGATGAAGGACAATGTCCGTGGATAAACTGACCATGTCTTTGGTAGACCATGCAAACACTTCCTGGAATAGGGTCAATATAGTAACCATGTCATTCCTTTGGTTTGGAGTGGGGTCTGTACCAATCTGGATTTGTTTGGGGTTTTTTAAGGTTCCGAGGTTTAAAAGAGGTGGTTTGATCAAGATTTGGCTTGGGTTTGTCTTTGACCCATTCTTTGATCTCCTGAGGTATCTCATAGTCCTCTTGTATTTCCATCAAGTCTGAGTCCAACTTTACATCAAAGTTACAGTCCTTGTGGAGAATAGGCACCTTATCAGCAAGTACATGCACATCTAAATTCAGAGTCCTGAAACAAAATATGCTTTCACTTAGTATATATGGAGCTGTTTAATCACACAAAGTGTTAGCATGTAATGACAAAAGTAACTGCTAATACTGTACATAAAAAGTAAGTAGTTATTGCTATCTACAAGGCAGAGAGAATTTCTTCCCTTTTTACCCTCGTTAGCAAATGCAAGGACTGTTGCTCCAATTGTCGAGGGCAAAGTCTTGGTGGATTGCAGTGATGGAGGGGCTATCATTAACCTCCTTCTCCCGAATGATGACCATTACGTCTGGGCCATTATCGTCTGGGGTGTATTTGTTTGAGAAGTGTTTGTTTGGGTTTTTGTTTGGTTTGACCGCACCATTGATGGCTGCCTACATACTCCTATTGAAGAGGAGACCAGGTCTTTCGTAGTTCAGGCTTTGGTTTGAAAAGGTTCAAAGGGGTAAGTGGTGAGTAGAGTGTAGAGATGTTTTTTTCATTTACATGCATGGAAAATAAAAGGCATACTACGAAGAAAGTGATACCGTTCCAACATTTTCTGGAACTCGTAACTTTATCCCCTGGATCTACATCTTCTTGGCTAGTTGAGGCCTGATAGTCCAGTTATCAGTGGTTACGTTGCCTTCAGGGCTCGTGATAGAGGTTACCCCTTGATTCTGAATGTCTTCGCTTGTGGCCATAACTTGATCGCTTCTTGATTCAGTACATTCTTCGAGGGCGCTTGAAATGGACGCATTGCAAAAGGGATGAACTCGATTCTTTAATGGGTTGGATTCTCAACAATCTCACCACCTTTTTCTTCATCTATTCCTTCGCCTTCTTCATGGGTTTCAAAGGATTCAACCATGAAATCTCCCTCGAACTGTTGTTACATTTCTTGCAAAAAACTTTTCTTTTTGGTTTGTTCTTCCTTGGAAAGGATTAGTATTTCCTCTGCATCATCCAAGGTGATAAAATCAGGAACGTGGTTAATATCTTGGAACCATAGGACATTTGATGTTGGCGGGGGAATCTCCTTTGGGGATGCCTTTGTCTCCTCTGTCATTTCTTGCATTAGGATCAGTCCATTGGCAGAATTGTCGCTCATAGCCTTCACCTCATTTGAACTGTCTGTCTCGAAAGGGCATCTTAAGCTTTTTATTTCCTTTTCGCCTTTTTTGGTCATGGGAAATTCTATCTCCAGCTCTCCATTTTCAATGAGATCCTGGATTTTATGTCGCAAAGACCATCATTCTTCAGTCGTATGTCCAAGTGAGTTAAAATGGTAGAGACATATCTTGGTGGAATCATAACTCTTTATCTTGGGATTTATATGAGGCAGCAACTTAGTAATCCTTCCTTCGCTTATCAAAAAATGTAGCATTTCTTCATTGGATTTGCTCAGAGGGGTGAATTTTCAGACTCTTTTAGAGGTTGTTTGATCTTTCATCTTTGAGAATTCGCATTCCCTCGATCGATTCTTCCGCTCGCGAGATCTTCTAGCAATTTTATCATCCCCATTTTCTTGTATTTTTAGCCTACTTTGATCTTCTTCATTTAGTTGGCTCATCGTGGAGTCCTTTTTCTCTTGGCTTTCTGATAGTTGAGTGAAAAATTGCCTTGTTTCCTGATGTTGGCGCACTATCAGCTTAGCCAGCAGGTTTACTTGATTCTTGATCGCATCCAATTTTTGCATTACTGGCATACCCTCCTCCGAGTTTTTTCCACTCTAGGACATTTGTTATGTGCTTTTGGGGTATTCCTCCATCCTTCGTATGTATGTACTTTCACGAATTGATATACATTCGGTAGCTTCTGACCCGATCATGTTTACTTCTTCCGTATCATGTCGTAACGGAAGGTTAGTGTTGATATTTTGTTGGTCAGGTTGTTTGACCACAATACTGCCACTTTCGATCAGATTTTGAATCTTATGTTTTAAGGACCAACAATCCTGTGTATCGTGTCCTGGAGACCCTGAGTGGTAAGCACCTCTCTAGCTTGGATTGTATCTTTTGCTCCCTGGTTCCAGAGGTGGAGCTAGTTCGGTAATTTTCTTATGATCCATTAATATCGCCAATACATGTTCAAGGGAATCGCCTAGTGGAGTGAATACCCGATTTTCCGTTCTTTTAAATTTTCTTTTCCTGTGTGGGTATTGGTTGAATGCAGCCTGTTGTTGAGATGGCATATTGTCTTGCATTTTCCAAATGGGGGGAATGTAGTTTGGCCTCCTACCTTGCCCCTGTACAATAAGGGATACATCTTTATTGCCTTTATCGGGTACCCCCTTGGGATCACTCGCATACTTGCCAGTCTGTATATGTTTGGCGACTGCTTCCAAGGCAGTGAAGTCTTTAATCTTGCCTGCCTTCAGGCCCATCTCTTTTATTTTGCCGTGTTTGATCATTTCCGCAAATGGCTTTCCTATGCCTGCTAGGAACCTCTCATAGTAAGGAGCCTCTTGGATATCAATAAATGTCATTACCATCTCAGTTTCTGTCATTGATGGAATGACTTGTGCTGCTAGATGTCTCCACCTTTGGGCATATTCTCAGAAAGATTAAGTACTTTGCTTTTTCACTTTAGTCACTTGATATCGATCCGGTGCCATTTGTGACTGAAAACTGTACTGATTTAGAAAGGCGTGGGCCAATTCTTCCTAGTTGTGGATTTTGGCATTGTGAAGTCGGGCATACCAGGCTTTAGCTTCTCTAGTGAGATTCTTTTGAAAAAGTTGCATCCTCAGGCTTTCATTTTCAGCATAAGACCCCAGTTCGCCAATGTACACTTTTAGGTGTGTATAGGGATCACCTGCCCCATTGTACTTTTCAAACTCTGGGACTTTGAATTTGGTAGGATATTGAGCCCCTGGGAATATACAGAGATCTGAATAGGTGACACTCCCATAATTTCCAGTCCCTTTAATCGAATTCTAAGGTATCCTCCATTTGTTGGACTTTCTTTCTTATATCCCCGGATCATCCACGAGATTTGTGATTTCTTTATTGGAATGAGGTTTAGGTAATCGGGTTTCCATCTTTTACCAATGCCCCGATCGCTTCTCGGTGTGAAGGACTCTGGTTGAGTAGGCATTGTCTGGCCCTGCGTATTTTTACTTTGTTCTTTTAGAAAGACAACCAATTCTGCTATCTGATTCCTTAATCCTTCAAACTCCTCTCGGGAAACAGGAGTAGGATCAGGCTGGGCACGTGTAGGCATGTTTGACGGTGGGCTCAGTGCCTTCTTGGACTTTAACCGGGTAACGGGACCGATTGCTTCCCTACGAAAGACTTGCATAGTTTAGTCTTTTAGGGAATGTGTATAATAACATGCTATGTGATGTGTCCATTTTAGGATTTTTATCCTGCAAAACGGATGTCAGCTATTTGTAGCATGCTAAAAATATGTATGTGTACACATTTCTTCATATTTCTCATTACATGGAGATAGATATGGAATGAATTTATAAGTAATTGTGTTTACAAGTAATTTGAAATGAGAGAGCATGAAGAGACTTTCCTCCGTTTTGGGTTTATCAGAGGCTGACCTATAAGGGTTACTCTCGTGGCTTTTTGGCATGAAGGTTCCCAAATCATCGCAATCTACTTGACGGGAAGTTAATTCGGTCTTTCAACTGGAGCGAATTTGGGTGGTGCCTTTCCTGAGCCTCGGAGAATTAGTCTTCTCACGAGTCCAGTAATCAAACACCGACAGGATAGCCTCCTGGTGGAGGGACCACACAACATACATTCATATACATAGCGTTTCACCGTATGAAAATGATGACATGTGCGAAGCACTAATATCACAATCAGATATGGCGCGAAGCACTAATATCACAAGCATTTATGGTGCGAAACACTAAGTGCAAATAAGGAAATGCATTCGTAAACATTCATCAAATGTAAATGCAACATCCACACACAAGTAGATAACAATTTTGAAAAGATTGAAATAACGGCTTACGTCCTTTACTAGAGTCCCCAGCATAGTCGCCACCTATCGACGTCGGGATTTTTGGATGTCCCTTTCCGTTACTTGTTCTTTTGTGTTCTCATTTTAGGTGAGATTTGTTTGAAAAAACAAGTGAAAAAGGTCCGACATGTATAATGTCGACGATGGACTGTTAAGAGTCGTCAGTTGGTTTTTTAAATGGTTGTACAAACACAACCGAGAAAAGGTTTGTACATTGACCCAATAATGTGACACTGCTAAACGGGTCAGTGAAACCGATATTCATTAGGGTCCGGGGACTTAGTTATGCGGAGGGAAGGTGTTAGGCGCCCCCCGACATCCGTGTTACCACGGTGACCGCCTCTTTTCAAGAAACTATTATCTGAATGTGTGTGTGTGTGGGTCAATGTGCTGTTATTTGGAAGTAGTGCGAGGACTCGTTCGCACCTATATACACAAGGTTTGAATTTATGTAAAAATTCAGTTTTTTAGCAAGATATGGCAGTGATGTTTTATAAAAGAGGTTTTTCAAATCCTGATGCTCAATAGTAATTGAGACCTTTTACACTCCCATTTTATTAAGTGTTCGGCTTGAATGATTTTAGTTGACAGATGCGAGGCATCCGTACGAAAATAATGTACAATATAATCCCGACTTCCTCGTGGGTATGGAAACCATCTGAGGAAATTTGGACAACGCAGAATAATTTACAAGCTGATTACAGCTGAAAATGTCCATCACAGGAACCGAATCTAGATCCAATGGGATGAATCTGTTATCACATGATTCCAGGCGGGACGAAACGTAAATAAAGCTGTAAATACGGTCAACCGCCACGAAGGAAACTCGGGCGGGACAAAATGTAAATAAACTCATAAAAGCGATCAATCGCCACGAAGTGAACTCCAAAAGCGAACAAAAGCGTAAAGAAAGTCAGAAGCGATCAACCACCACGTAAGTAAGCTCCGTGTGGGACGATATATATATATATATATATATATATATATATATATATATATATATATATATATATAAGCAATAAACGCATAGGATGTAAAATCTGTGGCTCATCGAATGAGTTCACCACGATTCATATATATATATATATAAAAGCGAATAAACGCATATTGGATGTAAAATCCAGGCTCATCGAATAGAGTCCAAACACACGCTTAATATATATAAATGTATATATATATATATATATTAAAAGCAAGTAAACGCACTGCATCAAAGTCTAGGCTCATCGAACAAAGTTCGACACATAGTTAATATATATAAATATATTTATATATATATATATATATATATATATATATATATATATATATATATATATATATATATCGACTAACATTATCGAAGTTATGCCTCGGTTGAGCTTAGACTTGATGCGAGCGTTTATTTGCTTTAATATATATATATATATATATATATATATATTTGTTAATATATATATATATATATATATATAATATGTATATATACAGACTGAAAATGAAACCACGGACTGAAGCCCGGGCAAAAGCAAGCAACACGACTCTCAACGTGTAGAAGGGTGTGTGTAGAGATGAAGAGAAAGACTCTAAAGTGTGTGAGAAGGCATACAACTAACTTCCAAAAAAGACTTCTATATCTTTAGAGTGGGTAAACACTGGCTTTTGTAGGTACAAAAGAGGCTATATATGAGCTCACAGGTGTTTAAAAGGAGAAAGTACATCGTGGGGTGAGTCTGCAGAAAATCAAGGTGGCTTCCTAGCCTTTTTCTCTTACAAAATGGGCACCCCAAGCCCTCTATTTATAGAGGGGGAGCCACAGTCTCTACCTGCACCTAGTAGCAGAGTGTATTGCATGATTGCCTCGGGTGCCCCGGGCGGTGTGGGTCCCACCAGGTCGTCACGTACATTCTTCGACAACGCTACTGTTCGCTCGGTCGTTCATAACTTTCAATCCGGGAGTCCGATGGAAGCGTGCCATATCATTCCGGAAAGCTCTTTCCGAGAGATACACAATGACATATGATTTGACCTTTTTTGATTCTAAGAAGATGGGTCCATGACCAAAATGGCATTCTCGAGTTTCCGTCAGGCAATCCGGTGAGCCGTTTTGTGTAGTTTGCGCTCCGGAGTTAAGATATTGCTCTTGTGGGAGATCCTTTGAAGAATTTTGAGTTGAAATGAGTGTATTTGATTTGAAGTGAAGTTGAGTTGGCAAAATAACCATTTTCCCTCCCGGGGTTATCTCCGATTTTCGCGCAGTTGTAGCAGTCGTTTCTCAGGGTTATCTCTGAGGTTGACTTGATGTTGACTTTGACTATCCTCAGGGTTATCTTTGAGGTTGGCTTGACCTCCTGGGGCTATCTCTAGGCTTTGATCTTGATTCTCCGGGGTTATCTCCAGGTTTTGAAGTTGATGTTGTACTTCTCCAGGGTTATCTTTGGAATATGAAAAAGATGATTTTGTCCTTTTGCATAGTTAGTAACAGGAAAACGAAATTTCGAGTGTCTACAATAATATCCATGTATCAAAAATATTTTGGACAGAAAAAAAATCAATTTTTTGGGTGAATAGTAATTAGGTGAATAGTATCCCGTGAATAGTACTTCGTGAATAGTAACCCGACATGAAAAGTACCCCAAATACCCGAGTGAATAATATTATAGTAAATAGTAACCCGTGAATAGTAACTCATAAATAGTATCCCGACATGAAAAGTGTCCCGAATACCCGAGTGAATAATATTATACTGAATAGTAACCGAGTGAATAGTAACCCGTGAATAGTACCCCGAGTGAAAATATTTGTAAGACCCCAACTTTTTGAATAAAGATAAAATTTTCTCGAAATATATTTTTGGATATTATGGTGTGGATTTGATATAATGTTATAGTTGTGGGTAATATTTACAAATTTTGCAAAGTACGTAAGTTGTTATATAATATTCGATTGGTCGGGGAATATTCATTTTAACAGGAATATTCGTATAACCAAGACAATCATTGGTAGACCCCACAATGTAATTATTGTTGGATTGAGAAAATGACAAAATACTTTATGAAAATAACGGCGGAAGTTTTACTGTTAACTTGTTGAAACACCCGTGTTAAAAAAAATACAAGAATACTGCGTGGTTGCATAGTAGCACACGGTATTGATTATTGATTCTTACGTGAGAAGTCACTCGGTGATACTCAATTATTACTACGATAATTCTTTGCATCATATCTATCATATTATTGATTCAATTATTGTCACAGTATCATCTGCATAAAATGTTTTTTATTAAATCAATACTTGAGACGACAAAGTTATTCATATTATAAATTGCAATATTTACAATGTCTAGAAGTTCTGTCAAGGAGAGGTTTGGTCACCTAATTTAATTGTGCGCTAATAGGGAGAAATCCATAATGGAAAGCCCCCTCTTTCCTGGGAACGACCTGATTGATAAATATTGTGAGTTATAATATTAATGATGAATGTTGTTCGGAGTTGAATTTGGAGACGCGGACGTGATATTTGAGTCCTAATCTATTTAAATTAGTAAAAATAGTCTATAAACACAAAATTTTCCGGGATTCACTATTTGGTCAAAAAGTCAACAGTTGACTTTTTCAGGAAAAGTCAAACTTTGAAATTTCAAAAATTATATTTTTAATAAAATAATTTCATTATGTTGGAATTGTTTGTGTTAGTGAAAATCGACATTTATTCCGATGATAATTGATGTCTAGGGGTTATATTGATAAATCGAGTAATTTATGGGATAAATAGCAATTAATTGCTACTAATTCACATGCTTGTATAACTATTTGTTCACATATGTGTACTATTGAATCACATTATTTACTATTAGGGGAGTTGGTGCAAGATTGATAATACTTGCATGACTAAGTTAAAAATGGAGGTATAGATGGAGGTACTATACTGTAATTCGTATTTTTCACATGATTATACTATTGATTCACATGATTGAACTATTGTTTCACATTATTTACTATTAGGGGAGTTGGTGCAAGATTGATAATACTTGCAGGACAAAATTAAAAATAAAAGAAAAGTTGGAGGTATTGTACTGTAATTTTTCGAGCCCCAAAACGTGCAATTATCGAAACTATATTTTCCTATAAATAGAAGCTCATTCTTCCTTTATTTTTCACCAATTCACAAAAGCTTTAGAGCGATTATTATAGAGAGAAATTATAGAGAGAAAGAAGAAGAGAAATCTGCTACCTCACAATTCCAATATCCAATTTTTTCCAACGTAGGGAGTATTATTTCTTTCTTATCCATGAAGAGAACTTCTGTTATTCCATTCTTTATTATTCTATTGGAATAACCTATATATGCCACTACCCTATACTTGGTGAAATTCTTACATTATTCCATTCTTTATCATTCTGTTGGAACATCCTCATGCGTGCGTTCTACGCCGGACTGATTCTATTATTTATCATTACATTGGAACATCCTGTTTATGCGCTCTCACGGACTGATTCCGTCTTTATTATTACTCGTTGGAATATCCATGTCTGCGCATTTTACGACGGACTGATTACATTATTTATTATTCTGTTGGAATAACTCGCATGTGCGGTCTATCGCATGCTTGGTGATTTCTTTTGTTATTCCATTTTTTATTATACTCAGTTGGTTAAAGTTTTGACTTCTATACTCCATGAAATTAGTGGAATATCCTTGATATTTGCGCTTCATCCAGTATCTTTTCATTGAAATATTCTTCTGACATTCTTGAGTTTTACTCTACAAAGCAGTATCATGTTGACAATTTGGACGTTATTAGTTCCTGGATAAATTAGTTCTTGAACTTGTTTTATTGAATTCTTATATCATTGTCATCATCCTCATGTTTATATTATGTTGAAAGTCATCAGTGGCCTATAGTGCATAGATGGACTTGGTATGATTATGACCAGGGATTATTCGGTATAATCATGACCGTAATGTTACAAATGATGTGGAAAAAGTCCTCATTGGCTCGTAGTGCATTGATGGACAGTTGTTGGCATGATCATGACCATTAATGAATACATAAATATTCTTGGCCCGTAGTGCATGGATAATTGTGGTTGTGATACTAAAGAATATCCTTGGTAGTAGTGCGGTGATTCGATGATGTGGATTATTTATTAAAATTTGAGTCCCAAATGATAAAAGTGATGAAAAACCTTTTAAATCATAAAAGATAGTAGATTTTATTCTCTACTGACTCTTTTAATGGATTGCTTGTTTCATTGCAGATTAAACTTGATGTTTGTTATATTGTATCGCTTTAACAACATTTAGGCTAAGGCTAACGATAATATATTCTGCATTATCTTAGTCATAATATTTCCTACTGGGCTAGTTGAGCTCACCCTTTTTACTTTTAATTGTGCTCTTCAGGAAATGAGAAAGTAGCAGGGACTAGTCGGGGAACGGAGTGACGGACCAGATGATAGCATTAGTAGTCCTCACTATTCAGTGAAATAGTGGAAAATAAATGTAATAATATTGAATTTGAGTTTGTATATTGTCTAAATGACAATATTTGTATTAAAACTCACAGCTTATGTGTTGTCGTACTTTACACGACAGTTGTATAATTAAGTTGTATTTGTATTCTATACCATGTATTTGACGACTCAGAATAGGTGATGTATATCTATTTTGGGGGCGTCACAGTTGGTATCAAAGCTTAGGATATGATCCACAAGCTAAGATGTGAGACTAGAAGTAGGAGGGAGGACGGGAAATTCTTGCCTAGTATGACCTACCTAAGTTTATTTGGTATTTAATTGGTTGGTCAGAGTATATGGATAATATGTTGCATGTCAATTAACCCTTGTTTTGTGGCAGTATTTGAAAATGGCATCCGAGAATATTGAGAATAGCAATGGAGCACAAGAGACCATTGAGTCTCCACAGATCAACAATCAAAATAATGTGCATCGATGGGCAACAATCCTCATGCAAACAACAACAACAACGACCAAATGATGAACGATGGAATGTTCGGAGGCTTTCTCGCAATTCATGCAACATCAAAGTAGAGAAGCTCTGCTCAAAATGCGCGTGGGAAACACCGGAAACTCTCGAATAGTCACCGCTAAAAAGCGATTCAAGGAGGCTGGGACCACCCGAGTTTATTGGAGAGCCAAAACCACTTAAGGCAGAAGCATGGATAAAGCAGATCACCAATATATTTGATGTCTTGGGATGCTCCGAGGAGAAAAAGGTTCCCTTCGCCACCTTCATGTTGCGTGAAGATGCAGATTCTTGGTGGGAATCAGAAAAACATACCACTGGCCTTTTCAAGATGTCTTGGGGAAGTTCCAAGAGCTATTCAATGACAAGTACTTTCCGAAAAGTATTCGTCACATGAAAGAGGTGGAGTTTATCAAGTTGGAACAAAACAATATGGCCAATGTCGCAATACGAGGCTAAATTTGCGAGTTATCCCGGTTTGCATCCCATTTGGTCGATAATGAGGAGCGAATGACAAGAATGTTTTTAAGAGGTTTGAAACCGGAGATACGTCAATATCTTATTTCTCATAAACTGTGTTTGTACTCAGATGTTGTAAATAGGGCTCAGTTATTGGAGCGCGGTAACGAGTCAACGTACCCAAGAGAAAGCAGCCGACAGCATGAAAATACCAGTGGTATCAGTCATCGAAGCAGTGACAACAAACGTGGAGGGAATCAACATGCCAGAGATGGTAACCACTTCGGTGGTAATCATGGCCAAGAAAGTAAAAATGGACATTTCAAGAAAAGAAGATTCAACAATGATGGAAAGATGTCAGCACCAGCAACCGTGGTTAAGGAAGGAGAACGACCACCTATCATATGCTTCAAATGCAGAGGGGAGGGACATATCAGTCCAAACTGCGCGATGCCATCCAAAGCGTGTTATAATTGTTGAAGAGAAGGTCACCTAGCCCGATTTTGTCGTTCACCAAAGACAAGTTCAGCTAGGATGGAGGCACCAAAGGCCGTCCCAGAAAAGTCAAAATCGGTGGTTCAAGGGAGAGCATTTGTTGTGACCTCCCAGAAAGCAAGGAACCCGAACGAGGTCATCACGGGTAAGCTTGTAATAAAATCTAGCGAAGTCTATACCTTATTTGATACCGGTTCTACCAATTCTTTTATTTTTCCTACTTGCGCTCAACGTTTAAATTTGACTCCGGAGAAATTAGACTTTGACTTATTTGTTGAAACTCCATTAGGAGAAACCTTCATTACATCCACTGTTTATAAGTCTTATTTGATTCAAATCGGTAACCGCACGTTACCTGTCGATCGTATCTCCTTAAAAATACTTGCATTCGACGTGATTCTAGGGATTGATTGGTTAACTACTCATTATGCTAAAATTGATTATTTTCGTAAGGTTGTTAGCTTTCATATTCCTAATAAACCTATTATGCGAATTCAAGCGACCAAACCATTAAAATCAATCACGGTCATCTCAAGCCATAAAGCTATTCGTTTATTGAAAAATGGATGTCAAGCTTTCTTAGCTCATATCACGGATTTAAACAAAAATACGTCAGATTTGAAGGATATTTCTATTGTTAATAAATTTCCCCACGTATTCCACGAAGAACTTCTGCCTACCCCGGGCGTGAAGTTGAATTTTGTATCGACCTTGAACTCGGTACAAAACCCATTTCCAAAGCCCTATATCGAATTGCTCCTATTAAACTTCAGGAGTTAAAGACCTAATTGCAGGAATTGTTAGACATTGGTTTCATTCGTCCTAGTACGTCTCATTGGGGTGCTCCTGTTCTATTCGTGAAGAAGAAAGATGGGAGTATGCGACTTTGTATTGATTATCGGGAGTTGAATCATGTCACCATCAAAAATAGGTACCCATTGCCACGTATTGATGACCTGTTTGATCAGTTACATGGAGCACATTTTTTTTCAAAGATCGATCTTAGCTTACGGATATCATCAATTTGAAGGTTAAAACCGAGGATATTCCAAAGATCGCCTTCGAACTTCGATGCGACATTATGAATTCTTAGTCATGTCTTTTGGATTGACTAATGCTCATGCTGCCTTCATGGATATGATGAACTGAGTATTCAAGGAATATTTGGATCATTTTGTGGTCATCTTTATTGACGACATCCTCATATATTCCAAAAGCCGTGAAAATCATGAGCAACACTTGAGGCTGATACTCCAAAAGCTTCGTGAAAATAAGCTATATGCCATGTTGAAGAAATACGAGTTCTGGCTTGAGAAAGTTGCATTCTTTGGGCACGTGATATCAAGTCATGGAATATCTATTGACCCAGCAAAGATTGAAGCTATTCAAAGTCTGAACAACCTAAATCGATGATGGAAAGACGTAGCTTTCTCGGATTAATTGGTTTATTATCGGAGATTCGTGGAAGGATTTTCTCGAATCGCTACTCCATTAACTCAGCTGACTCGAAAAGATACAAAGTTCGGTTGGAGCGAGGAATGTGAGAAGAGTTTTCAAGAACTTAAGAGGAGACTCATTTCAGCACCTGTTCTGACAATACCATCTGGCTCGGAGGGATTTGTCATCTACAGTGATGCTTCAGGCAAAGGGTTAGGATGTGTTCTCATGCAATATGGGAAAGTCATAGCCTATGCCTCACAATAACTCAAAGAATATGAGAGGAATTACCCTACTCATGATCTAGAGTTGGCAGCTGTTGTTTTTGCGCTTAAGATTTGGAGGCATTACCTGTATGGAGAGAAGGTGGAGATCTACACGAATCATAAAAGTCTCAAATATTTCTTCACCCAAAAGGAAATCAACATGCAACAACGATGTTGGCTTGAACTATTGAAAGATTATGATCATACCATCCAATACCATCCTGGAAAAGCGAATGTGGTAGCTAACGCACTGAGTAGAAGATCATATGCGGGTACGAGTGCGTCATTGTCAACGCAAACGCCCATTTTGTATGACTTGCAACGGATGGAGATAGAGTTAAAGACTCCAGGGACCCACATGATGATGGCAAACATACGAGTAGAACCAGGCTTTGTCGATAAAGTTAAAGTTGCATTAAGCTACTGCACACGGAGCTAATGCGTATGAAGAAGAAAGTGCAAGAAGGTGCTATGCCGGAAGCAAGAATCGATGAAGAAGGAATACTTCGAGTCAACTCCAGACTTTGTGTTCCTAATAACCTTGATTTAAAGTATAAAATCATGATGGAGGCGCACAACACACCGATTGTAATCCATCCTGGGAGTACCAAAATGTATCGTGATCTTCGACATACATTTTGGTGGAGCAATATTAAGAGAGAGATAGCAGAGTTTATCTCAAGGTGTTTAACGTGTCAACGAGTCAAGGCGGAGCATCAAGTACCAAAAGGTCCATTGCAACCACTTGAAATTCTAGAATGGAAGTGGGAACACATTACAATGGATTTCGTTACTGGTCTTCCCAAGGTTTCTCAAGGCATAGATGCAATTTGGGTCATTGTTGATAGATTGACCAAGTCTGCTCATTTCCTACCTATACGAGAAACTTATACACTTGAATGTCTTGCTCGTACGTATATAAATGAAATTGTAAGACTTCATGGTATGCCAGTATCCATAGTTTCTGATCGAGACCCAAGATTCACTTCAAGATTTTGGGTTAGTTTGCAAAAAGCTATGGGCACGGATTTACGATTTAGCTCGGCATATCATCCTCAGATGGATGGACAGTCCGAGAGGACCATTCAAACTCTTGAAGATCTATTAAGACTCTGTGTCCTTGACTTCAAGGGAAGTTGGGATAAGTTCCTACCATTGGTGGAGTTTTCCTACAACAACAGTTATCAAGAAAGTATTGGCATGGCTCCATTTGAGGCGTTGTATGGAAGAAAGTGTCGTTCTCCAGTATGCTGGGATGAGGTGGGTGAAGCAACGTTGTTGGGACCGGAGTTGGTACGTATGACTACGGAAAAGATTCAAACGATCCGACAACATATAAAAACCTCACAAGATCGACAAAAGAGTTATGTTGATCTTCATCGAAAGGACGTGGAATTCGATATTGGAGATCATGTGTTATTACGTGTTGCTCCATGGAAAGGAGTTACGAGATTTGGAAAGAGAGAAAAGCTCAACCCTCGATTCATTGGCCCATTTTTAATCCTCGATCGAGTAGGAACTGTGACGTATAGACTCGTTTTACCGCCAAGTATGTCTCGTGTTCATAACGTTTTCACATATCCATGTTACGTAAATATATGAAAGACCCGAACCACATTATTGAGTTAGAACCGGACAAAATAGAGGAAGATTTAACGTATGAAGAGGTTCCTGTTAAAATCTTGGATAAGAAGGAACATACTTTACGCTCCAAGGTTATACCTCAAGTCAAAGTTTTATGGAGAAACCACGATGTTGAGGAAATGACCTGGGAGTTAGAATCTGAAATAAAATCAAAGTATCCTCACCTCTTGACATACCGTCGCACCCTAATTTTGAGGACGAAATTTCATAAGAAGGGAGGTTGTAAGACCCCAACTTTTTAAATAAAGATTAAATTTTCTCGATATATATTTTTGAATATTATGGTGTGGATTTGATATAATATTATAGTTGTGGGTAATATTTACAAATTTTGCAAAGTATGCAAGTTGTTATATAATATTCAATTGGTCGGGGAATATTCGTTTTAATAGGGAATATTAAATACAACTAACACAATCATTGGTGGACCCCAAAACGAAATTATTGTTGATTGAGAAAACGAAAAAATACTTTATGAAAATAATTCTACGGAAGTTTTACTGTTAATCTGTTGAAACACCCGTGTTAAAAGTACGATGTCTGGCGTGGTTGCATTCTCGCACACGATATTAATTATTGATGCTTACGTGAGAAGTCACTCAATTATACTCAATTATTACTCACGATAATTCTTTGCATCATATCAATAATATTATTGATTCAATTATTGTCACGATATCATCTGCATAAAATATTTTTATTAAATCAATACTTGAGGCGACAAAGTTATTCATATTATAAATTTCAATATTTACAATGTCTAGAAGTTACGTCGAGGAGAGGTTTGGTCACCTAATTGCGGCGCCAATAAGATGAAATCCATATTGAAAGCCCCTCTTTCACGGGAACAACTTTGGTTGATAAATATTGTGAGTTATAATATTAATGATGAATGTTGTTCGGAGTTGAATTTGGAGACGCGGACGTGATATTTTAGTCCTAAACGTGAAAATTAGTAAAATAGTCTATAAACACAAAATTTTCCCGGATTCACTATTTGGTCAAAAAGTCAACAGTTGACTTTTTTGGGAAAAGTCAAACTTTGAAATTTCAAAATTTATATTTTTGATAAAATAGTTTCATTATGTTGGAATTGTTTGTGTTAGTGAAAATCGACATTTATTCCGATGATAATTGATGTCTAGGGGTTATATTGATAAATCGGGTAATTTATCGGATAAATGAGCAATTAATTGTACTAATTCACATGCTTATATAACTATTTGTTCATATATGTGTACTATTGAATCACATTATTTACTATTAGGGGAGTTGGTGCAAGATTGATAATACTTGCATGACTAAGTTAAAAATGGAGGTATAGTTTGAGATACTATACTGTAATTTGTATTTTTCACATGATTATACTATTGATTCACATGATTGAACTATTGATTCACATTATTTACTATTAGGGGAGTTGGTGCAAGATTGATAATACTTGTAGGACAAAATTAAAAATGAAAGAAAAGTTGGAGGTATTGTACTGTAATTTTTCGAGCCCCAAAACGTGCAATTATCAAAACAATATTTTCCTATAAATAGAAGCTCATTCTTCCTTCATTTCTCACCAATTCACAAAAGCTTTAGAGCGATTATTATAGAGAGAAATTATAGAGAGAAAGAAGAAGAAATGCTGCTACCTCACTTATTCCAAATCCGCTTTTTTCCAAGGTAGGGAGTAATATTTCTTTCTTATCCATGAAGAGAACTTCATTATTCCATAATTTATTATTCTATTGGAATAACTTTTGTATCACATGAACTACCTATACTTGGTGAAATTCTTACATTATTCCATTCTTTATCATTCTCATTGGAACATCACATGCATGCGTTCTGGCAGGACTGGTTCCATTATTTATCATTCTGTTGGAACATCTTATGCATGCGTTCTACGCCAGGACCGACTGGTTAAAATCTTTATTATTCTGTTGGAATATCACATGTCATTCATTTTACGCGGACCGATTCCGTCTTTATTATTACATTGGAATATCATCATATGCATGCGTTTTACTTGGACTGATTTCGTTATTTATTATTACATTGGAATAACTCGCACTGCGGTCTATCGCATGCTTGGTGATTTCTTTTATTATTCCATTCTTTATTATACTCGATTGGTTAAAGTTTTGACTTCTATACTCCATGAAATTAGTGGAATATCCTTGATATTTACGCTTCATCCATATCTTTTCATTGAAATATTCTTGACATTCTTGAGTTTTACTCTAAGCAAAGATATCATGTTGACAATTTGGGCGTTATTAGTTCTGGATAAATTAGTTCTTGAACTTGTTTTATTGAATTCTTATATCATTGTCATCATCCTCATGTTTATATTATGTTGAAAGTCATCATGGCCTATAGTGCATAGATGGACTTGGTATGATTATGACCAGGGGATTATTCGGTATAATCATGGTAGTAATGTTACAAATGATGTGGAAAAAAGTCCTCATTGGCTCGTAGTGCATTGATGGACGATTGTTGGCATGATCATGACCATTAATGAATACATAAATATTCTTGGCCCGTAGTGCATGGATAATTGTGGTTGTGATACTAAAGAATATCCTTGGTAGTAGTCTGAGGGTGATTCGATGATGTGGATTATTTATTAAAATTTGAGTCCCAAATAAAAAGTGATGAAAAACCTTTTAAATCATAAAAGATAGTAGATTTTATTCTCTACTTGACTCTTTTAATGGATTGCTTGTTTCGCTGCAGTTAAACTTGATTTTTGTTATATTGTATCAGTTTAACACTGTTTAAGGCTAACGATAATATATTCTGCATTATCTTAGTCATAATATTTCCTACTGGGCTAGTTGAGCTCACCCTTTTTACTTTTAATTGTGCTCTTCAGGAAATGAGAAAGTAGCAGGGACTAGTCGGGGAACGGAGTGACGGACCAGATGATAGCATTAGTAGTCCTCACTATTCAGTGAAATAGTGGAAAATAAATGTAATAATATTGAATTTGAGTTTGTATATTGTCTAGATGACAATATTTGTATTAAAACTCACAGCTTATGTTTTGTCGTACTTTACACGACAGTTGTATAATTAAGTTGTATTTGTATTCTGTACCATGTATTTGATGACTCAGAATAAGTGATGTATATCTATTTTGGGGGCGTCACAATAATGATATTTAATAAGAAAGTTCAGATCAATTTTCCAATGAAACGATACTGGATGAAGCACAAAACTCAAGGATCCTCCACTAATTTCAAGGATTATAGAAGCAATACTTACCATAGTAAGTTTAGATTAAAGAATATGAAAAGAAATAACATACGAAACTGCAAATGGATTTTCATCCGTCATACGGTACGTAATCCGCGTAGACAGGTTATTAAAGGATGAATACAAAAAAATAGTATTCCTTATGAATATGAAAGAAATAATACCCCTTACCTTAGTAGAAGACTGGATACTGCAATAGTGAAGTAGCAGAATACTCTTCTTCTTGCTCTCTATAGTTTCTCTCTCTATAGTGTCTCTTATGAATCTCAGTGAATTGGTGAGAATGAAAGAAGAATTAAGCTTCTATTTATAGGAGAATGGACTAAATAGTAACTTATTCACGAACGGTCCAGATTGATTTACTATTAGAACGGACGGTCCTTATTGATTACTATTAGAACCATAATCGACGGTCCAGATTGATTTACTTGTAAAATCACCACCGACGGTCCAGATTGATTACTTTTAAAACCACCATAAAGGTCCAGATTGATTTACTATTAAAACCACCATCAATGGTCCAGATTGATTTACTATTAAAACCACCATCCATGGTCCAGATTGATTTACTATTAAAACCACCTCCAATGGTCCAGATTGATTTAACATAATCCACTTTGGTACCCCTAAAATTTTTCAAGTTTGCATTATTCCCCTCTAACTTTTGTAATTCACTTATCTTCAATAAACACATTCTTAATACTTCAACAATTATTCATCACTAATATTACAACTCACAATATTTAACAACCAGATCATTCCCAGGAAAGAGGGGGTTTTCCAATAAGGATTTCTCCCTATTGGCGCGCAATTAGGTGACCAAACCTCTCCTCAACAGAACTTTCTAGACATTGTCAATATTGTAAATAATAATATGAATAAATTTGCTGTCTCAATTATTGATTTAATAATATAAAATATTATGCAGATGATACTGTGACAATAATCAAATCAAATAACGTGAGATACTATGCAACAATTACTATAGCAATAATTGAGTAAACTGAGTGGCTTCTTACGTAAGTATCAATAATCAATACTGTGTGCTACTATGAAACCACGCGTATTACTGTACTTTTACCACTGGGTAGTTCAACAGTTAACGGTAAAACTTTCGCCGTTATTTTTATAAAAAGATATTTATGTCGCTTTCTAACTACGATAGTACTTCTGTTGTGGGGTCCATCAATGATTTTACCGTCGTATGAATATTCCATGTTAAAACGAATATTCCCCGACACAATGAATATTTTTTTATCAAATTGCTTACTTTGCAAAATTTTCAAATATCACCCTTAACATTAACCTTTTATCAATTTAACCATTTATTAAATAGAATAATAATTATAAAAAAATTAGATACTTTCATTTCATATAATTCGGGGTCTTACAACCTCCCCTCCTTATGAAATTTCGTCCTCAAAATTGGTGTACGTACCTGGTATGACGTAGGATACTTTGATTTCATTTCAGATTCTAACTCCTAGGTTATTTCCTCAACATCGTGGTTTCTCCACAAAACTTTGACTTGAGGTATAATCTTTGTGACGCCCCCAAAAAAGGCATACATCACCCATCTTGAGTCGCTAAATACATGGTACAAAATTCAAATATAACTTAATAATACAATTGTCATGTAACATCCAACAAAACATAAACTGAGAGTTTTAATACGAATATTGTCTTCTAGACAGTATTCAACTCTAATAGAGTCCTCAATACATTTTTTATCACACTATTTCATAGAATAGTGAGGACTACTAATGCTATCATCTGGACCGTCATTCCGTTCCCCGACTAGTCCCAGCTACGTTCTCATTTTCTGAAGAGAACAATGAAAGCAATAGGGTGAGCTCAACTAGCCCAGTAAGAAATATTATGACTAAGATAATGCAGAATAATTTATCGTTAGCCTTCAACGGTGTTATACTGATAAATTATAACAAACATCAAGTTTAACTGCAGCGGAACAATCAATCCATTAGAAGAGTCAAATAGAGCATAAAATCTACTATCTTCTATGATTTAAAAGGTTTTTCATCACTTATATCGTTGAGACTCAGCTTAATAAATAATCCACATCATCGAATCACCCCTGCACTACGGCCAAGGATATTCTTTAGTATAACGACCACAAATTATCCATGCACTACGGGCCAAGGATATTCGTGTATTCATATATGGTCATGATCATGCCAACAATTGTCCATCAAATGCACTACGGGTCAATGAGGACTTTTACCACATCATTTGTAACATTACGGTCATGATTATACCGAATAATCTATGGTCATAATCATACCAAGTCCATCTATGCACTACAGGCCACATATAACTTTCAACATAATATAAACATGAGGATGATGACAATGATATAAGAATTCAATAAAACAAGTTCAAGGATAAATTTTTAAAAATGTATAATTTAATTTATCCAGAATTCAATATTGTCTAAATTTTCAACATGATACTGCTTTATGGAGTAAAATTCAAGAATGATAATGTATCAAAAATTATTTGGACCGAAAAGAAATCAATTTTTGTTATGAATAGTACTCCGAGTGAATAGTACCCTAGTGAATAGTACCCCGTGAATAGTACTTCGTGAATAGTACTTTGTGAATAGTACTCATGAATAGTACTTTGTGAATAGTACTTTTGTGAATAGTACCGTATAAATGAATAGTACTCATATGAGGACAGTAATCCGGCATGAAAAACTTAAAATTTAACAAGAATGTGCAGAAAATATCCTTGTGAAGCGATACTAGATGAAACGCAAATTTCAAGGATATTCTACTAATTTAACGGAATATAGAAGCAATACTTTAACCGAATGATGGTATAATCAGGAATACGAGATGAAATAATATTACTCACATACTACAGAGTATGGAAGAAAATATTATTCCTATGAATACTGAACAAAATAATATCCCTTACCTCAAAAGAAGATTGGATACTGGAATAGTGAAGTAGCAGACTTCTCTTCTACTTTCTCTCTAAAGCTTCTCTCTCTATAAATGCTCTTGTGAGTCTTAGTGAATTGGTGAGAATGAAAGAAGAATGAGCTTCTATTTATAGGAAAATATAGTTTCGATAATTGCACGTTTTGGGGCTCGAAATATTACAGTATAATACCTTCACCTTTTTCTTCATTTTTAATTTAGTCCTGCAAGTATTATCAATCTTGCACCATCTCCCCTAATAGTACATGCATGTGAATCAATAGTACACACATGTGAACAAATAGTTATAAGCATGTGAATTAATAGCAATTAATTGCTCATTTATCCGATTAATTACCTGATTGGTCAATATAGCCTCCAGACATCCATTATTATCGAAATAGATGTCGATTTCCACTAACACTAATAATCCCAACATAATGGAAATATCAATTTCATCTTTAATCAACACGAACTTATTCATCATTAATATTATAACTCACAATATTTAACAACCAGATCATTTCCAGGAAAGAGGGGGCTTTTCGATAAGGATTTCTCCCTATTGGCGCGCAATTAGGTAACCAAACCTCTCCTTAACATAACTTTCTAGACATTTTCAGTATTACAAATAATAATATGAATAACTTTGTCGTCTCAATTTTTGATTTAATAATATAAATATTATGCAGATGATACTGTGACAATAATTGAATCAACAATATGAAAGATATTATGCAACAATTCATGTAGCAATAATTGAGTATAACTGAGTGACTTCTCACATAAGCATCAATAATCAATCTGGTAATTACTATGCAACCAATGCCTTCTTGTACTTTTACCAAGGGTAGTTCAACGGTTTAACGGTAAAACTTTCGCCGTTATTTTTATAAAAGATAATTACATCGTTTTTACAGCTACGACAATACTTTCGTTGTGGGGTCCACTAATGATTGTGCCGTCGTACGAATATTCCTTGTTAAAACGAATATTCTCCGACTAATTGAATATTATATAACCACTTACTTACTTTGCAAAATTTGTAAATAATATCCACAACTATAACATTATATCAAATCCACACCATAATATTCAAAAATATATTTCGAGAAAAAAAATTAATATTTATTCATAAAAGTTGGGGTCTTACAATCTTGGAGCGTAGAATATGTTCCTTCTTTTCCAAGATTTTAACAGGTACCTCTTCATACGTTAAATCTTCAGCTATTTCGTCCGGTTCTAACTCAATAATTTGGTTCGGGTCTTCCACATATTTACGTAACATAGATATGTGAAAAATATTATTAACACGGGACATAATTGGCGGTAACACAAGTCTATAAGCCACAGTTCCTACTCGATCGAGGATTTTGAATGGCCAAATGAATCGAGGATTGAGCTTTCCTCTCTTTCAAAATCTTGTAACTCCTTTCCATGGAGCAACACGTAACAACACATGATCTCCAACATTGAACTCCACGTCCTTTCGATGAAGATCAACATAACTCTTTTGTCGATCTTGAGAGGTTTTTATACGTTGTCGGATTATTTGAATATATTCTGTGAACATACCAACTCCGTTCCCAACAACGTTACTTCACCCACCTCGTCCGAACATACTGGAGAACGACACTTGCGTCCATATAACGCCTCAAATAGAGCCATGCCAATACATGCTTGATAACTGTTGTTGTAGGAGAATTCAACTAATGGCAAGAACTTGTCCCAACTTCCTTTGAAGTCAAGGACACTGAGTCTTAATAAATCCCCAAGAGTTTGAATAGTCCTCTCCGATTGCCCGTCCATTTTAGGATGATATGCCGAACTAAATCGTAAATCCGTGCCCATAGCTTTTTGCAAACTAACCCAAAATTGTGAAGTGAATCTTGGGTCTCGATCAGAAACTATGGATACTGGCATGCCATGCAGTCTTACAATCTCATTTATGTACATACGAGCAAGACGTTCAAGTGAATATGTTTCTCGTATAGGTAAGAAATGAGCAGACTTGGTCAATCTATCAACAATGACCCAAATCGCATCTATGCCTTGAGAAACTTTGGGAAGACCAGTAACGAAATCCATGGTAATGTGCTCCCACTTCCATTCTAGAATTTCAAGTGGTTGCAATGGACCTTTTGGCACTTGATGTTACGCCTTGACTCGTTGACCAGTTAGACACCATGAGATAAACTCCACTACCTCTTTCTTCATATTGCTCCACCAAAATGTATGTCGAAGATCACGATACATTTTGGTACTCCCAGGATGGATTGCAAACGGTGTATTGTGCGCCTCCATCATGATTTTATACTTTAAATCAGGGTCGTTTGGAACACAAAGTCTGGAGTTGACTCAAAGTATTCCTTCCTCATCAATTCTTGCTTCCGGAACAGCACCTTCTTGTACTTTCTTCTTCATACGCATCAGCTCCAGGTCCGTAGCTTGAGTAGTTTTAACTTTATCAATTAAAGTCAGTTCTACTCGTATATTTGCCATCATCATGTGGGTCCCTGGAGTCTTTAACTCTCTCTCCATTCTTTGGAAGTCATACAAAATGGGCCTTTGCGTTGACAATATCACACTCGTATCCGCATATGATCTTCTACTTAATGCATCAGCTACCACGTTTGCTTTTACAAGATGGTATTGAAAGGTATGATCATAATTTTTCAACAGTTCAAGCCAACGTCGTTGCCGCATATTGAGTTCCTTTTGAGTGAAGAAATATTTGAAACTTTTATGATCCGTATAGATCTCCACTTTCTCCTCATACAGGTAATGCCTCCAGATTATAAGTGCGAAGACGACAACTGCCAACTCTAGATCATGAGTAGGGTAATTCCTCTCATATTCTTTGAGTTGTCATGAGGCATAGGCTATGACTTTCCCATGTTGCATGAGAACACATCCTAACCCTCTGCCTGAAGCATCACTGTAGATGACAAATCCCTCCGAGCCAGATGGTATTGTCAGAACAGGTGCTGAAATGAGTCTCCTCTTGAGTTCTTGAAAACTCTTGTCACATTTTTTGCTCCAACCGAATTTTGTATATTTTCTAGTCAGCTGAGTTAATGGAGTAGCGATTCAAGAAAATCCTTCCACGAATCTCCGATAATAACCAGCTAAGCCTAGAAAGCTACATACTTCGGTCACTGACTTAGGTTGCTCCCAACTTTGAATTGCTTAATCTTTGTCAGGTCAACAGATATTCCATGATTTGATATCACGTGCCCAACGAATGCTACTTCCTCAAGCCAGAACTCGCATTTCTTCAACTTGGCATATAATTTGTTCTCACGAAGCTTTTGTAGTATCAGCCTCAAGTGTTGCTCATGATCTTCACGACTTTTGGAGTAAATGAGAATGTCATCAATAAAGACAACCACAAAATGATCTAAATATTCCTTGAATACTCGGTTCATCATATCCATGAAGGCAGCAGGAGCATTAGTCAATCCAAAAGACATGACTAGGAATTCATAATGCCCGTACTGAGTTCTGAAAATAGTCTTTGGAATGTCATCAATTTTAATCTTTAACTGATGATATCCGGAACGAAGATCAATCTTTGAAAAGAACTTGGCGCCTTGCAACTGGTCAAATAGGTCATCAATGCGAGGCAACGAGTACCTATTTTTGATGGTGACATGATTTAACTCCCGAAAATCAATACAAAGTCGCATACTCCCACCTTTCTTCTTTACGAATAGAACAGGAGCACCCCCAGGAGACGTACTAAGACGGATGAAACTGATGTCTAACAATTCCTGTAGTTGGGTCTTTAACTCCTGAAGTTCAACAGGAGCCATTCGATATAGGGCTTTGTAAATGGGTTTTGTACCGGGTTCAAGGTCGATACAAAATTCAATTTCACGCTCTAGGGGTAGGCCAGGAAGTTCTTCAGGGAATACATCAGGAAATTTATTAACAATAGAAATATCATTCAAGACTGACGTATTTTTGTTTAAATCCGTGACATGAGATAAGAAAGCTTGACATCCATTTTTCAATAAATGAATAGCTTTATGGCTTGAAATGACAGTGATTGAGTTTAATGGTTTGGTTGCTTGAATTCGCATAATAGGTTGGTTAGGAACATGAAAGCTAACAACCTTACAAAAATAATCAATTTTAGCATGATGAGTACTCAACCAATCAATTCCTAAAATCACATCGAATGCAAGTATTTTTAAAGAGATAAGATCGACAGGTAACGTGTGGTTTCCGATTTGAATCAAACAAGACTTATAAATAGTGGATGTAATAAGGGTTTCCCCCAACAGAGTTTCAACCGATAAGTCAAAGTCTAAATTCTCCGGAGTCAAATTTAAACGTTGAGCGCTAGTAGGAAAAATAAAAGAATGGGTAGAACCGTTATCAAATAAGGTATAAGCTTCGCAAGATTTTATGATTAGCTTACCCGTGATCACCTCGTTCGGATTTCTCACTTTTTGGGAGGTTACAAAAAACGCTCTCCCTTGAACTACCGGTTTTGTCTTATCTGGGACGGCCTTTGATGCCTCTATCCCATCTGGACTTGACTTTGGTGCCCGACAAAATCGGGCTAGGTGACCTTCTCTTCCACAATTGTAACATGCTTTGGGCTGCTTCGTACAATTTGGACTGATGTGTCCCTCCCCTCCACATTTGTAACATACGACCGGCGGTCGTTCTCCTTCCTTAACAATAGGTGCTGGTTCTGATGTCTTTCCATCATTTTTGAATCTCATCTTCTTGAAATTTCCACTTCTATTATCTTGGCCATGATTTCCACCAAAGTGGTTACCATTTCTAGCATGTTGATTCCCTCCACGTTTGTTGTCACTGCTTCTATGACAGCTACCATTGGTATTATCGACTTGTCGGCTTCTCTCTCTTGGTTGGGTTAACTCATTATCACGCTCCAATAACTGAGCCCTATTTACAACATCTGAATATAAACACAGTTTATGAGAAATTAAGTATTGACGTATCTCAGGTTCCAAACCTCTTAGAAACATCCGCGTCATTCTCTCCTCATTATCAACCAAGTGGGGCGCAAACCGGGAAAACTCGGCAAACTTAGCTTCGTACTGTGACACGGTCATATTGTTTTGCTTCAACTTGATAAACTCCACCTCCTTCATGTGACAAATACTTTCGAGAAAGTACTTGTCGTTGAACAGCTCTTGGAACTTCTCCCAAGACATTTTTAGTGCGGCATGTTGAGTACGCTTTACAGATTCCCACCAATCATCTGCCTCTCCTCACAATATGAAGGTGGCAAAGGGAACCTTTTGCTCCTCGGAGCATCCCAAGATATCAAATATCTTGGTGATCTACTTTATCCACGTCTCCGCCTCAAGTGGTTTTGGCTCTCCAATAAACTCTAGTGGTCCCAGCTCGTTGAACTGCTTAACGGTGACCGTTCGAGAGTTGCCAGTGTTTCCACCTGCATTTTGGATAGGAGCCGCTCTCGCCTGATGTTGCATGAATTGCATAAAGCTTTTGAACATTCCATCGTTCATCATTTGATCGGTGTTGTTGTTTAACTGAGGATTATTGTCTTCCTATTGCACATTATCCTGAGTTTTGATCGTTGGTGACTCAACGGTCTCATGTGCTTCATTGTTGATCTCAACATTTTCAGATGTCATTTTCAAACACTGCCACAAAATAAGGGTTAATTGACATATCACATATTATCCCTACTCTGACCGACCAATTAAATACCAAATAATCTTAGGTAGGTCATACTAGCGAAGGAATTCCCCGTCTCTCCCTTTCTAGTTCTTGTCTCACATCTCAGCCAGGGATCATATCCCTAAGCTTTAATAATACCAACTGTGACGCCCCCAAAATAGGTATACATCACCCATCTTGGGTCGCCAAATATATGGTACAGAATACAAATACAAACTTAATTATACAACAAGAACTGAGAGTTTTTACACGAATATTGTCTCATAAACAGTATCCAAACTCAAATGCAATCCTCATTACATTTATTATCACACTAAATAGTGAGGATTACTAAAACAGCCATCTCGGACCATCACTCCATTCCCCGACTAGTTCTGGCTACGTTCTCATTTCCTGAAGAGAATAATGGAAGTAAAAGGGTGAGCTCAACTAGCCCAGTAAGAAATATTATGACTAAGATAATGCATAATAAGTTATCATTATCATTTAATAATGTTAAACTAGTAGAATATCATCGACAACAAGTTTAATTGCAGCGAAATAAGAAATCCATTAGAAGAGTCAAGTAGAGCATGATATCTACTATCTTCTATGATTTAAAAAGGTTTTCATCAACTTTATTGCTGAGACTTAGCTTAATAAATAAACCACATCATCGAATCATCCCTGCACTACGGGCCAAGGATATTCATGTAATCATCAATGGTCATGATTATACCGAATAATCCCTGGTCATAATCATATCAATCAACAGTCCATCTATGCACGTAAGCCAATGATGGCTTTCATCACAATATAAGCATGAGGATGATGACAATGATATAAGCATTTAATTAAATGAAAGAAAATGATAAATTTTAAAGGTTCATAATTTAATTTATTTAGTATTCAATAATGTCCAAATTGTCAACATGATACTGCTTTGTGGAGTAAAATTCAAGAATAATATCCATGTATCAAAAATATTTTGGACAGAAAAGAATCAATTTTTTAGGTAAATAGTAACCGGGTGAATAGTACCCTGTGAATAGTACTTCATGAATAGTAACCCGACATGAAAAGTACCCCAAATACCCGAGTGAATAGTAACTGAGTGAATAGTAACCCATGAATAGTAACTCATGAATAGTATCACAGCATGAAAAGTTTCCCGAATACCTAAGTGAATAATATTATAGTGAATAGTAACCGGGTGAATAGTAACCTGTGAATAGTAACCCGGGTGAAAATATTGATATTTAATAAGAAAGTTCAGATCAATATTCCAATAAAACGATACTGGATGAATCACAAAACTCGAGTATCCTCCACATATTTCAAGGATTATAGAAGCATTACTTACCATAGTAAGTTTAGATTTAAGAATATGAAAAGAAATAATATACGAAACTGCAAATGGATTTTCATCCGTACGGTACGTAATCCACGTAGACAGGTTATTCTGACATATTAAAGGATGAATATGAAAAAATAGTATTCCTTATGAATATGAAAGAAATAATACCCCTTACCTTAGTAGAAGACTGGATACTGCAATAGTGAAGTAGAAAAATACTCTTCTTCTTACTCTCTATAGTTTCTCTCACTATAGTGTCTCTTGTGAATCTCAGTGAATTGGTGAGAATAAAAGAAGAATTAAACTACTATTTATAGGAGAATGAACTAAATAGTAACTTATTCACGAACGATCCTGATTGATTTACTATTAGAACGGACGGTCCATATTGATTACTATTAGAACCACAACCGACGGTCCAAATTGATTTACTTTTAAAACAACCACTGACGATCCAGATTGATTACTTTTAAAACCACCATCAACGGTCCAGATTGATTTACTATTAAAACCACCATCAATGGTCCAGATTGATTTACTATTAAAATCATCATCAATGGTCCAGATTGATTTAGTATTAAAATCACCATCAATGGTCCAGATTGATTTAATATTAAAACCACCATCCATGGTCCAGATTGATTTACTATTAAAACCACCACCAATGGTCTAGATTGATTTAACTTAATACACTTTGATACCCCTAAAGTTTTCCAAGTTTGCATTATTCCCCTCTAACTTTTGTAATTCACTTATCTTCAATAAACACATTCTTAATACTTTAACAATTATTCATCACTAATATTATAACTCACAATATTTAACAACCAGATCATTCTCAGGAAAGAGGGGGCTTTCCAATAAGGATTTCTCCCTATTGGCGCACAATTAGGTGACCAAACCTCTCCTCGACAGAACTTTCTAGACATTGTCAATATTGCAAATAATAATATGAATAACTTTGTTGTCTCAATTATTGATTTAATAATATAAAATATTATGCAGATGATACTATGACAATAATCGAATCAAATAATGTGAGATACTATGCAACAATTACTGTAGCAATAATTGAGTAAACTGAGTGGCTTCTTACGTAAGCATCAATAATAAATACCGTGTGCTACTATGCAACCACACGTATTACTGTACTTGTACCACCGAGTAGTTCAATAATTAACGGTAAAACTTTCGCCGTTTTTTTTATAAAAAGATATTTCTGTCATTTTCTAACTACGACAATACTTCCGTTGTGGGGTCCACCAGTGATTGTACCTGTGACGCCCCCAAAATAAGTATACATCACCCATTCTTAGTCGCTAAATAAATGGTATAGAATACAAATACAAACTTAAATATATAACATGAGCTGTGAGTTTTAATACAAATATTGTCTTCTAGACAGTATTCAAACTCAAATGGAGTCCTCAATACATTTATTATCACACTATTTCATAGAATAGTGAGGACTACTAATGCAAACATGTGGATCGTCACTCCGTTCCCCGACTAGTCCCGGCTACGTTCTCATTTCTTCAAGAGAACAATGAAAGCAAAAGGGTGAGCTCAACTAGCCCATCAAGAAATATTATGACTAAGATAATGCAGAATAATTTATCGTTAGCCTTCAATAGTGTTATACTGATAAAATATAATAAACATCAAGTTTAACTACAGCGAAATAAATAATCCATTAGAAGAGTCAAGTAGAGCATAAAATCTACAATCTTCTATTATTTAAAAGGTTTTTCATAACTTTTATCGATGAGACTCAGCTTAATAAATAATCCACATCATCGAATCATCCATGCACTATGGCCAAGGATATTCTTTAGTATAACGACTATGCACTATGGGCCAAGGATATTCGTGAATTCATCAATGGTCATGATCATGCCAACAACTGTCCATCAATGCACTACGGGCCACAGATGACTTTCAACATAATATAAACATGAGGATGATGACAATGATATAAGAATTCAATAAAACAAGTTCAAGGATAAAATTTTAAAGATTTATAATTTAATTTATCCAGAAATCAATAACGTCCAAATTGTCAACATGATACTTCTTTGTGGAGGAAAATTCAAGAATAATATTGTACCAAAAATAAATTGGACCGAAAACGAATTAATTTTTGTCAAGAATAATACCCTGGGTGAATAGTAACCAAGTGAATAGTACCCATGAAACCACAAAGACTTGGCGCAGTGATAAAGCTTCGACACAGGGTGAGTCAGACCCTCCCGGACATCCCGGGATCGAGTCCCTTTGCCTCAAGTGTGAGAATTTTTAATTCGTGTGGCCACGGACTTTTGGTAGGAGCTAGACTTTAACAACCCACGAAAACCTTGTTCGGGTGGGGATTAGTCGGGTTGCGATCCTAAAACCCATCAATAACAAAAAAAAAAAAAAAAAGAAAAAAAAGAATAATACCCATGAATAGTAACTTTGGGAATAGTAACCCCGTGAATAGTACCCCGACATGAAAAAGTTAAAACTTATCAAGAATGCTCAGAATAATATTTCCATGAAAAGATACTGGATGAAGCGCAAATATCAAGGATATTTTACTAATTTGGTGGAGTATAGAAGCCAAAACTTAACAAAATGAGTAAAAAAAATTGAAATCTGAAACGAAATAATATTACTTACATACTACATAGTATGGAAAAAAAATATTATTTTAAGTGAATATTGAACAAAAATAACATCCCTTACCTTGAAAAGAAGAGTATTCCAACTGGTATAGCGGGGATATTCTTGAAGAAAACTTGAACTATTTTCTATGCTCAAATCTTCCTTAAACTCTAAAGAAATACGCTCAAGATTATAGAAGAAGAATTCTCTGATTCTGGTGTGATTTTCAATTCTAACTAAACATCCTATTTATAGGAGAATGGAAAGGATACTATTTAGAATTTATTCACGGACACACAGTGAAAATAAATCACGGGCTGAATTTTGCAACTCATGACTGACGCCAGTTTTTCAAACGAATTAATAACCAAATAAGACAAAAATTATATATATATATATATATATATATATATATATATATAACTAGCACATGGTACCTTTATATATATATATATATATATATATATATATATATATATTATAATAATGAACTCCCTCCCGTGAATCAAATTTAATTTCTTCCCCCCACCCAAGACTTTCCTCCAAATGTGGGTCCCACTCGTGGCCCCACCTCTTATTATAATTTTCTACCAATTATTTTGAAAAATGGGTAAATGGTGGTCCAAATAATAAGCAAAATTTATAATAAATACTTCATAAATATCCCTTTAATATTTTAAACAACATTTATCATCATTATTATAATTCGCAATATTTAACAACCAGATCGTTCCCAGGAAAGAAGGGGGCTTTCCAATAAGAATTTCTCCCTATTGGCGCGCAATTAGGTGACCAAACCTCTCCTTGACAGAACTTCTAGACATCGTCAATATTGCAAATAATAATATTAATAACTTTTTCATCTCAATTATTGATTTACTAATATATAAAATATCGACAATAATTGAATCAAATAACGTGAGATACTATCAAAGCAATTCTGTGAGCAATAATTGAACAAAATCCGAGTGACTTCTCACGTAAGCATCAATAATAAAAAGCAAGTGTGCTACTATGCAACCACGCCAGACATCGTACTTTTAACACCGGGTGTTTCAATAGTTAACGGTAAAACTTTCGCCGTTATTTTTATAAAAAGATATTTTTGTCGTTTTCTCAATCTGACAATAATTCCGTTGTGGGGTCCACCAATGATTGTGTCGTCGTACACATATTCCATGTTAAAATGAATATTCCCTGACCAATCGAATATAATATAACAACTTGCGTACTTTGCAAAATTTATAAATATTACCCACAACTATAACATTATATTAAATTCACTCCATAATATTCAAAAATGATATTTATAGAAAAATCATCTTTATTCATAAAAGTTGGGGTCTTATAGTACCGTCGTAGGAATATTCCATGTTAAAACGAATATTCCCCGACACAACGAATATTTTATATCAACTTGCTTACTTTGCAAAATTTTCAAATATCACCCTTAACTTTAATCTTTTATCAATTTAAGCATTTATTAAATAGAATAATAATTATAAGAAAATTAGATACTTTCATTTCATATAATTCAGGGTCTTACACTTAAAGTCTTCCCATGATGGACATCAAGATGACATTGAAGCTCTTCTTTCTCTCGGCAGTTCAGAACACTCTTCTTGTAGTAGAACTCTCACTTCTATATCGTAGAACTCTCACTTCTACTTCTTTCTTTTTCTGTCTCTAAATGTTCTTGGTGGATCGTAGAGTGAGCCTTTAGACCTTCATTGGTCACTCACTGTTTACGTTGGTTAGATCAGTCCACCAGTTCTGCAAACTCTGTAACTCCAACAACCTTTGATCTTTGAAGCTCTAGCAGATTTATACTCCTTTCCAATCTTCCCGTTGGAAAGTAGCCGTTGAAAGCTCTTTGAAATGATTCACAGATCTCGAGTTGCTTGGTGTAGACTGTAGATGTGACATGATAACTTTTTATGACTTACTGACACTGCAGTCTAGTATTTCACCTACTCCATCACAGATATTACTTTTATGCCTCGGGCAGGTCGAAGACTTTATTTCACCCTTCTGCTTTCTTGATCAGAGGTTGTTCTTTTGCATCGATGCTCTCAATAAGCTCTTGTACAAATATCAACCTTCAGATTGAACCGTTGCTAATGCTTCAATCTTCACCGCTCAACTCCACGATTCTGATGCATGTCTTCTTGGACCTGATCGTAGTGTCTTGTTGACTGGTAGAGACAACATTACGATCTTGAAGAGTGTTGATTGGATCTTCAATGTAGAACACCTCTTCCTTCTCTTGTGCAGTGCTTCAACACTTCTGTTTGCCTCAACAGCTCTCAGATACTGATGGATTGACTTCTTTGTTCTTGCCCCTTTTGAATAGCAAGATACTTCAGATTTGTGGCGTGTCCAGCTCGCTTTCTCCTTGTGATCTCCCCTTCACTTATCATCAATGGACTGACCCAATGCTTAATCACTTTAGCCTTGTTCTTCAGAAGTTGTCTAGTATCTCTGTATGCATTCCATCAGTTCTTTCTTTGTTTGGCAAACACTACGATCCTATTTGCTTCTAAGATCATCGTCTTCTGTCTATTTGATAACTACTGCACTTGCTGACTTTCCTTAGTCAGTTACTGAAGTCTTCTTCTGATCTCCTTATGGAAGACTTCATCCTGAATGGCTTCACAACTCAATCTGGATACTGATTGGGTTGGTGCTTAGATCTTCTGTTAGTTTGTATGTCATTCGTTGAGTGCTCTCTAGTTTCCTTCAGATGGGATGTATCTTTGCAGTGCCAACTAAAGGCTTCATTCCTTTGGATATTCTGGGAGTGCTCATTTATTGAGAATAGTATTTGCTCTATGATTCTGCATTGGCATTATGAGCACATCTGTTGAAGTCTCAGTTCTATACTCTACGATTCAACTTCGGCTGTGCAGACACTGACTCCGAGATCAGATCTTGACACTCTACGATTTCTGTCTTGTGCTTGTTGTCTTCATCTGATCTTGCTCGACTACGATCTCTACCTCTGATATGATCAGTAGACTCTACAACTCTGAGTGTAGTCTACGATTCTTGACTTGGCTTCGGCAGATGCTCGGTCGGCTCGTAGGCAGGCTGTCTCTACGATTCTGAACATGACTTCCTCAGCAGACTACGATCGTGAGAAAGTTCTCCTCGACACACTACGATCTTTCCTCGTCTCTCCTGGCAGTCTACGAAGTCTGAGATCTACTATCTTGCAGACTACGATTCTGTCTCGATAGCTCTCGAGTTTTCCTGGACTCTCTTGGAAGACTACGATTTCTGGTACAGTGCTCGACGATCAGACAAGCCTATCTATTACATCATAAGATCAACCTAACATGCTTGATCTTTCTATATTTATAGTCCTTGTACATCATTTCTTTTTTAAGACTTTAACAAAGTTGTTTTGCTTATGTAGGATCAACCTAACACATTTGATCAATTCATTCTAAGTCCTTGTACATATGTTTCTATTATCTATCAAAGGACGTTACATCTTTTCTTAATGCAAGCATACTTGCATATTCATTCATATATATATATATATATATATATATATATATATATATATATATATATATATATATATCAAATCATATATAAATAGAAATATCATTAACATCCTTATTCCTGACACAATTCCAAGTAAAAAAAACTTTATTAAAGGAAACACGAATTTTCATTTCTATTCACAAATAAACTCTTTTATTTTGAATAATATGAAATCTTATTTCAAATCTAAATAAACTCCTTTATTTAAGAAAATTAGGATTCTCTCTCCTATTCACAAATAAACTCTTTTATTTTGAATAATATGATATCTTATTTCATATCTAAATAAACTCATTTATTTAAGAAAACATGAAATCCAATTTTAACTCTAATTAGTTATCATAGAATCTAATTCCAACTCTAATTATTTAGCATGAAATCCAATTTTAAAATTAAAATAAACTTTTTATTTTAAGATTAAAATAAACCTTTTATTTTGAAATTAAAATAAATTTTTATTTTAATTATAAAATTATTAAGAATAATATATATATATATATATATATATATATAATAATAACCGAATTAATCATGTATATAATAAGTCAGAACAAGATACATAAAGTATAACTCACAATAGTAACGTGTTTCCTGAAGTTCATATATATATATATATATATATATATATATCCAAAAAAAAAAAGATCGTGAATCCTATTATATATATTTCATATTAAGGAATCACGTAAATAAAAAAAAAAAATCAGATTACCGATTTTTTTTATATAAATTTTATACAACAAAATTATGCCCAATTAAATTATTCTAAACACATATCAACATACATATCAAATTTGAACAATTAATAATTCGCATAAAGGTTTGGCTCCGATGCCACTGTTAGGTTTGTAATATTCATGAACGCAATCAAATTGCATAAAATAAACGGAAACGTGAAAAATCAGAGTTTTAAAATTTTACAAACCATATACCCGGATCATCCTTTATGCATAATTATTAATTAAACGAAAAGATAAAGTACACGAATCATACCCTTGAAGATTCGAGCTTCCTTGGGTACAAGTTCACCTCCAAATCCTTTCGCGTTCAACTTGAATCCACCAGGTTTGGTTCCTTCCTTTGATCAACGTTAGCCACCCAAATGTTTGGCCTCTAGAGGTGATCCACCAAGGAAGAAGAAAGATTCAAGAAGATGGGTGTTTGGCAAAACCCTAGTTTTTCTAGCTCTCATAGAAAAAGAGCGTACTCTCCAACAATTGGAATCACGTCTATTGTGAAAAAGTCAACAACAACACTCCACCTATAATAAGACTCCTCTTATTTATAGATGTAGGCAACCCTCCTTAACAATTAAGGAATTGAGCTTTATTTTAATTAATTAAACTCCTTTAATTAATTAGGCTCCTAATCTTATTAAAATTAATTAATTAAATTTTTAATTAATTAGCATCCTAATCTTATTAGGAATAAATGAGAGTACTTTTATTAATTAATTCTCAAACTCCTTTAGGAATTAAATAATAATAATAAGACTCTCTCTTATTAATTTATATTTAATATTTCCAAAATATTAAATAATAAATATTAAGCTATTTAATTTATTCTATCACCATAGATTAAATTAAATATTCTTAATTTATTACTCCCTCCGTCCCAAGATAAAAGTTCTTATTACTATTTTGGATTGTCCCATGTTAAATGTCCACTTTCTTTTAATAACCAATCTTTTACATTTTTTCCTATTATGCCTGTAGCATTAAATATCTCATACTTTTCTTATTATAATTCTCTCTCCATATTTAATGACATTATTATGGGCAATTTTGTCATTTTATTCCTCTTCTTAATATGCGTGAAAAGTCCATCAGGACTTTTATCCTGGGACGAATGAAGTATTAAAATTATGACATTAACTTCTTAAATAATTATTATTCTTTTTATGGTGTGACCCTTTAGGTTCTTCATATTAAACCGGCTGTGAATAAATCAATTAAAACAATTCTAATCTTATTTAAATAAATAAATTAAACTATTAATTTGTTTAAATAAATAATATTTATTCTACAATAGGGATAAGCCTCCCTAGCGATTAACGACTTTCCAGATAATATAGATTTCAACATTAATCATAAAAGAACCTTTGAGTAAATAGTTACCGTACAATTCAATCCTTTCACCATACAATATCCCAATTAAATATAAGACATGGAATTACTGTCAAGTCTTATTTTATTTAATTATACGTATTTCGACTCTTAAATGCACAACTCCAAATAATGCAAATTAGAAACTCCGTTCTAATTTCATTCTGCCTTGACCAAGGACTACTGGGTTGTCATTTATCGAATCACATAGGACATTTCTCTTCTTTTACTAGAAGTGCTAGATTCTTTATTGATCATATATTATCTCCATGTACAACTTATTATACCCAAACATACCCTTTGATATACCCTAAGGGTCTTACGGAATAAGTAAAAGTATAACTCATCATACACAAGATACTATGATGATCTCAAGTCCAAGGATCACTTATACTACTATCACTACAGGAATTCCTAATGACAGGCAAGTAAAACAACATTAGGTATTCCTTAGCGAGCCACATTCAGTGAACTTATTCTCTAATAAACACCTACATACTTGCTTTAGTGACGCCCCCAAATCCGGGTATCTTCCAACCCGACAGATGGTGCTACACGGTGCTACAGTTCAGACAATCATTCAATTAAAATGCCTCAAAAGAACGAATATGTCTTCTATATATTCAAAATAATATTAACATTTCCCAGGTTCTGTATAATCGTTACATTTGTCCTTGTCATAATATCAAATATTATTCTTACAAAACTATACTATTACATAAGTAATCTACGGGTTCACTTTCGCTTTCCCCTTTATCCTTGTGCTTGATCCATCTATCCGTCTTGGTCTTAATCGCATTCATATGGTTCAAGCAAGAGTGAGCCTAACTAGCTCAACAAGTACCACAATTCTAGTAAAATAACATGCTTGAAACATAGGAATCATATATCTTCAATAACTGAATAATAGTTACGAAGAACTATTGATAATTCAAAATAGCACTTCTTTTCTTTCAAAACGTTTTACAACAACAATATTTAGTAAAACATCAATTCCGGTTCAAGACCGTGAGCATTTCATAAGTACTTTGAAAAGGACATCCCGACACGAAGTCCGTAAGTCCGGCATAACTTACGAGCACGTCTAAGTGATCAGCCTATAGTACTCTATGTTGATCAACACTACATTCATTAAACGTGTATACGTTTAAGTTGTGGCACCCTCACGTGCCTGTTGTTTGACGACAAAATAATTTAGCATACTCAGTCTCCTTTTGAAAACCACCACAATATTAGTTTGGTAAATCCTTGTCAATACTTGATAGATTATAAGAAATCCAACATAGCATAAGTCTAGCCAAAAGAATTGACTTTGACTTCATTAGACATTAACTCATGCGAAGAATACATGAATCACAAAGACTTGTCCAGATAGAACTGGAACAAGGGTTAGATTACTTACCTTTAGCGTCTCCTACAGTTTATAACACGTGCACTTTAAGTCTTTAAATCTCTACAGTAAATGATACATCATATAGCACATTAGGTCATGAATAATCATACATGGTTCCTAAAGTAATCTAAGTGATAGATTTGTTATTACGTAATAGATTTGTTATTATTGGTTTTGGCTTTCCGTTATGTTATTCTTACATTCATATGTAACTGACTTTCCCTAACCCTAAGTGATCATACTTAAGGTTCAATTATGTCTTAACAATGCTACATTAAGATCCTTAGTTAATTATTAATCCTTTAATCTTCATGCTCAACATGTAAACATTTTTCACTATCTAGTTCATGAGGGTCGGCATTGCGGCCAAATTTATTTATTACTCTTGGTGTCACATCATGCCACACCATGTTATTGCTTAGAAACCAAACTCTAAGGCCAATGCACGCGAGTCCCTTCAGAATTATCGGGTCACCATGGCGCGAGTTTGTAGGGGCTAAGGCTCATTTTGGTGTTGCTTGGCCAGATAATTAATCTTGAGTCAGCCATACGCAACTCGGCACCACGAATAATTTTGATGATTTTTCAACTTGTGAGATTCCTGACTCAGAACTTCTTCAAGATAAGTCCGAATTGGCTCTTTCAAGAGCCTACTATTTCACAAATTACATACTCTACGTGTTCATGCAAGAATTTTATCTATTCTACTTCGCTTTGCTAAAAATTCACCTATTAGTTCATTTTAATGAAAAGGATAAACGTTCGTGAACGCTCAATGCTCGTTTCTTCGTTCTAAGTCAGAATCCGGTCATTTTCGAGTCCGCAACTCTATAACGCTAAATAAGACTTGTCTCCATCGGAAACCAATGTTTCCAAGTTCAAATACAAAATACGACCTCCATTCCGAGAATTTCACGAATTCGACGATTATCGTCCAATCGTGTGAATTCCGGCATAACTTCATTACTAGTGATTTGTTCATCATTCCAATTACATTCATTTCATTAACTAGATATCTCAACTTACATGATACAACAACTTACATTCAAATTAGGTTATATCTTATTTCTTATGAGTTTATAACTTAACAAATTATACAATACAAAACTTTCATTTCCTTATGACTTATTCTTAATTAAGTCATTTAAGCTACATGCTTACATCTTATTATTCATATCAATTTCTTAAGTTAATCACATGACAAGTTCATATGTGTATTCTATAAGTTCATAACTTATTTAAGTTCAAGTTACTTATTCATAACTTATTCTACTTTAAGTCCATTGATTATCCACTCTCATATGTTTTTATCATATATGTTCATTAGGTTACACTTCTCTTATCACCCTACTATGATAGATATAGAAGAGAGAAAGATCAATTACCTTTGAAGACTAACTTCTTTTCTTTGAAATCTAACAATGGAAGGTTAACTTCAAAGTGCTTATTCTCTCTAACAAATAAGTTGTTTTGTAAGGTGTTGATGAAAACTAACAACCAAAAATGAATTCAAGTGGGTATTTATAGATGGCTAAGCTTAGGCAATATGGTCATTAAGACATCCCACTATTCCTAACTTAACCCTTACTATTTCCTTCCTTAATGCCAAGTAACCTTGTTAATTCTTTCCCATCACACAAAGTTCTTGCCCACCACTTCACCCATGGGTTGCCCCATGGATCCTATTTAGCGAATGGATCATTTCTGTGGCTTAGTTCTTAATCTAATTAACTTTTCTTTTGGGCTTACTTTAATTTGCTTTGGGCTTCACATTAATCCACACTTGGGCTAAACATTACTATAATTTGGGCTTGTCCTTTAATGCTTAAATGAACTTGTACTTCCTACAAGATTACACAAGTTCATTCCATTTGATTTTTAATTTTAACGCTCTCAATTTAAGTCCGTGATGCTAAATATTATGCTTTCCAAACTTAGATTATTATTACATAATTTATCTCACCTCGATATTATAACGTTACGTATTTCTCGGAAGTTCAAATATAATTCCCGAGCGATAAATGATTAATAGTGTTTTTCGGAAAATTTCTTGGAAAGCTTTTATTTTCATCTTGGAAATTCAAACACTTTAATTCCCTCACACAGTTCAAATACTACGATGTTCCGACGTTTCTAGGTTATAAAACGACATTCATCTTATTAACACATAATAATAATAAATAATATTATTTTATTCATTATAAACGATTTACAAATGGTTCGATTTTCCGTATGCTACACTCTCTCCCCTTATAAGGATTCTCGTCCCCTTATCTCTCTAAAAAAAAAATTACACAAATAATTGAGGGTAATTCTTTTTCATCTTTTCTTCCAATTCCCACGTTGCTTCTTCGACATCGTGGTTCTTCCATAACACCTATACAGATGGTATAACTTTGTTTCATAGAACTTGCTCTTTTCGATCGATGATTTGAATTGGCACCTCCTCATAGGTTAAGTCCTTCTCAATATGAATCGGCTCATACTCTATTACGTGTTTGTAATCAGCTTATAGGGTCGTAATACGATACGTGAAACACGTTATGTATTCGTTTCTAAGTCCGAGGTAATGCTACCACGTAGGCTACCCTCCCACTTTTTTTCTAATATCTCAAAAGGTCCTATAAACCTGGGACTTAATTTTCCTTCTTTCCAAAGCGTATCTTTCCTTTCCGTGGAGATACTTTTAGAAATACATACGAGCCTACTTCTAACTCCCTATTTACTCGATGCAAATCAGAACTTTCTTTGTCTCTGCTTTGAGTTCACACCAATCGCATTCGTATTAGCTTTACTATATCCGCTGTTTGCTGCACCAATTTGGTCCTAGCATTCTGCGTTCTCCCACTTCATCCCAATACAATGGCGTTCGACACTTCCTTCCGTATAAATCTTCGTAGGGTGGCATACCTATGCTTGTATGATAACTGTTGTTATACGCAAACTCTACTAATACCCTTGAAATCCATGACGCAAGATCTTAACATATCTTCTAACGTCTCAATTGTCCTCTCGCCTCGTCCATCGGCTTGTGGATGATATGTCAGACTTAACTTCAACTACGCCCCCAATCGCTTCTTGCAGACTTCTCCAAAAGTTCGACGTGAATCGTGGGTCACGATCCGACACAATCAAAATGGGTACTCCATGTCCGGAAATAATTTCCTTAACATAAAGTTTAGCTAATCGATCTAAGTTATACTTAACCCGAATTGGAAAAAAGTGAGCCGACTTTTGTCAACCGGTCCACTATTACCCAAATCGCATCATACCCTTTCGAGTAGCTTAAGTCCCACCACAAAGTCCATCGTGATATGCTCCCACTTCCACTCCGTAAATCTCAATGATCGTAATAAGCCACTTGGTCGTTGATGTTCTACTTTAACTTTCTCGACAAGTCAAGCACCTACTCACATACTCTCTATTATTTCTCTCTTCATGTTCTACCACCAAAAACTCGTCAAGGTCTTGATACATCTTAGTGCTACTAGATGAATCGAGTACCTCAACTATGAGCCTCTTGTAAAACTTGCTCCTTTAATTCCGCCTCATTTGGAACCCAAATTCTTCCTTCAAATCTTAATAATCCTCATTATCAAGACTAAACTTAATATCTTTTTCATCGGTTAACCGCTTCTTCATCCGGGTCACACTCATCGCTTTTGAGTTGTACTCCTCTCGACTTTCTCTCACGATGGTAGATTGATCTCCGCCATAAATAGTCTCCGATCCGCCTCACTCGGCAACTTCACCTCTAACTCCATCCTAGCCATCTCTGTTACTAACTCAGTTTGAGTTGTTAACATAGACAACTCCTCCCAACCCTTCCTACTTAAGGTATCGGCCACTACTTTGGCTTTTCCAGGGTGATACAGGATTTCCCAATCGTAATCCTTTATCAACTCCAGCCATCTCCTCTGCCTCATATTCAACTCCTTCTATGTGAAGATATATTTTAGACTCTTGTGGTCCATGTATATCTCACACATTTTCCCCCAGAAAGATAATGTCGCCATATCTTTAAGGCAAACACTATCACAATTACCAGCCCGCATCATGAGTAGGGTAAACTTTCTCATAATCCTTCAATCGCTTAGATGCATACGCAATGACTTTGCCATGTCGCATGAGCACGCAACCAAGTCCTCTATGCTGAAGCATCGCTATAAACTACAAAATTTTCCCGTGTCATCTGCAATGACAAAACAGCGCTTCACTTAATCTCTTCTTCAGCTTCTTGAAAATTGTCCTCGCATTTCTCAACCACGCGCATTTCACCGCCTTTCCTTGTCAAATTAGTCAACTGAGTAGCTATCTTCAAAAAATCCTCGAATGAATCTCCGATAAGATCCCGCTAACCCTAGAAACTCCGCACCTCTCACGGCATTTTTCGGTTGTTCCCAATTCATTACTATTTCCACCTTCACCGGATCTACATCGAATCCCTCATGGTCAATGACATGACCTAAAAAATGTACCTCTCTAACCAAAATTCACACTTAGTGAACTTCGTATATAACTTCTCCTTCCTTAATGTCTCCAACACTATTCTTAGGTGTTCAAAGATGATCTTCCTCGCGCTTAGAATAGACTAGAATATCATCGATAAACACCACGACAAACTTGTCCAAATATTGTTTGAACACTGCTGCTCATCATATCCATAAATGCAAATGGGTGCATTAGTCAACCCAAATGACATCACCGTAAACTCAGAATGACCATAACGAGTCCCGAATGTCGCCCTTTGGTATGTCTTCATTCCTAACCTTCAAATTGATGATACCCCCGCCTTAAATCTATTTTAGAAAAATACTTTGCCCCTTTTAACTGATCAAAAAGATCATCGATCCTGGGCAATGGGTACTTATTCTTTATCGTTAACTTGTTCAACTCTCGATAGTCGATACAAAGTCTTAACGATCCGTCCTTTTTCTTTGACAAATAAGATCGGTGCTCCCTACTACGAAAACACTCTCATTGAATATACTTCCCGTCCAACAGCTTCTTGCAACCGCACCATCAACTCCTTCATCTCTCATCGGCGCCATACGATACTAAGGCCCTAGAAACTGTGTCGCTTCCTAAAGCACAATGTCTATTACTTAACTCTGGCCTCCCTATCCGATGGAAGACCCGACAATTCACTTGGAAATACATCCATGAATTCACTCACTATAGGTATTTGTTCCATGGTTGCTCCCACTTCTATGGGTATCAACCACATGACACAAATAGCCTACACACCCCTTCCTCAATAGCTTCCTAGTTTGTGTCATGGTAAGACAACACTTAACGTCCCAATGATTTATTACCGTAAAATACTATTTGAGGTTGTTTTAACGCTCTAATATTTACGCATTTCTTTTGACAATCTATTATTGCTCCATGGTTCACCAACCAATCCATTCCGAGAATTACGTCAATTTCTCCTAACTTTATCTCAGATCAAATCTACCGATAATTTACAACCCCAGAATGTCTACGCAACAACTCCTATGAATATCTTCAATCTGAATTATTTCTTTCGCTTACTACCTTAATATTTAAAGGTATAGGCAACTTTTCTGGAAGTAATCCTAATCGCTTAGCAAAATCACATGCGATAAACGAACAAGTAGCACCCGAAAGTCAAACAACACGTATGCATTTAGATCGTTGATCGGAATAATACCGCGACTACGCCCCCGAGGCCATCGTGATCTTGATTCGGTCATGTTAAACGTACGGGCCATCTGGTCTACCCGTCATACTGACCCCCAATAGTTAACTTACCACTATCGGTGCCCTTATTCCCATTCGTCCCCTTCTTCGGGCGCTTCTTTTTGCCATGTGGTCACCGACCCACACACAAAGCATCCGTGGTTCTTCTTCTGACTTGACAAGCTAGGCTTAATGTGCCCCTCCCGTCCACAATTGTAACACACGCCTTACCCTTGAGATGCACTCCTAAATGAGTCTTCCCACAGTGTCTTGCAGCCTCCATCCTCCTCTTCAAGTCTCCTTGTTTCACTTTGGTATTCCTGAGCTAACCACCTTCCATTTGTACCCTTCGCCACTCCCACCGCTCCCCTCGATCTTCACTCCCCATCTACTTTCCCTTATTCTTCTTGTCTTTGTGGTAATCGCTCAACGCCTCGCTACCACCTTCTCATCAATTATTATCGCCTTCTAATATGATTCCAAAGGAAGTACTTTGGAACACCGATATGCGGTTATAGAGCCAGGGTTTCAAGCCCTTCTTGAATCGTCGCGCCTTCCTAACCCTAAGGTCCACTTAGTGTGGAGCTTAACCTCGCCAGCTTCATTAAACTTGGCGGCGATTGGGAACCGCTATGTCCCTTTGTTTCAATTCCGAAACCGCATCTCCATCCTTCCTCGCATGCTCGTGGGAAAGTAGTTCTCAAAAATATTTCTTTGAACCTTGCCCACGTTAGAACCTCTATCCCAGCCCTAGCTTGATTGGTCTCCCACCAAAAATTGGCCTCTCCCTTCATCATGTAGGTTTCAAAGGCAACCTTCGGGGCCTCATCGACATTTGCTATCACAAATGCCTTCTCGATTTCCTTTACCCACGTTTGGGCTTCGATAGGTTCTGTAGTTCCTTTGAACTCCAGTGGACCAACACTTTTAAAATCCTTTAAAGTGGTAGCTCGTGCTACACCAGGATTTACAGGGATGTTAGCCCAAGTTCTATTAAACGCGGCTGTTAAAAGGTTCACAAACTCCTGCATGGGGTTAATCGGACCTCCCTCTGGTTGATTTATGTTCGCACTTTGATTACGTGGTACTCTTCTTGGCGGCATTTTGCTATTACAATAAACAACACATTTCGTTATTATTCAATTCCTGTTAGTCAATTATTATTCAATTTTAAACAATAACTCAAACATTCATTATTCAACATGTTTCGAAAAAGGAACTTATATTAATTTATCGTAGTATAACACTACATCGGTTACATTACACAGCCTAAGCTGATTACATTACTTTCCCGCAATTACTTTCCAAAAATTGGGATTTACAAAAGACTACCCTTTGTTATACAAAAGAGGGTTTTACGTCACTACTAGATACAAAATATTTATATATCTAACCTACTCTAGCCACTACTAGATCACATCCGCGCTTTAAGGCATTCTCAAAATCCGCTTTGGCAAGACCGACATATAATATCACTACCGATAAGATGTCGCTGGCTCCGCCTTGCTTCTCTACGGGATAACCAAATACCTGCAATCGAAAGTCCGCATGAGAACTCCTATGGATATAGGACATTCTCCCTATCTTTTGTTTATTGGTCTTTAGCTCCCCCCGAGCTCAAAGACCTCCTGTTTAAAATCATGGACCTTGTCCTTAGCCAAAACCCTCTCATCATGCTCCCGCTTCCACATGGACTCCACGTCCGCCTTATCTTCTATAACCGCCTGAGCTCTACTTTCAGTTCCTTAACCTCCTCGACAAGAGTGGATGTTTCTATCCAACACCGATATGAAAAGTGACATCATCGACTTCCCCTGAGCCATCTCTCTCATCGCTATAGCTACTGGGTTGAAGGACACCACCTCCACCTCTTCTTCTTCTAACATGTCATCGAACACGGACATGAGATCTAAACTCTCTCGAGTCTCCGCACTCAACCACTACTATCTCTGGATCTCATTGCTATGGGGTTCGGTATGATCTCTATCCGATTCACCGATTTCTTCACCGACTACTCAGACGTCTCTATTTTCTCCCCGACATCTACAACAACACAAAAAGTTTGATTAGTACATCGCCAAGAGAATAATAAAAAACACATAACATATATAATGCATTTTTATAAGGTTAATTTACATCTTTTATTCTTTTCGACTTTTCTTAAGGTTATGACTTAAGGTTTAAATCCCCTTAAGTTTTATAACCTAATGCTTTGATACCAACTTGTGACGCCCCCAAATCCGGGTATCTTCCAACCCGATGATGGTGCTACACTACACACATACACAGTTCACACAATCATTCAATTGAAATGCCTCAAAAGAACGAATATGTCTTCTATATATTCAAAATAATATTAACATTTCCCAGGTTCTGTATAATCGTTACATTTGTCCTTGTCATAATATCAAATATTATTCTTACAAAACTATACTATTACATAAGTAATCTACGGGTTCACCTTCACCTTCCTTTTATCCTTGTCGGATCCGTTGGTCCGTTCGGTCTTAACTGCATTCATATGGTTCAAGCAAGAGTGAGCCTACCTAACTCAACAAGTACCACAATTCTAGTAAAATAGCATGCTTGAAACATAGGAATCATATATCTTCAATAACTGAACAATAGTTACGAAGTACTATTGATAATTCAAAATAGCACTTCTTTTCTTTCAAAACGCTTTACAACAACAATATTCAAGAAACATCAATTCCTTGGTCCAAGACCATGAGCATTTCATAAGTACTTTGAAAAGGACATCCCGACACAAAGTCCGTAAGTCCCAAGATAGCTTACGAAAGCACGCCTAGGTGATCACCTATAGTACTTATGTTGATCAACACTACATTCATTAAACGTATATACGCTTAAGTTGTGGCAACCTCACGCGTCTCGCTGCTTGACTTGACGACAAAACAATTTAGCATACTCGCCTCCTTTTGAAAACCACAACAATATTAGTTTGGTAAATCATTGTCAATACTTGATAGATTATAAGAAATCCAACATATCGTAAGTCTAGTCAAAGAATTGACTTTGACTCATCGTACATTAACTCATGCGAAGAATACATGAATCACAAAGACTTGTCCAGATCGAATCGAACAAGGGTTAGATTACTTGCCTTTAGCGTCCTCGCTATGATATAACACGTGCACTTTAAGTCTTTAAGTCTCTACAAAGAAAATGATAACATCACATAACACATTAGGTCATGAATAATCATACATGGTTCCTAAAGAATCTTACCCTTCTTCTCAATCTAATTACGTATTAGATTTGTTATTATTGGTTCCGGCTTTTCGTTATGTTATTCTTACGCTCATATGCAATCGACTTTCTTTAACCTAAAGTGATCATACTTAAGGCTTAATTATGTCTTAACAATGTTACATTAAGATCCTTAGTTAATTGTTAATCAATTTACTATTCATGCTCAACATGTAAACATTCTTTTACTATCTAGTTCATAAGGTCAAGGCCATGACGACCGCCTATTATTACTTCTATTGCACGTCATGCAAGGCCACATCATTATTGCTAGAAACCAAACTCGACAGATCATGCACATGAAGTCCTTTTTATTCGGTCAACACTGCGCGAGATTCAGGGAGGGTATGGCTTGCCATGGCTTTGCAATTACATGGTTAATTGTTTGACTCATACATGCACATGCGCGACTCAGGCACCAAAATAATTTTGATGATTTTTTCAACTTGTGAGATTCCCGGACTCGTAACTTCTTCGTTAAAAGTTTGAATTTTCTCGTTCAAGAGCCTACGGTTCACAAATTACATACTCTACATGTTCATGAAAAAATTTTATATATTCTACTTCGTTTGCTAAAAATTCACCTATTAGTTCATTTTAATGAAAACGATAAACGTTCGTGAACGTTCAATGCTCGTTTCTTCGTTCTAAGTCGGAATCCGGTCATTTTCGAGTCCACAACTCTATAACGCCAAATACGACTTGTCTCCATCAAAACCCAATGTTTCTGAGTTCAAACACAAAATACGACTTCCATTCCGAGAATTTCACGAATTCGACGATTATCGTCCAATCATGTGAATTCCAGCATAACTTCATTAGTAGTGATTTGTTCATCATTCCAATTACATTCATTTCATTAACTAGATATCTCAACCTATATGATACAACAACTTATATTCAAATTAGGTTATAGCTTATTTCTTATAAGTTCATAACTTAACAAATTCTACAATACAAAATTTTCATTTCCTTATGACTTACTCTTAATTAAGTCATTTAAGCAACATTCTTGTATCTTATTAATCATACCAACTTCTTAAGTTAATCATATGACAAGTTCATATGTGTCTTCTATAAGTTCATAACTTATTTAAGTTTGAGTTACTTATTCATAACTTATTTGGTTTAAGTCCATTGCTTAACCACTCTTCATATGTTCTTAGCATATATGTTCATTAGGTTACACTTCTCTTATCACCCTACTATGATAGAGATAGAAGAGACAAGATCAATTACCTTTGAAGACTAACTTCTCTTCTTTGAAAATCTAACAATGGAAGGTTAAGCTTCAAAGTGCTTATTCTCTCTAACAAATAAGTTGATTTGTGTTGGATGAAACTAACAACCAAAAAATGAATTCAAGTGGGTATTTATAGGATGGCTAAGCTTAGGGCATTATGGTCATTAAGACATCCCACCTCCTTAGTTAACCTCCTTACTATTCCTAACTTAAGCCTTAAGTAAACTTGGCCATCACACTCATATTTCTTGCCCATCACACAAAAAGTTCTTGCCCACCACTTCACCCATGGGTTGCCCCATGGATCCTATTTAGCTAATGGATCATTTTTGGGCTTAGTTCTTAATCTAATTAACTTTTTCTTTTGGGCTTGCTTTAATTTAGCTTTGGGCTTCACATTAATAATTACTTGGGCTAAACATTACTACAATTTGGGCTTGTCCCTTAATGCTTAATGAACTTTCACATCCTACAAGATTACACAAGTTCATTCCTTAGACATTAATTTCCCAACGCTCTCAATTTAAGTCCGCATGCGAAATATTGCATTTTCCATACTTAGATTATTATTACATAATCCATCTCACCTCGATATTATAACGTTACGTATTTCTCAGAAGTTCAAAAACAATTCCCGAGCGATAAATGATGGATAGTGTTTTTCGGAAAATTTCTCGGAAAGCTTTTATTTTCGTCTTGGAAATTCAAACACTTTAATTCCCTCACGCAGTTCAAATACTACGATGTTCCGATGTTTCTAGGTTATAGAACGACATTCATCTTATTAACACATAATAATAATAATAATAAATAATATTATTTTATTCATTATAAACGTATTTACAAATGGTTCGATTTTCCAACGATCATAGCATAGAAATATATCGTAATATATTCGATAAGATCACTCCGTGATCAGATAAGGTTATAGTGGTGAGAATGATCAAACGAATGATTGAAAAGTTTATGGAAAGAATGTCGTGTCAGTTGTACTATGAATTAGTACAGATTCAGGAAAAGATTATGAATACGGATTAAATGAAATTCGTATTGAGAAGAGAGTTAAGATTAAGTGGGGATTTCAATTAAGGACTCATGTCAGCAACTGAGTTTCGTGTAACAACCACTTAGTTTCTTACATTGATAATCATCGAAAGGTCAGTGTCACTTTATTTGCTATATACATGTGGAGAAGGTGATTCTTTTCTCATATATATAACAGATAGGTAGGGTATAGTTAGAGAATATAAGGTTAAGTATTAGTTCTTAAAACTCATACTTATGGTACGTTCGTGACTCATGATTATATGAAATGTTTTTGAACCCCTCAGTGAATAGACGCCAAAGGTCTGACTAGGACACGTTCTTAAACTCATATGATTGTGGAAAGTTCTTGAACTCGTAAGTGTGGTAAGTTCGACGAACTGAGTATAGACATGTGTGATTGGAGTATTGAGAATTGTAGGAATAAATAGGTTACTAAGTAATTAATCATTAGTGGAGACATAGGTTTTTCCAAATCTCCTAGTTATGCTAGACTTCAAAATTTGTGTCATCAAGCTAAATACGCACTATGTGCTTTTGAAAATAAATTCTTATTCTCAACTTCTAGTGACCATGGTGTATGCGTGGACTTCGAGCTACCGAAACGTCGTTACATGTTGAGATGATAAAACTGAATTACGGCGATTTTTGAATGGTTTAAAGTATAGTCTATGCTACTTGTTTTGGCTAGACGATAAGGATTTGAAATAGCAAAATATATTTTATTTATCACTTATGTACCATGTAACCTGGTGCAGAGATAATAAAAAGTTGATGGAATTGTAAATGTAGGAATATTTAGTGTTGAATTTGATCTAAAATCATTGTTCCACTATTGTATGATGTGTTATGACAAAGTCACTCGATGACGGCATCCTCAAATGGGATGTTAATGCAGTACGACATCATGACGTCATTTTCAAACTATTTTTAAAATAATTTTAATTTGCCAACGGGGTTTGGCTATACCTAAATATTTTGATTGAATTGAATTATTGATATGAGTCTACGTTATCCGATTCAGCTAGACCAACATTTATAAAATCCTAAGCATTCTTTGAAAATTTTCCTGAACCAAATTGTTTTGGTGAGGAATCCGATAAAGACTGAGGTACAAAATTTTATGCGCCTAAGGCGGATAAGAGGAACGGGGAAAACTTGTTCCGGCCAGTACAGGGCAAACCGGGCTAATTACCCACTATGTCCGTAAGTTATGACGGTTTGCGGATGAATTTTCATAAAACCTTTTTGAAAATGAAAGCTCATGGTCTATATGACTCCTCGGCATGATTTGAATAATTTAACTCTTGTGAGTGATGTTTTGGGTAGCATGTGGTGATGAATATGAAGGGTGTAAGGTGTAAGGTAAATTTCGGGAATGAAATTCTTAGAAGAAGGGGTGAATGTAATAACCTAAGAATTTAGATGTTTATTAAAATCTTAAAAGATTTAATTAAGGTTAAATATTAAACTTAGACAGAAAATAAGTGTATGGAATTGACATTTTAGGAAAGGAATTTTGTGAATTTAAAAACTTTTGGTGAAGGTTTAAAGTGTTCTGTGTATATGTTCCGTGTATATGGTCATATGTGCGTACAACATGTGGTTAAGGGTCAAGAGTTGACCAGATAAATTATATCAGTCATAAACCCTAATATTATATTAAGAACCTTGAAGTTCAGTTAGAAAACCCTAACGATTAGTAAGAAACCCTATTATTGGTTTTGGAAACCCTAGTTTCAGTTTTGGGAATCCAAAACCCTAATTCAGAATATTAAAACCCTAATTGGAAGCTTGAGGATAGTATAAGGTTTTGGGTAAAATCTAATTACGCACAACACGCAAGTATACGTGGTCAACAAGTAATAAAGTGATAAGTTGAGTATCGTTCCCACAGAGAATTATTTAGTAACAATCACCAAAGACTAACCCGTAACCAACTCAATCTTATTTAAACGAATGAATTTCAAATTATATAAATTAAACTACTATTAACTTCCACTAGTTAAATTAAGATAATCTGAGATTTAAGATCACAACTTCACTTATTGCTTCATTTAAGTTAACACACTTCTCATCAATTATTCTCTATCCCGAATTGTTAATCAAGAACACTAAAATAGTATTAACCACCTCTCGATGCACTAATACCGTATTAACGTCAATCCACAATTAAGAAAGAAATTAAAAACACCTTAATCAACTAACCCACTATATCTCTATGTGAATTACAATTGAAGAAGGTTTAAGAGCAAGTTCTCTATCCGATTACATGTGATGTCAAGCATATCTCTACCTTAACATACATCAAGTTTAAGCTACTAACAAAATCCTGAACACATGCTATCATGATTAGATCTAAATCTAAACTTCATCTCTCAAGTTCATATAGATTATCACGGTAATTGATGGCCAACCAATTAAACAATAAGTCTAAATCATAATAGACAATCCTCACAATAGAACATAATAGTTGATAACGAAGCATATTAAAATAAACTACACAATAAGATCCATTGTAATCTCAAACAAAGAATTAGTTCATTGAATTAAAACTAAGAATCCACACTTGAAATAACATTAAAGGATAAGAATAAGAGTAGAGTAAAGAATAAATCTGTTGTCAGCAAATCTCCATCTTCCTCAAGCTCCTGCTCTTGATCTTCAATGGTCTCCAAGCTGCTTCAATCTCCCAATCTCATCTAATCTAGGGTTCCTAATCTAAGAAAGAAAGTAAAGAATTCCCTTATTGAAATATATCCCAAGAGGGATTTAATAAAATCTTAGAATTAGCCTCTCAATCCAAGTTAAACTCAAGTAATTATAGTTCTAATAGGTATCCTAGCAAGTTAGGCCACTAAGAATCCTATTCTAGCTCAATTTGGACATCAAATAACCTAATTTGACTCAATTCCCGCCCCTAAGCGCGATCCAATTACTAATTGTGGGCAGCGATCGTATCGCCGTTTGTGCAGTTTGTTGGCTTAGAATACTGATGTAGTAAGCGCTACTGTCGGCACGGCTTCGCGCGGTCCGCTAGTCTATTTTCTCATTATGACGTCCTTTGGTAAAACAGTCATAAATTTTGATCCGCTTGGAGTTACGGGGCCTGCCACCTATCAAATTGAAGATAACAACGAGATCTACAACTTTCATTCTTTGAGGATGGACAGATTTGGATTGGATAAAGGAGGAAATCGGGCTTGAAGTAGACGCTATGTAAATAGCAAACATGACAACTCTTAGCTTTAATCTTCGTTGATAAAAAGGCCATAACTCTCACATCCGAGCTCCGATTGAGATGATTCAAGATGTTCTGAGAAGCTAAGAAGTAGAGTTAGCATAAAATCCAAGTTCCAAGCCAAGAACATGCATCCAACTTGGTGTTAAAAGTCCTTCAATATTCCCTTCTTGCACTTGCTTGTGTATTTTAGTCCAAAAGATGTCCGAATTGCTTTCCCTTGCTTCTTCATGCCAATGTCGTGTCATAGCCTACAAAATAACATAAAATGTATGAAAAGTAACTAAGAACCTGAATATAAGAAACTAATTCAAGTAACAGATACCGGATAAGTGGGTATAAAATCTACTTATTAAATACCCTCAAACTTAAACCTTTGCTTGTCCTCAAGCAAAACAACATAATGCAATGCAATGCAACTAATCTACATGCTTACGAATCCAAAGAAGAATGACGTAAACAAGTCTATTCAACCGGCCTTAGAGAAATTAAGTAAACATGATAATACATCATATCAAAACAAATCATTAACTTCCCAATTAATCATCAAATCATAGACTGTTATCACTAATATAATGTGTGTGTGCTCAACAACAATGTTCACTGATATAAAATCAAATTTAACACATAATAAGTCTCTTCGAAGGCATCATACAGTGTAAACTCAAGAAATCCAAAAACAAGCTAGATCCAACCAAAATCAAACATCCACCAAGTTCAAGAGTCCAATCCGGGATACTTATGCTTTACTTTTCATTGCGGGGGCTTTTTGCTCTTTTCCCGTTTTATTCACTTTTTTTTTTCTTTTTTTTTTTTTTTTAAACATGACTGTGCAATGTCTCATTCCATTAGGCTAATAGTGCTACCCCTTAGCGAACTTTCGACCAACGACTCCCAGACCATATAAGACCTTAGGGCGCTAGGTGTTAAGACACCCCTTCGGGCGTACTTGCTCAAGTAACAAAGGCCCCGAAACAAAACTAGCCACGATATTTTTTTTTTCATTTTTTTAAGCTTATATATCCCAAATATTCCCCCAAACTTAAGTTTTTGTCTAACTTTAGCCATCACTACTTATTCTTGTCATTCTTTCATTTAAACTAGCATTATCCTTTAGAGTCCCATTATGTATCAATTTAAACTCAATCAATCAACAAGTTGTTTTTATTGTGTTATCCTTATTATACCAGTTTCAAACAGAAAAAGATTCAATTCATAACAAGAAATCAAATCAAAGCTCTAATAGTCAAGATTATACTTGTTCCCCAATTCAAACTCATCATTGGCAAACAAACTTTAAATATCAAACAATTTGGACTCATGCAAGATGTACTAAATGCTATATAAACATAGTAATTTATTTATTTTTCAAAAAAAAAACTGAATGCAAAAACTAAATGTAACTATATGAACTACAATGTAAATAACTAACTATATGCAATATGACACTAAAATGCTCCCAAACTTAAAACAGACATTGTCCTCAATGGCTAAGATATGAAAAATTAAAAGAGAGGACTTCCCTGAAAAAACAACATGTTCCTCCTTGTCTGCTAAGTCTGAAGAATAAGCCAGACACATTGGAATAAATCTGGAACCACACTTGAGTTGGACTTGACTAATATTGCAATTAAACCCCTTTTAATGCATGGGATGTCTGAGCGGCGCAGAAATTGAAAACCAACGTGGATTGGAAGTTGGGGATTGATGGGTTTAATGGGAATGGAACTTGAAAAGGAGAAGTAAGGATGGTGTAATGGGGGTTATGGAGTATTGGAAGTGTAATGGGTGTAGGAGAAGTGGAGAAGTGGTATTGTTGTAATGGAGAGGTGGAGAGGTGGAGTTATTCAATTAAACCATGCTTCTTTAGTTCTTTGAAATCCCATGCAACATGGTCATGGTCATCATTGTGGTGTGATGCGCGATCTGCGCTATGACTTCTCTGTTAGTTGAATAGCTCTTCGACCCTCTCTAGCGCGGATCGGCGTCGCGGCCCGGTCGATCAACGCTAGGTATGCACGATATGTTGGCTCGGTCGGCCAATATTGTTGTGCGCGCGATCTGGTTTCCGTTGTTGATGGCGCGATCTGTACAATGTGGTGTCACACGGTACGGATCGGTCTTGAAATCTGATTGGGTAGCGCAATGATCGGTATTCAATCTGGCCTTGATCGATCGTCTAGTCTTTTGTTCTTCGCGCTCTATAATGATGTTGCTTGACTGCACCTGCTTGGGGTTTCTGCAATTATAGAGATTTTGTTACTCTCCAAGTATACCTTCTAATGACTAAACTATAACTAAAAATTTAAATGTAAGTAAGAGATAGAGTTTAGAGTTTGGGTTGCCTCCCAAGAAGCACTTGATTTATAGTCTTTCAGCCAGACTTTGTTTGGTCAACGCTATCCAATTCCTCTGCGGAAGTTGAGGAACCCTCCATCCATTGGAAATAATGTAGCTTTTGGTAGGTTCCCAATTGTGATAGCCATTACTTTAAACTCACCTAGCATGCTCTGACTCGGTATGATCTCAATCAAGAACGTCCCACAGCTAGGTGTTTTCTCCATTGAGCATGTGATCACTTTGGGGCATGGAAGCGTGTCACACACAATGGGCTCTTCATCTATCTTCTCTTTCTTGTCCCACCATGGATTCAAAATTGTATTCGCTCTTTTGTCATCAAGAGCTTCGCAATTTACATGACTACCAAGTGGGCATGATTTTTGCAAATCTGACCGACTCGTTGATCTTTGGTGGAGAAGGAACTTGGGGCACTAATAACATCGACTCATCCTCGTTAGTACTTTTAGTTAGCTCTTCACCGACCTTGTTGTCATTATCCCCACTTGTCTCTTTTTCAACCTCTTGTGGCTCATCCAAATGAAGATTTGGCTCGGGCACTTCATCAATTTCAAATCCTCGTCCATAACACCACTTGTTTGGAGGAAGGTTGCTTACAACTTTGGTCAATTGATCTATCTTATTTTGAAGATTTTGAATTGCTATCTCTTGATTCTGAATCGACCGCTCTTGATTAATCCTTCTCTCCTCATTTGATGCTATGAACTTGGACAACAATTCCTCCAATCTCGAATTAACTGTCTCCTGTGACACTGGAGGTGGACATGAAAAATCCGGTGTGTATGATGGATTTAGAGCGTAATGTTGGTCATCATAATTATAGCTCCATGAAAAATTTGGGTGATACCCCCAATCTTGGTGATAGTTAGGATCAACATAGTTATTGAGGTAATCACCACTATATTGTACCGGTTCAAAATTGACGGTGCATTGATGACTTTGATGGTTTCCAGCACAATAGTCACACGTAACTGCCATCCTTCGCCTCCGTTGGGCTGCGATAACCTCCAAGGTCTTCGAATTTGCCTCAATTTGTACTGACTCTGCGGAAAATGTATTAAGTCCATCAATCCTTGTTTTCCTTGGTTCAGTCATGTTCGTGTATGGCCATTGATATGCAAAGTCATCCATGGTACCTGAAAAGAGAGAAAAATAGGAAGAGAATTAAATAAAAAGACAAAAAAAATGTTCAAATTAAGACTAAGTTGCTTTAAGCTAATATTGGCAAAAAATATTAAACTAATTCCCCGGCAACGCGTGCAAAAACTTGTCGGGTAAAATCTAATTACGCACAACACGCAAGTATACGTGGTCAACAAGTAATAAAGTGATAAGTTGAGTATCGTTCCCACAAAGAATTATTTAATAACAATCACCAAAGACTAACCCGTAACCAACTCAATCTTATTTAAATGAATGAATTTCAAATTATATAAATTAAACTACTATTAACTTCCACTAGTTAAATTAAGATAACGGAGATTTAAGATCACAACTTCACTTATTGCTTCATTTAAGTTAACACACTTCTCATCAATTATTCTCTATCCCGAATTGTTAATCAAGAACACTAAAATAGTATTAACCACCTCTCGATGCACTAATACCGTATTAACGTCAATCCATAATTAAGAAAGAAATTCGTTAAACACCTTAATCAACTAACCCACTATATCTCTATGTGAATTACAATTGAAGAAGGTTTAAGAGCAAGTTCTCTATCCGATTACATGTGATGTCAAGCATATCTCTACCTTAACATACATCAAGTTTAAGCTACTAACAAAATCCTGAACACATGCTATCATGATTAGATCTAAATCTAAACTTCATCTCTCGAGTTCATATAGATTATCACGGTAATTGATGGCCAATCAATTAAACAATTAAGTCCAAATCATAATAGACAATCCTCACAATAGAACATAATAGTTGATAACGAAGCATATTAAAATAAACTACACAATAAGATCCATTGTAATCTCAAACAAAGAATTAGTTCATTGAATTAAAACTAAGAATCCACACTTGAAATAACATTAAAGGATAAGAATAAGAGTAGAGTAAAGAATAAATCTGTTGTTAGCAAATCTCCATCTTCCTCAAGCTCCTGCTCTTGATCTTCAATGGTCTCCAAGCTGCTTCAATCTCCCAATCTCATCTAATCTAGGGTTCCTAATCTAAGAAAGAAAGTAAAGAATTCCCTTATTGAAATATATCCCAAGAGGGATTTAATAAAATCTTAGAATTAGCCTCCCAATCCAAGTTAAACTCAAGTAATTATAGTTCTAATAGGTATCCTAGCAAGTTAGGCCACTAAGAATCCTATTCTAGCTCAATTTGGACATCAAATAACCTAATTTGACTCAATTCCCGCCCCCTAGTGTAGTCAAGCCATTGCGTGCAAGTAGCGATCGTATTGTTTGTGTCGGTTGTTGGCTTAGAATATCGATGTAGTAGCGCCACAATTGTCGGTATTGGGCGGCAGCGCATCCGCGCTAGTCTATTTTCTGCTGCGATGTCCTTTGGTAAAAAAGTTATAAATTTTGATCTGCTTGGAGTTACGGGGCCTGCCACCTATCAAATTGAAGATAACGACGAGATCTACAACTTTCATTCTTTGAGGATGGACATATTAGGAATGGATCAAGGCGGAAATTGGGCTTGAAGTAGACGCTATGTAAATGGCAAACATGACAACTTTTAGCTTTTATCTTCGTTGATAAAAAGGCCATAACTCTCACATCCGAGCTCCGATTAAGATGATTCAAGATGTTTCAGGAAGCTAAGAAGTAGAGTTACCATAAAATCTAAGTTCCAAGTCAAGAACATGCATCCAACTTGGTGTTAAAAGTCCTTCAATATTCCCTTCTTGCACTTGCTTGTGTATTTTAGTCCAAAAGATGTCCGAATTGCTTTCCCTTGCTTCTTCATGCCAATGTCATGTCATAGCCTACAAAATAACATAAAATGTATGAAAAGTAACTAAGAACATGAATATAAGCAACTAATTCAAGTAATGTGATACCTGATAAGTGGGTATAAAACCTACTTATCAAATAATTTAGAAATCTTAATTTTTTATTTTTAAAACTTAATTAGAAAAGTCTAGAAATTTGAATTTGTGTAATCTAGGGTTAAAACCGTTGTGACAAGTTACCTTTATGCCATTTACTTTACAAGCCAAATGTCCAAACTACCTTTTTGAATATTTTAATGAGGTAGAGTGTAGATCTAGCCCTAGTAAGTGGTTGGTGACCAACCCTAGATAGCCATGTGGTCTAGTAATCACCTTTAATCAGCCAACTTGCTAGATTAACTACATTGCATCATGGATTAAAGCATACAAGTATAGAAAAGTTACACACTTTATTTTTCAACCTAGCCAAGTCTTCTCTCTCTCTCCCATACAAAATTTTAGAGTGAGAGTGAGTGATAAGTTAAGCCAAGATCATGTGTTAGCTTGCCAAGATCAAACATCAAAGTCAGAATCAAGATCAAGCTCAAAAAGGAGGTATAAACCCTAAATTTGAAAATATATGTATTTAATGTTAGATGTTGTAAATGATTGGTTAGATATGTGTTAGAGGGTGTCATTTAGCGATCTGGATTGTTAAATCCCAGATCAATAACATCTAGATGCTCGAAATTGAAGATTTCAAAAATTTAGAAAAAGTTGAAAATGTTATTTGATAGCCATATGTCAGGGCTCATAGATCCTTGTATATTAATTGTTTGTTCTATTTTAAGTTATAGACTTGTAGTATGATGTAAGGGCTTTGATCTGGAACTTGAATCAAGCCCAGATTATAATACCCGAGAATTTCCACGTATTATTAAATGAATATATTAATGGAAATACTATTTATGTGAAAATAAATATTATTGATTTATGAGTTAGATAATACAATTGATTGTATTTGATCAATGCATGCTAAGATGTGTGAAGTAACAAAGAGATTTGTGAAATGCCTTGTGTGGCATAATGCAAAATGAGAAAATTCATTAAGTGAATTAGAACGGGAATTAGAAAGATTAATCGTATCGATCATGTGATTTCGTATAAGTAATTAATACGCTCGTGGACTTGTAGTAACACTTTTTTGGAGATCAATTCACGTTATGTTTAATGAGTTAGCATCGAAAATCGCATGCAGTGAAATTACACCGATCTTGCATCTTATCGAGAACGCAGGCAATGCTGCTTCTGGCCGTCCAAAGAAGATATAAATCAAGCCTTGTTCTTACCATCATCGATCGATTTGAGTTAGTAACTTTCTTCTGTAGCACTGAATTGGGAGACATTAATGTGATATGTGTAACATGGATGAAACCATATGATAAGAGTATATTGCAAAATGTATGTCCGACTAAGGAATTATTAAATCATTAATTAGTATTAATTAATTGTGGGAAATGAATTCCTTTGTAATTAATTAATAATATTTGATTATTATTGTTTGCAATATACCTATAAATATAATGAGAATATTATCAATAAATAATGATTGTGAAAGTCCATAATTACATTAATCAATTGTTGGATTAATTAATATTGGTGTTAATAAATTAAGGAAGTGCATGATTTATTTATTTAACATAAATAAGTAAGTTATTAATATAATAATATTATATTCACCGTTATGTGTATATAAGTGCTATTACAACTCTACTATATAGTGTAGTGTGACATCGTGTGACTATATATTAAACTAGAGTATATTAAGTGGTAATTAATCAAGGAAAGGAATAATTTATTTATTTAACATAAATAAATAAGTTATTATTATAATAAGGTTATAATATGGTTATATGAGTAGTAGGGTTAATTATGGAACTACCCGGATAATAATACATGACTGCATTATTTTATTGCATATATTTACTGTACATGGATTATATGATGTGAGTGTATAATTTATCCCTAAAATCCTAATATGGTAACGGTTGTACATTAAGATTTCGTTATGGGGATTTAAATAAACCAAACTAAGCCTAGATAACTAGATTGCTGAGTTCTCTCCTTTTTGTCCCAAAATGAAAGTCACCAAGTAGATGAACAGTAGCTGAGTTTGATTTCACGTCTTCTTCCACAAGGCTAAATCATAGGAGATCATGGCTAGCTAGGTGGTTGGTATGGAGTGGTTGAGCCACCCTTCTTGAACCATTGTTTCATTGCATTGCACCATGGGCTCCAAAATTGTGTAAAGCCAGTGTCTAGTCCACGCCTTCTCTATAAATTAAGCTTGAGTTCAGATTTTCTATGTTGCTTGAATTGTCTGATAAAATTACTTAAGTAGTAAAGTGAGAGCATTCTAGGAGCTTAAGAGTTCAATTAGTAGCAAATTCCTTCGAATTACAGAGGTATACTTCCATTACTGGTTTACCATTTCAGTTTCTGTAAACAGAGTTTTAAGTTCTTAAAATTTCAAATTCTTGATTTTGGAGAATTGGATGTTAGTATGGTTGAGTAATGTTTATATAGATGTTATATGATCATATAAGCATGTTACAATTGATATATGAGTGTTTAGGAATGATTTTGTGGGTAAATTTTGTGTTTGGTGAATAGCAATTCTTAGAAGCATTTGTTCTTGGATCTGAACTGCATACCTGCCAAGAATTCATACATTTGTATTGAGGCGCAGTAGCAATACTTAATTGCTAAACTTTGTTTTGAGTTCTGTTTTGCAAATCTGCTTTAGTACCATGACATGTAATAGCATAAAAGTATGTGTAATGTGTATATACAAGTATATGAATCTAATGTGAGCATGTTAGACTAGTATTAGCATGATTAAAGGAAGTATATAGCTTAAAATGGATTTAAGGACCTAAGAAATGAACTTATTGTGTATGTATGCCATATACATATTCTGAATTTACAAGCATGTTAACATGACTTAGAAATGCATGATTAAACCTTTAGATTGTGTTTATGTGATTAGAAAGGAAACATGAGCATGTTGAACCTATTAGCAAGCTTTGAATGTGAATATTGTCAGGATACCATGAGGACTAGAATCTGACATTTGTAATCATGATTGATGACACCCTTAGACCTACTCATGTAGTATAAACATATATATGCCATGCTCATGTATCATGTTGCGAGAAAAACGTAAACAAAGTATATTTTCAACTAAAGCGGTATTAGTTTCATATATGGGTTATGAATACTCGTACGCATACTTAATATGAGTGTTATAACTATCTTGTGTGTTTAGAAAGCAAGCATGCTAGACCTTGTGAATTCATGATCTTGAATGGCCCCAAATTGTTGAAATAACTAATTTAGAAATATGTTATAAAAGGGAACCTAGATGTACTTGAGAAGCATGAAAAGATCTTTAACATGACATATATACCATGTGTTAGATTGGTCAATTTTGACATGACGCAAGGCCACAACTCGATCTAGTTCGGCGGGGGGGACAAATAACATGGCCCATTCCTTAGGCTTCAGACAGTATGCAGTGCAAGGCCAGCATCACTACAACCGACTTCATTTTGGGTTTGATGTTTGACGCATGCCTATGTGATGACTTTAACTTGTATTATATGATCAACATGCTATGTAATGTGTTAAGGAACATGCCATATGATAGAAATAAAGGTTGTTCATAACTTTCAAATAATAAAACCAAAAGAATGTTTACATGATATCGAAACAAAGTTACATGCGTTGAACTTGTGGTGATGTATAAATGGATTTTGTATCATATGTGAGTACTTGAGTCATATCAAGCTTGATTAAACACTGTGTTAGCTAATGAACCTTATATACATATAATATGCTATAAATAGGATTCGAAAGGTTGAGTTATTAACGTGGATAAACTACGCTTAAGGCAAGTTTTTCTAAACCTATCTTATTACATTGTGCAAGCATCTTTGCATTCCTTATTCGGCGAATACCGTGAGCTTATCTCTTTTACAAGTTATATTGCTTTCTCGTTCAAATAAGCCATTAGGCTTAAACCATTGTGAAAACTATTATCCATGTGAACTTAGTATTATCCTTAAATATTGTGAAAATATATATGCCATTTGATTTGGCTAGATTATATGCATGTTTATAAAACTGTCCAAACCAATTGATTGGTGCAGAAATATGAAAACTGAGTTGAATAACCCTTATGGTAAGGTGATTGTATGTTGTTGGAAACCCCAACACATGAGTATATTATTACTGTAGTGTTATGCATAACGTGGAGTATTGTAGACTGATCCTCTATAATAATTGTTCTTTTGGGTTATCAGTTTAATATTGATGATTCTAGTAGATGTTCAATAGTCCTTAGTGACTACTTAGTATAAATTGTTTATCCAGTTGGACACCTTGATAGTCGTTGAATTCATATATATTTCTGTTGATTTATATTGAATTGTCATTCTTATTCCAAGAATTGTTGATATTTCTCATTCATGATGTTATTCTGACACTTTGAACTATCCTAGAAATAACCTTCGATATTTCAAACCTTGTGATATATGTATTCTACACCCTTGTTGTATATTACTTGCTGGGCAATTTGTGCTCATCCATGCTTATTTAAAACCTTTCAGTTAAGGTGGAACAGGGAGGTGTATCTGGTAAAGACATGGGCAAGGGCAAGGGCAAGGCTACCGACTAGCTTGTCCCTTTTATGTTTAAATTATTATGTTGATGTATTAAGACTAAGTTTAAACTTAAGTAGGATTATGTAATAAGTCTTTATTCGATATTATTATGTAATCCATTAAGTACTGTAGGTTGCGAGACTTGGGGGAATAATTATAATAAATTGTTGTATATTATTCTAAATTAGATCTTTCGTTGCAAATGTATGATTTTAGCTATTATGATAATATTTTTAGAAAGTGACGAACCGAATTCGGGTGACCAAGTGGAGGTCAGAATTTGGGGGCGTCATAGGTTGGTATCAAAGCTATACTTATAAACCTTAGGAACGAGACTCCTTAGACTATAACTTAAGAAAACTTAGAAGTTAGGAAAGGGGATAAAACTCATGTAGAGTTCTCCCTGAAAGATTTAGCGTGTTATGAAATGTAACTTTATTCTATACAATGAACTTATGTTTATTTAACATTCTGATGGAGTTGTTGCTTGTCTTGTCTTATGTTGGTGATTATAGGATGACTGACATAGGAGGACCTAGCCGAGTAGTTGAGGAGGAGCCGCGTGATATCCTCGTAGTCTATGAGGCACCCGTGATAGAGGAGCCTATATTAGTAGTTGTCCCTATTAGTGATGATGATGAGGAGGAGGAGATGGTGTCTCTACCTGAGGAGTCTGATCCGGAGGAGGAGCCTATGGAGGAGGAACCCATGGGGGAGGAAACCGAACCCATGGAGCACTCCGACGAGACTACTTTTGAGGATCGGATGCTAGGAGAGTATGAGGAGCATATTTTGGAATTAGGGAGTAGAGTCGAAGAGCTAGAGACTGAGACTCTTGGGAGGCAGCTAGTGATGCAGGAGATGGAGGTGGAAATTGCTCACCGTAAGGAGGCAGGGATCCAGATGGGTGCCTTGTTTCACCGGTCGGTGGCGAGGAACGTTGAGTTAGCAGGAAAATTAGAAGAATTGGAACAGAGGGTGTTGAGTGAGAAGACGGAGAAGGAGGCTCTCCGAACTCGGCTGGAGATGGAGGTGATGGATAGGATCCACTTTGAGGAGAAGTGGGAGGATTCTAATGACAGAGTGGGTGATCTTGAAGATGAGGTGCGATGCAAGAGGACGAAGATGAACAAGATGGGCTATGCTCTACGCATGACCATTGAGAGATTGATTGATGGGGTAAATCACTATCCCTCTGAGTAAGGACAGACCCGACATACCATAAGTCGGGATATGGTGGCACATATCACACAGAACGAGTATGAAAGTGTTGTGGAGTGTGGAATGTTAGATTGAGTCTAGAGGGAAAAGCTCAGTAGTATAGTAGTTTTATTTATGTGTTGTTAATATGTTATTGTAATCTCAATCTTTTTTGTAAGATGCGAGAGGATGGTAACCCCAAACTTTTGAAAAATGTTGGAGGGGTAGTAAGCTAGTGTTGTCCCCGTCTTTTGTGATTTTAGGGGATATGTGTTTTCATTTATAGCAGTATGCTAGAAAAGAACATGAATTGTAACCATTTGGCATATGAATATAAATGATCTTATTTCAGAAACGTGTTATAAACTTTTAGTTCTTTTCATTTGAGAAATGTCTAATATGATAGTTAGATAATAAGATGAAAATTTTGTGATGCAGAAAATGCCGCCCAGATGTAGAATACATGTCCCAGAAGAGTCTGTTAACGATGAGAGAGGTCCAGTATATCCTATACAGCGACTGGTAGATTTATTGGGAGAAGCTTTGAGGGGGAAGAAACGAACCTGTACCATCCGTTCCCCGAGCTATCCCAGTAACAACCTTCAAAGACTTTAAGAGTGTAGGACCCCCAGAATTCACTAGAACTACTAACCCGATAGTTGTGCAAACCTGGATCAAGGAGATCGAGAAGGCCTTCACTATAGCACACGTGGGTGAAGACCAGAAGACTGTATTTGCCACATACATGATGAGGGGCGAACATGGGAAAGGTTTACGACGCTGTTTTTCGAGAATTATTTTCCGAAGAGTATGAAAAATAGGATGGAAGTGAAGTTCATAGAATTGAAACAAGGAGATATGACGGTGGCACAATACGCTGCTAAGTTTAATGAACTAGCGCGATTTGCAGAGCACCAAGTTGGGGATAAAGAAAGGAAGGCGAGACGCTTTGAGCAAGGGTTGAAGCCGTGGTTGTACAATAAGGTATCAATCTTTCAGATTGATTCCTTTACGACTTTGTTGGAGAAGGCAGTCATTGCGGAAGGTGGCAGTGAGGCTTAAGTCTATATCATAAGGAAAAGAAGAATAAGAACACTGGTATTGAGCATCTTGGAGGAAGTAGTAGTGGAGGAAGTAATTCAGGAAAAAAGAAATGGGAAAACAACAACAACAATCACAACAGCAACAACCGAAACAATAACCAAGGGGGGAGTCACCAGGGAAATTTCAAGAGGAGGACTGAAACTTGTAACAAGTGCAGTTATTAACGTGGATAAACTACGCTTAAGGCAAGTTTTTCTAAACCTATCTTATTATATTGTGCAAGCATCTTTGCATTCCTTATTAGTCGTGATGTCTACACAGTCGAAGCTGAATCGTAGAATGCAGAACCACGACCTCAACAGATGTGCTCACAACGCCAAGACAGAATCGTAGAGCTAATACGATTCTCAACAAATGAGCACTCCCAGAATATCCAAAGGAACCAAGCCTCTGGTTGGCACTGCAAGGATACATCCCATTTGAAGGAAACCAGAGAGCACTCAACGAATGGCATGCAAGCTAACCGAAGATCTAAGCACCAACCCAATAAGCATTCAGATTGAGTTGGGAAGCCATTCGAGATGAAGTCTTCCACAAGCTGATTAGAAGAAGACTTCAGTAACTGACTGAGGAAAGTCAGCAAGTGCAGTAGTTGTCATGTGATAAGATGACAACGATCTTGGAAGTATTCAGGATCGTAGTATTTGCCAAACAAAGAAAGAACTAATGGAGTGCATACAGAGATACTGGACAGCTTCTGAAGAACAAGGCTAAAGTGATTAAGCATTGGGTCAGTCCATTGATGATAAGTGAACGGGAGATCACAAGGAAAAAGCGAGCTGGACACGCCACACATCTGAAGTGTATTGCTATTCAGAAGGGGCCAGAACAAAGAAGTCAAGCCATCAATTTCTGAGAACTATCAAGGTAAATAGAAGTGTTGAAGCACTGCATAAAAGAAGGAAGAGGTGTTCTACATTGAAGATCCAATCAACACTCTTTAAGATCGTAGTGTTGTCTCTACCAGTCAACAAGACACTATGATCTGGTCCAAGAAGACTTGCATCAGCATCGTAGAGTTCGAACAACTGAAGATTAAAGCATTAGCAACGGTTCAATCTGAAGGTTGATATTCAGACAAGAGCTTATTGAGAGCATCGAAGACACAGATTAAACAAACAACTCAGGGTAATCTTTTATAATTTTATCTTCGAGTTCCCATGTAACTTCTTCAGCATTGTGGTTCCTCCATATCACCTTCACATAAGGTATCACTTTGTTCCTGAGCACTTGTTCTTTCCTGTCGACTATCTGGATAGGAACCTCTTCATAAGACAAATCTTTCTCGGACTGCAATGGTTCGTACTCGATCACGTGTTTGTAGTCGGGTTTATACAGTCATAACACCGAAATGTGAAAAACATTGTGAATGTTTTCCAACTCTGGAGGTAGAGCTACCTCGTAAGCCACTTCTCCCATTCGCAGCACTTCAAAGGGTCCAATAAACCTCGGGCTTAGCTTTCCCTTTTTACCGAAATGAATTTTCCCCTTCCAAGGAGAAACATTTAGAAATACGAAAGTTCCTACGTCGAATGCACGATCTTGTCTGTGTTGATCAGCATACTTTTTTCTGTCTATCTTGAGGTGCTACCAATCTTGTCCTGATGAGTTTGACAATCTCAGTAGTTTGTTGTACCAGTTCTGATCCTAACAGCTGGGGTTCAACGACTTCATCCCAGCATAGTGGAGTTCTATACTTTCTGCCGTATAATGCCTCGTAAGGTGGCATGCCGATGCTTGCGTGGTAACTATTGTTATAGGCAAATTCCACCAACGGTAAATGTTCTTCCCAGCTTCCTTTAAAGTCCATGATGCATGTTCTCAACATATCTTCCAATGTCTGGATTGTTCATTCGCTTTGGCCATCTGTTTGTGGATGATAAGCCATACTTATTCGCAATTGTGTCCCCATGCATTCTTGTAGTCTCTTCCAGAAATTTGACGTGAATCGCGGATCTCTATTAGACACAGTTGATACTGGCACTCCGTGCCTCGAAACGATTTCTTTAATGTACAATCTTGCCAACTGATCAAGATTGAATCTAATCTTTATTGGTAGAAAGTGCGCTGATTTCGTCAGTCTGTTCACTATCACCCAAATCGCATTGCATCCTCTCTGAGTAGTTGGAAGACCCACCACAAAATCCATCGTGATGTGTTCCCACTTCCATTCCGGTATTTCCAACGGTTGAAGTAATCCGCTGGGTCTTTGATGTTCGGCTTTTACTCTTTGACATGTCAAGCATTTCACTACGCATTCTGCAACGTCCCTTTTTATATTCGGGCACCAAAAATATCGGCGCAAATCTTGATACATTTTCTTGTTTCCTGGATGAATTGAATATCTTGAGCTATGAGCTTCGGTCAAAATTTCTTCTGTCAGCTCTGGTGTTGCTGGAACCCAGATTCTTCCCTCAAACCGTAGTAGTCCTTCGATATCGATATTGTATTTTACATCACTACCCTCAATCAGATTCTCTTTGATTTTCCCACACTTTTCATCTTGTAATTGAGCATCCTTCAGTTTGTCCACTAAAGTTGGACCAGTTTCTATCTGGAATAGTTGTTCGTCAGATTCTTTTGGAAATTTGATTTCCAACTCCAGTTTTGTCATTGCTGAAATGAGCTCCTCCTAAGTTGTTATTAGCATCAACTTTTCCCGACCTTTCCTGCTTAAAGCATTTGCAACCACATTCGCTTTGCCCGGATGATAAAAGATCTCACAATCGTAATCTTTTATCAATTCCATCCACCTTCTTTGACGCATGTCAAATCCTTTTGAGTGAAAATCCAGGTTTACCTTTTCTATCTCCATAATCCAGGTTTGTGCTTCTACTGGATTCATGGACCCACGGAATTCAGGTGGTCCAACTGCTTTGAAATCCTTAAACGTTGTACCATGGTTTTGTGGTTGATTTTGCAACGCTCCTGTCAGTAGTGTCACTAGTTGTTGAACGGGGTTACCATCAACATTGTCGTTATTGGTTCCTTCAGTGGTTCTCTGTCGTGGTGGTTGACGTCTGGGAGGCATTTTCTTTTAAAATACATTCATTAGATTATTATTCAACTCTTTTAAGAAATTTCTACTTAACTTGCCTCCAAAAGAAATAACCACATAACACTTTGAATAAAGTAACAACTTTTATTTATTCATAACCTTTTTGAAACATAAAACAATAGCATCACTGCTATTTACATTACTTTCCTGAACTACAAAAGTTTCAGGACAACTTCATAGTCATATCCCATAGGTTGCACAACACTTGGGATTTACAATTTATTTAACCTTTTACTCATCGTACAACAACTACGATGTTCTATTAAGATACTTCTTAGCCCTATCACGTTCTTCCTCCATGACCCGGAACATTGTTCTACGATCTAATACATATGATGGCAGCGTCTCGAACTGAATCGGATATCCCATGACCCGATCTTGAGCTCGATTAATTGCGGTGTTAAATACTTTATCCATCTCTTTCATCTTCATCCTCTTCGCCTGTGAGTTCCTTACTACTCTTCCAGTTCGTTGATAAGCTTCCTCGTATGCATCTTTAGCTCTCGCCCTCTTGGTAGCTTCTTCCTTCAGCTTGTTCTTCAGTTCAACGACCACCTCGATCAATTGTTCTTTTTCTCCTTTGGTCTGTACTAGTTTTTCCTCTGCGTTTGTCAGTCGTTCCTCACGATCCTGGATCTCGTCGTCTTTTTGTGTCATTGCGGTCTGTTGTTCAGCTACTATCTCCTGCAACTCCTCAATCAGTATCCTCGAAGTTCCACGTTACGGTTGTGAGACTTCATCGTATATATCTGACGACCATCGAGGTTAGTGGAGTCTCCTCCTCCTCGTCCTCGTCATCCTCATCCTCCTGTGGTAACTCAATGGGATACTCCTCATCCGTTTCCACGTCATCATCCTTATCTTCAACTACTGTGACCAACGGGGCTGACTCCCGTGGCAGTAGTTGTTCCCAAACTACCTCAATGTCGTGAGGCTCCTCCTCTATAGGCATTTGAGGTCCCTCCTCCCTAGCCTGACTGGATTCTCCGACATTAGTCATCCTGACAACAAAGTTTTAAAGTTTTAATTATTAATCATTACTACTCGACACTCACGAGTACATAAACTATAAACACATAAGCACATAAGTGTTTTATTACTTCTTCCTTAAAACTCGATAAGAGTTAATCACCACTATCTTTTCAAAGGTTACTTCCTAAGGCTTTTCCCCACCTAAGGTTCATAACCTAAAGTTTTGATACCAACCTGTGACACCCCCAAATCCTGGTACTTCATTTCCTCAAGATTTGGTGTTCACTTAACCAAAACATTCATTTCTAACTACCCAATCTTAATAAAATTGAATAATAAAGACCTGCCCATACAGGATTAAACTTAGATAAAAATCTCCCAGGTTATCTAACCTTTAATTACAATCATTCAAATGCGGAAATTAAATTATTACATCATTCAAAAGTCTATAACGATAAAATAAAATTACAAGTCTTCAACACTTGTTCATTTTTCCCTTTCATTTGCTAGTGGTCGATTCATTGACCTTCTCAACCTTAGCTGCAATAAGTATATAATATGCAAGAGTGAGTAAACAAGGCTCACTTGAAATAAGAATAAATACTTTACAACATTACAACCTTTGCCAGAAATAGGTTCAATAGAACTGAATGATAGTTTCTATTAACATTTTTAAACATACTACTGAGGGTCTAATGACCACGAATCATGTCCACAGTTATAAGTAATCTTTCAACTTTAACTTTAATTGATCCATAAGACTATAAGGACTCCACGTGCACTTAGGGGATCAACCCTTCGTACAATGTATTGTGCACAACCATTTCAACGCTAAGCGTAAACCTCTAATAAAAGAGTTGTTCATCTCAGTATTTAGAATACAAGTCCGAACCAAAGTAAGTTTGGTTTGGATACATTACAGGGTAATTTAGAATTTAACGGTCATCAACTAACGATTAGTTGAATACAAAAGAACTAACTGTATGCTATGGAATAATCATAACTGAATCGATATTTGTAAATTAATATCATGCTTTAGGAATAATCTAATAGCATAAACATTGAATAATCAAAACATAATTTGCTTTGAACAATATTAAATCAAAGTTATTTATAATTAGATACCAAGCATGCATAATGAATAGTAATTTGAACGATAAAGTTGTTCAACACTAGAATATTAAAATATAGCGATTTACATGCTAAATAACAAGTTACATATAAAAGAAACTTACTCAATACTAAATATACGATTTAGAATACTTGCATCCCTATGAACAATTAGATACAAGAGCTTTCTCAATAATAACTCATCTAGCTCTACGAAACTGCAGAGTTAGCCACTTGTATAATTGAATTTGAACTAAAAACAATAATGTACTCAACGAAATTGAACTTGCATAATGAAGTTTTAGAGTTAGAAAACTTGCATAAACAACTAACTCAATGAAAGTATGGAGTTAGAAAACTTGCTCAAAAGAGTTTAAATATTCGCACAATTATAAAAGTAGAGTTAGAGAACTTGCATAAACAACTAGCTCAATGAAAGTATGGTGTGACGCCCCCAAAATCAGGTATACATCACCCATCTCGAGTCGCCAGATACATGGTACAGAATTCAAATACAACTTAATAATACAACTGTCGTGTACAATACGACAAAACATAAACTGTGAGTTTGAATACAAATATTGTCTACTAGAGAGTATAAAAACTCAAAAGGAGTCCTCATTACATTTATTATCACACTATTTCACGTGAATAGTGAGGACTACTAATGCAAACATCCGGACCAATCACTCTGTTCCCCACTAGTCCCATTCGTTCTCATTTCAAGAGAAAGCGGTGAAAGAAAGGGTGAGCTCAACTAGCTCGATGAAGAAATATTATGACTAAGATAATGCGAGAATAAATTATCGTTAGCCTTCAACGCAAGTTAAACCGATACAATATAACAAACATCAAGTTTAATTGCAGCGGAAGAAGCAATCCATTAAAAGAGTCAAGTAGAACATAATGTCTAATATCTCATCTAGATTAAAAGTCCATCGTTGATATTTTATTCCTGTACAACTCATCAACAGTTCTTTGTTATACTCAAGACAAATAGAACTTTCATCACTTGTCTTCACCTGAACCACCAAAGATGTTAGTTAAATTTACAATTCATATTTATAATAATGTGAATTAACAGTTCCTTCTTGCCACAAAGGCTTAATAGAACGTTTACTCAATATCCTTACCCCAAAGGCTGAAGATATTCAAATGTAATAACAATGATCATACCAATCAGTTGTCTATCTTTGCACTACGGGCCAAAGATATTCAACTATAAAACCAATGGTCATGATTATACCAATCAATTTCCTGTCAGTGCACTACGACCAAAGAAATTCAACTGTTAACTAATGGTCATGATCCTGCCAATCACATCATTGAATTATACATGCACTACAGCCAAGGATATTCGTTAGTATCACTAGTGGTCATGATCATGTCATACACCTGTCCATCTTCGCACTACGGGTCAAAGCTATCAAACAACTTATCATCTTTGCACTACAGGCCAAAGACATACAACTGTAAAACCAATAACCAACAGTATAATAAAGAATGGAATAATAAAAGAATTTCACCATGTATGCGATACGTTGGCGATGATGAGATTATTCCAACATAATAATAAAGAATGGAATAATAAAAGAATTTCACCATGTATGCAATTACTTCACATGTATAAAGTTATTCCAACATAATAATAAAGAATGGAATAATAAAAGAATTTCACCATGTATGCAGTACTTCGCATATACAAGTTATTCCAACATAATAATAAAGAATGGAATAACAGAAGAATTTCACCATGCGTGCGTAATCCGCACAGACAGGTTATTCAAACAAAATAATAAATAATGGAACCAGTCGTGCGTAATCGCATGCAGGCGTGATATTCCAACGTAATAAATAAGAATGGAATAACAACAGAATTCAACATGCATGCGATAGATCGCACAGACAGGTTATTCCAATATAATAATAAATAATGGAACCAGGTCATGCGTAAACACATAGACAGGATATTCCGACAGAATAATAAACAATGGAACCAGTCCTAGTATAAACGCACGCATGTGATATATTTTGTGAGAATAATAAATAATGGAACCAATCCAGCATAAATGCACAGACAGGATATTCCGACAGAATAATAAAGAACGGAATATTAAAAGAATTTCACCATGTATGCGGTACTTCGCATAAATAGGTTATTCCAACAGAATAATAAGAATGGAATAACAGAAGAATTTCACCATGTATGTCGTACTTTGCATAGACAGGTTATTCCAACATAATAATAAAGAATGGAATAACAGGAGAATTTCACCAAGTATAGGGTATCCCGCGTATACAGGTTATTCCAACAGAATAATAAAGAATGGAATAACAGAAGTTCTCTTCATGAATAAGAAAGAAAGAATATGTAGCGCCCCCAAATCCGGGTATCTTCCAACCCGACAGATGGTGTTATACTGTACAACATTCATACATTCATTCAATTGAAAAGTCTCAAAGAACGAACATAACTTCTATATATTTAAAGTAATATTTATATTTCCCAGGTTCTATACCCATTATAAATGTTCTTTGTCATAATATCAGTTACATTACAACAATAAACCTATACTATTACAAGACAGCTTAGTAATCTGCCTTAGCTTTACCCTTATCCTTTTTCGATCCTTCGGGACATTTAATCTTAGCTATATTCATATGGTTCAAGCAAGAGTGAGCATAACTAGCTCATCAAGTATAACAATTTAATAACAACATGCTTGACACATACAAATCGTATATCTTCAATAACTGAACAATAGTTATGAAGTACTATTGATAATTCAAAATAGCACTTCATCTTTTCTTTCAAAATGTTTTACAATAACAACAGTATTTAGTAAAACATTCACTCCCATCAGAGACCTCGAGTATTCATTCTTGATTGGAAAAGGACAACCCGGAAGCAACTCCGTAAGCCCGATATTACTTACGAGCAATTCTAGGTGATCAGCCTATTATACTCTATGTTGATCAACACTACATCCATTAAACGTATGCACGTTTAAGCATTTGGCAACCTCACGTGCTCGCTGCTTTCCCGACAAAACATTTGTTTAACATTTCAGTCTTCTTTTGAAAACCATAGCAAGTAGTTGACAAAAGATAGCAACATTTTGATAATACATGAATAGATTATCACTACATCAAGTCTAGCCAAAGGAATTGGCTTAAACTTCAACATACCTCAATTCATACGAAAGAATACATGAACCTCAAAAACTTGTTCAGATTGAACTGAGACAAGAGTTAGAATACTTGCCTTTAGCGTCTGCTACGGTATATTAACTTTAAGTTCAAGTCGTTCAAGTCTCTACAATATATGATCACATAATGCCTTACATTAGGTCACATATAATCAAGTATGTATATGACTATATCATACCCTTCATTTCAATCTAATTGTGTATTAGATTCATTTACTATTCTTTCCGGTTTATCATTATGCTTGCATTATATTTGACTAGGTTATCTCAACCTTTATACAACATCCTTAAGGTTTAACAATGTTACATTACATTCCTTAAATTGTGTTTACTTCCTTTTCTTTTCTTTGTACTTAGAAACATTCATTACTGTGACGAACGAGATTTTGTAAATTAAATTTTTATATTTATTGAATTAAATAAATATTTTTCAATGATTTAATTATTGGATTAAATAATTAATTGATGCAATTGTGGTAGAACAATTTAATTATATGTGTTACATTTATTAAATTAATGTAGAGAATAATTATTATTCAAATATGTAATTATGTGAGCTTATTGAATTAAATGAAATATTTAATTAAGCATGATGTTATTTAATTATTAATTAGAGAGTTAATAATTTGACATTATTTATTAATGAGAAAATTAATTATGTGACTATGTGAATTTATAAGAAATTATTATATTTATTTAAAGTAAATTAAATAAAATATTGGATCTATTTTATAAGGAGTGTGACATTAATTAAACTATAGTATAAGAAGTTTATCAAATTAAATGAGAATAAATTATATTAAAGGTTGCCAAACAAGGCACTAAAGGGAGTTAAAGCGATTACCACTATTAGAGTAAGAATCCATTATCTATACGCCACTTGGCTTAATTATTATACGTCTTCTCTTTATTTCTTTATTCATTATTTGCCTAAGTCTAGAGATACAGAGAGAGAGATTGAGAAATTCAAGAGAGAGTTCAGAGGATTTTGTGAGAACTCAGTGATTGAAGAAAGAATCTAAGCCTACATATATATACTTTATTCTCAGGGTAATCTCTCCCTCCCAAATTCCTTTTTCACGACAGTTAGTTTTTATATGAAAATGGCTTTTAAAGTTTTTGGTTTAACCTCTGTAATTGGGTTAGGAGTAATGATTATGGGTTGTATGTGTGTTATGACATATCAAATCGTGTTTAATTATATATATTATGTAAACCATATCATCAAATTCATGAAAACATGTGGTATATAATTTCTGCAAAATTACAGAGTATGGGTTTTGGCCTTATGGCCTTATACGTGATATTTTATGTATTGATCGTACATTATCCCTAAATTTTACACTCGTATGTTGTTATGCATGTTGATATGAAGAGACCAAAGTTTAAATAAACGGATTCAGTATTCTAACGAATCCGTAGTGTCAATTTTCATGTATTATTTTCAAAACCTTCATGAACATCAAAGTCAGTGAAATTCACATGCCTTAAATCTATTATTAAGTGTTTAAATTGGTTAATGTCAGTATATAAATGTTGGGTTATGTTTATACATGAATTATTAAAATGTGGGTATGTTAATTTAGTGAAATTAATGATTATTTAGTGTCCTTTTCGTTGAACTCTGTGTTCTTCGCGAACTGGGAATCGAAGTCTAGAGTCTCGCGTCGCGGTGCCAACTCCAGAATCAAGTCCACACATGCCATGCTACCGTCGCGTGATGCCATGACTTGAGCCATATACGGCCGCATAAGCCATGTGATAAGTATGTCCGTAACCATAATAGCATACATATCAAAATCAGTCATATAGATCATGATAATAAAGAAATTCCTACCACTCGAAAAGTTCAAGAATGAGATTTTTAAAATGTTCTAACAATGTGTTAGTGGATTAATGTAATGAACATGTAAACATGTTAGAAGAATAATGTGATGATAAAATAATTGTATAACATGTAAAATAACATAATTACATGTGGATTGAATTATTGAATACATAATTAGATTATTATTCATGAAGTGATATTACGTGACAGTAAATGTGATAAATTGACTAAGTATAGTCAATAATTAAAGTTGATAAAGAGAAAGAGTTTATGATGATTAGTTAAGTTATAATTAACTGGTATTGTGAATGTGAATGGTATATAGGATTAATTCAAAGAACGTGCTTAGTTAAAGTATAATCTACGCACGAGGCAAGTTTCCTAACCCTACTTGTCATTATTGTTCAAGTTTATTATTTACCTCGAGTAAATTATCATGACTATTATTCAAGTTCAAATGTTATATTAAAGATTGATTATCTTTTCAAAGCATGATTCAGTTATGCAATAATTGTTCTATTGTATACTTCCTGAGATTATTATTCAATTTGAATATCATTATTATTGAACCTTATTAGACTAGCGAACCCTTATTGATTCGACTAGTCCATAGTTGATGAGCGTTCTAAATTTCAGAACCCTTGATGAATTATCCAAACCAAACTTCCTTTGGTGCGGACTTGAATGTCAAACTCGGATGAACAACCTCAAGCAAAGGGATTTACTTATCGCTGCGTTAGCATTAAGATATTGTGCACAATGATGGTACTAAGGGTGATCCCCTAAGTGAGTAGAAAGGTCCATAGTCTTATGGTGATCATTAAAGGTTTCAAGTATAACCCTTGATAACCTAGGACATAGTTCAAGGTCTTATGATCCTCAGAATTCTTTTGATTCTTGTTATTCATTCTTGATTCAAAAGTTGAGCTTTTATTCAGATGTCTTTGATTTACTCGCATGTTATTATACTGTTATTTCATTATTATACTTGTGGGCAATAGTGCTCACTCTTGCTTAATAATAACATTGCAGTTAAGAACGAATGAACTGATGAACCTTCCACTAGTAAGGGCAAGGGCAAAGTTAGCAAATGATGAAGACTTGTTATTTTATTTGATGATGTATTTATGTTAGACTTGAGTTAATGATGTTGTTTAAGACTTATTATTTATATTTCCGTACTGATGTTTAAGGTTAGTTCAACCTGGGATGATGTTTATTATTCGGATGTTGTAACCCCATAAGGGGAAGATTTTATTTCTATCTATTGCATGGTTTGCATTTATTATGGGTAGATAGTTAGATGATATTTGTACAGTGAACACCAAATCCCGTGCAATTGAAGTACCCGGATTTGGGGGTGTCATAATTACTATTTTTGTTCTGAGACTGGCGTTGCGGCGCCAGCTTTAGGCTTACATCTCGCGCTGCGGCGCGAGCTTATTATATCTCTGTCCCGGACTTGGCCGCACATGAAGTTCTTATTAATGGGCAATATTGCCTTTACCACACTCTAGAGGATTTTGTTATCAGACATGGTAAATACAATTTTCACATAATGTACTAAGATTATTTGCATGTGAACTCTTGCGAGAGGCTCGAACAACGTTCCGCTATGATGCGGGTCATTTTTCCTAGGGTTGGCGCCGCGGTGCCAACTCTATGCACCAGAAACCAAATTCAGTTTGTGAATTTTGTGAACTTCCCAGACGCATAACTTCTTCGTTATAAGTCCAAATTGGCTCGTTCAAAAGCCTACGATTCACAAATTACGCAATCTACATGATCATTCAAGAATTTTATCTATTGACTTCGTTTGCTAAAAATTCACCTATTGGTTCATTTTTAACGAAAACGATAAACGTTCGTGAACGTTCAACGCTCGCTTCTTCGTTCTAAGTCGCAATACAGTCATTTTCGAGTCCGCAACTCTTAAATGACAAATATGACTTGTCTCTATTGGAAAACAATGGTTTCGTGATCAAACACAAAATTTGACTTCCATTCCGAGAATTTTACGAATTCGACGTTTATCGTCCAATCATGCAAATTCCGGCAATTCTTCATTCTTATGATTTGTTCAACATTACAAATGAACTTCATTCATCATGTGAACATCTTAACATACTTAATACAACAACTTATATTCATTGTTGGATTTTGGACTTATTCTTCAAGAGCTTATAACTTGTCAATTTATAAACTACTTAAGATTTGATTATTCATGGCTTATGACAATTAGAGTTTCTTAATCATCATACTTTACATGTTTTTCACATATAACTTTATTAAGGTATATATGATACATATAATCATATAAGTTCTTAATTCACTTTTCTTACTAAACTCATCACACGTTCATATTATCATACTTATCATTCAAGGTTAACTTATAATAAGTTTATAACTTTTATAAGTTCAAATGACTTATTGCCAACTTATGTGGCTTAAGTTCATCACTAACACATTCTTCTTACTTTTTATCATTCATATTCCTCAATCCAAACTTTTCTTATCAACCTATATGATAGAGATAGAAGATAATTGGAGAAGAGGTCTTACTCTTGAAGTCTTTGATAAGTAGCTTCTTCTTCTTCTTGGCTTATGGAAGTTAACTTATGATAGCTTATTTTCTCTAACAATTAAGCACTTTATAATTGTTTAATTGTTTGAACAATTGTTAAATGGCTAGCAAGGCTCTTCTAGTTATAGACTTTCCAAGGTTAGGGTAGTTTAGTCTTTAAATCATCCCACCTCCTTTAGCCACCTCCTTACTATTCATTAATTGCTAGCTCTCATCTTATCCTTTGCTTGACCACTACCCATTTAACTTGGTCACCACTTATCTTGATCACCACTTATCTTGGTCATCACTTATCTTGATCACCACTTATCTTAGTCATCACACATTAACCATATTAATATGGTTTTTCCCCATGGGTCTATTAACTCATGGATTCTAGCTTGGGCTTGGATTAATAAATCATTGGGCTTTACATTAACAAACACTAGCTTGCTTATTAATTCAATAGTTGGGCCTTAACCTTAATTGACTTGGGCTTTATACAAAAATCCTAGCCAATCTTTACAAGTCCATTAATATTTTATAATACATACACATATAGTTGATGCATTATTCTGTATTCTAATTCATATAGAATTTATATACGGTATTTCATCCTTCATACAACTCGTATAATACCTAGTATTATACTCATTTTCATTACTCCGTACAATACCAAGTATCATACAATTATTACTTATTCCTTAACACTTCGCTTTACTTAACGTTTATAAATTAAGTCCACAAGCGAATAATTACATTTTCCATAACTAGATTTTTATTACATAATCCATCATTACCTTGTTATTCCATCATTACGTTTTTGGGAAAATTTCTTGGAAAACTTTTATTTTCGTCTTGGAAATTCAAACACTTTAATTCATCCACGTAGCTCAAATACTACGACATTCTAACATCAATAGGTTATACAATGACAACCGTCTTGATAACACAAGGAATAAGATTTTATTATTATTTAATTTAATAAAATCATTTTACAATAAGATCTGAATTTCTCGGTCGTTATAGAATACCCCTTACGAGTACAACAAATAATATCCCCTACCTTGGAAAATTTGAATACTGAAGTAGTGAAGTAGCAGAATACTTTTCTTCTTTCTCTCTATAGTTTCTCTCTCTAGAGTTTCAGTGAATTCGTAAGAAATAATGAAGGAATGAGCTTCTATTTATAGGAGAATGGACTGAATAGTAACTAATTCATGAACGGTCCAGATTGATTTACTTTTAATCGGACGACCTATATTTAAAGCAAAATTTTTTAAATAAAATATAATATATTCTATTTATAATCTAATAAAATGAATAACTTTATAAAAGTATTCTGTTTTATATAAAAAAAATTTACTATACAAAACACTATGCAGGCACTATGCCACACTATGCATAATAAAATATAATATATTCTATTTATAGAATAACATTATAAAAGTATTCTATTTTATATAAAAAGATTTTACTATGCAAAACACTATGCATAATAGAATATAATATATTCTATTTATAGAATAACTTTATAAAAGTATTCTGCTTTTATATAAAAAGCTTTTACATTTTATTACATTAATAATACCAATAGAATAAAACTTATCACCTTTATTATAATTTCAACCAACTGATTCAAAAAATTAGCACATCTCTTCATGGAATAATATTGTACTCAAAATGATTTGGACCAAAAGAAATATATTTTTCGGGTGAATAGTACCCCGTGAATAGTACTTCAGGAATAGTATCCTGTGAATAGTACCCCGACACAAAAAGTGTCCCAAATACCCGAGTGAACAATACTAGAGTGAATAGTAATCGGGTGAATAGTAACTCATGAATAGTAACTCGTGAATAGTACTCTGACATGAAAAATATCCCAAATACCCGAGTGAATAATATTCGGGTGAATAGTAACTCGTGAAGAGTACTCCGACACAAAAAGTATCCCAAATACTCGAGTGAACAATACTATAGTGAATAGTAACCGGGTATTTTATGACAACTTGTCTAGTTTAAAAAAAAATTCATATATCACCCTTAACTTTAAACTTTTATCAATTTAACTATTTACCAAAATAGAAAAATTGAATACTTTTATTTCATATAATTCAGTGGTCTCACAATCTCCCTCCTTATGAAATTTCCCTCGAATTTACGTGACGATTGATATTCAAGAGATGAGAATACCTTGCTTTCTTTTCGGATTGTACCTTCCCGGTAATTTCCTCTCTATCATGATTTTCAATTTCTCATCTCCTGTATTTCAAATATCATTCTAGAATATAGTTTCAAAATAAGGTTAATTGACATACCATATAATACCCCTATATTCTGACCGACCAATTAAATAACAAATAAACTTAGGTAGGTCATACTAGCGAAGGAATTCCCCGTCTCTCCCCTCCTAGTTCTTGTCTCACATCTCAGCCAGGGATCATATCCCTAAGCTTTGATACCAACTGTGACGTCCCCAAAATATAGGTATACATCACCCATCTTGGGTCGCCAGATACATGGTACAGAATTCAAATACAACTTAATAATACAACTGTCGTGTACAATACGACAAAACATAAACTGTGAGTTTGAATACAAATATTGTCTACTAGAGAGTATAAAAACTCAAAAAGGAGTCATCATTACATTTATTATCACACTATTTCACAGAATAGTGAGGACTACTAATGCAAACATCTGGACCATCACTCTGTTCCCCGACTAGTCCCAGCTACGTTCTCATTTCCTGAAGAGAACAGTGAAAGAAAGGGTGAGCTCAACTAGCCCAGTAAAAAATATTATGACTAAGATAATGCAGAATAAATTATCGTTAGCCTTCAACGGTGTTAAACTGATACAATATAACAAACATCAAGTTTAATTGCAGCGGAACAAGCAATCCATTAAAAGAGTCAAGTAGAACATAATGTCTAATATCTCATCTAGATTAAAAGTCCATCGTTGATATTTTATTCCTGTACAACTCATCAACAGTTCTTTGTTATACTCAAGACAAATAGAACTTTCATCACTTGTCTTCACCTGAACCACCAAAGATGTTAGTTAAATTCAGAATTCATATTTATAATAATGTGAATTAACAATTCCTTCTTGCCACAAAGGCTTAATAGAACGTTTACTCAATATTCTTACCCCAAAGGCTGAAGATATTCAAATGTAATAACAATGATCATACCAATCAGTTGTCTATCTTTGCACTACGGGCCAAAGATATTCAACTATAAAACCAATGGTCATGATCATACCAATCAATTGCATGTCAGTGCACTACGGCCAAAGACATTCAACTGTTAACTAATGGTCATGATCCTGCCAATCACATCATTGAATTATACATGCACTACGGCCAAGGATATTCGTTAGTATCACTAGTGGTTATGATCATGTCATACACCTGTCCATCTTCGCACTTCGGGTCAACGCTATCAAACAACATATCATCTTTGCACTACAGGCCAAAGATATTCAATAACATATCATCTTTGCACTTCTGGATCAAAGACATACAATCAGAAACCAATAACCATGCGCGTAAATCCGTATGAAGATGGAGTTATTCAAACAGAATAATAAATAATGGAACCAGGTAATGCGTAATCGCACAGAAAGGATATTCCAACAAAATAAATAAGAATGGAATAACAACAGAATTCACCATGCATGCGATAGATCGCACAAACAGGTTATTCCAACAGAATAATAAATAATGGAACCAGGTCATGCGTAAACACACAGACAGGATATTCTGACAGAATAATAAATAATGGAACCAGGTCCGGTGTAAACGCCAGACAGGATATTTTGACAGAATAATAAATAATGGAACTAGGTCCGGCGTAAACGCATTGCGGGCGTGATATTTAAATGAGAATAATAAAGAACGGAATATTAGAAGAATTTCACCATGTATGCGGTATTTCGCATAAACAGGTTATTCCAACAGAATAATAAGAATGGAATAACAGAAGAATTTCACCATGTATGTCGTACTTTACATAGACAGGTTATTCCAACATAATAATAAAGAATGGAATAATGTATATATCACCAAGTATAGGTATATCCTGCGTATCAAAAGTTATTCCAATCAATAATAAAGAATGGAATAATGAAGTTCTCTTCATGAATAAGAAAGAAAGAATACCCTTCTACAGTCTTTGTGACGAATGAGATTTTTGTAATTTAATTTTAATATTTATTGAGTAAATAAATATTTTCGATGATTTAATTATTAGATTAAATAATTAATTGATGCGATTGTGGTAGATTAATTTAATTATATGTGTTACATTTATTAAATTAATGTGGAAAATTTTATTATCGAAGTATGTCATTATGTGAGCTTATTGTATTAAAAGAAATATTTAATAAGCCTAATGTTATTTTAATTAATTTAATTATTAATTAGAGAGTTAATAATTTGACATTATTTATTAATGAGAAATTTAATTATGGGACTATGTGAATTTATGAGAAATTATTATATTTTATTTAAAGTAAATTAAATAAGATATTGATTTATTTTATATAGGAGTGTGACATTATTTAAACTATAGTATAAGAGGTTTTATTAAATTAATTGGGTATAAGCATGGCTTTAGTGGGAGTTGAGGGAAGTTACCCATGACTGGGTAACTGACCACTTCTGCGTCTGTTCTTCTCCTTTAATTATCAGACGTCTTCTTTTTATTATTATTATTCTAAGTCTGGAAAAGCAGAGAGGGAGAGAGTTTGAGAATTTTCAGATAAAATTGAGAAATTTTGAGAGAGATTGGGAGTACTGTGATTGAAGTATATAGAAATTGTCATCCTTGTTCATCTACGCTTTGGGTAATTCTCTCCAACCCAATTCTCATATTTTACGTCAGTTAGTTTTATGAAAATGGCTTTCATTCAAGTTCTGTGGAATTTCTGTAAATTGGGAAATTGGGTTAGGGATATATGTAATAATTCGAGTAGCATAACATGTTTTATATATATTTTATATGATTCCATATCATAAGTTTCAGTATATGATGACTTGCTATTTCAAAAATTTACAAAGTTTGGGTTTTGGCCATATAGCCCTTATACATAACTTTAATATGTCAACCATAAATGGTTTTGTAAAATTTATACTTGTATATGATTAGGCATGTTAAAACGAAGTAAATGAAACTTGAATGGTTGGATTTGGCCTTATAACGAATCCGTAGTATTAAATTTTCATGTTTTGTTTTCAAAACCTTCAAGAACATCAAGACAGTGAAAATCGCATGCTTTAATTCTGTAATTAAGCGTTTAAATTAGTTAAAATCATTCTATAGATGTTGAGTAATGTTTATATACGAATTCTAACATGTGGGTATGATTAAATCCGTGTAGTAAAATTTAATTGGAGTTTTTTTGTCGTGTTACGCAATTTTTGCAATTGCAGAAACGATTTGTTCATTCACCGCGTGCCTTGGCCTTGATCTCAAGACTTATGTCCCAAATGGCCAATACGTCCGTCATCATAGTGGGGTCTCAAGTTACGGTATACACTGGCAGCATGAAACGAAGTTTAAGTACAAAAGTGGCGTACATATTTTCCTCTCCGAAAGTTCGTAAAAGCGAAAATTTTAAAGTGGTAAAGTCCATGAATGTGATGTTAACTTAATGTAATGAACATAAAATTATGTTATAAGTATAATGAGATGTTAAAATAGATACTTAGCATGTAAATAACATAATTACATGTGGATTGAATTATTGATTACATAATTAAATTATTATTCATGAAGTGATATTATGTGACAGTAAATGTGATAATTTGACTAAGTATAGTCATAACCAAAGTTTAGACAAAAGAATGATCATTGATGATTAGTTAAGTTATAATTAACTGGTATTGTGAATATGAATGGTATGTAGGATTAAATTCAAAGAACGAGTTTAGTTAAAGTGTAATCTACGCACGAGGCAAGTTTCCTAACCCTACTTGTCATTATTGTTCAAGTTTATTAGTTACCTCGAGTAAATTATCATTATTATTATTCAAGTTCAAATGTTATATTAAAAATTGATTATCTTTTCAAAGCATGATTCAGTTATACAATAATTGTCCTATTGTATACGTCTTGAGATTATTATTCAAATCGAATATCATTATTGTTGAACCTTATTAGACTAGTGAACTTTATTGGTTCAATTAGTCCTTAGTTGATGAACGTTCTAAATTTCAGAACCCTTATTGAATTATCCAAACCAAACTTCCTTTGGTGCGGACTCGAATGTCAAACCGAGATGAACAACCTCGCAAAGGGATTTACTTATCGTTAAGCGTTAAGATATTGTCCACGATGATGGTACTAAGGGTGATCCCCCCTAAGTGCGAGTAGAAAGGTCCATAGTCTTATGATATTTAAAGGTTTCAAGTATAACCCTTGATAACCTAGGACATAGTTCAAGGTCTTATGACACTCAGAAATCTTTTGATTCTTGTTATTCATTCTTGATTCAGAAGTTGAGCTTTTATTTCAGAAGTTATTATTTCTCTCGCATGTTATTATTCATTATTATATTGTTATACTTGTGGAAAATCGTGCTCACTCTTGCGTAATAATAATATTGCAGTTAAGAACGAAAGAGCAGACTAACCTTCCACTAGTAAAGGCAAGGGCAAGGTTAACAAGTGATGAAGACTTGTTAACCTACAAGCTCTAATCTAACAAAATAATTACATGTAATATATACAGAGACTTCACGTAAACATATTGCAAAGGCTCCTAGCATGATTCTACCCATACAATAACATAAACATCAAATTTACAACACCCAATTTCATTGTTTTTGATAAAAACTCCATTTTTGACATTTTTAATGAAAATCAACACTGTGATTTTGTTTTTTAATCAAAACAGTAAATTCAAAATACCATAGTTATGATTATACATACTCTATCAAATTCAATAGTCAATTTATCAATTTAACAACTAATTAAACCTTAATTTTTACTTTAAACTAAGCCATATTCATATATATCTTCATATGAACTCACTGTGATATACTTTTATTCACAATTTATATACGTACATAAAGTAATTGATTATAATCATACATAACCTATGAAAAACAGTTTTACAACAACAATCATCATCTAAAGCTATATACACAAGAAATTCATCATCCATAATTATTTTACAGAGAACTTTTTTGGAGAAGAAAACTAAACTTTAAAAATAAAATACAAGAATTAATATCTTACCTTTGATTAAGAAGATGATGGCTATCCTTTTGATTATCAAGCTTCTTTTTCCCAATTCCTTTCTCAAATTCTCTAGCCTTCCTTCTTCTCTTCTTTTGTCTCTGTAAACTCTCTTCTTCTCTTCTACTGAGTTCTTTCTTCCTAACTCTAACTGCGTACTAACAATATAACGTATAATAATAATATAGGTATTAAATATATAATATAATTCTAACTTTAACTGACATCAGTTATATTTTATTTGAAAATCAAAAGCCATAAAGCTTGTTTGGCTAACCACTAAAAATAATCAATTAAACCTTATGCCTTGTTTGGTAAAACACAATTAGATTAAAGACTTAATAGGCATTAGGCCTTGTTTGGCAAAACTGAATTAAACTCCTTTAATTTATTTTAATTGTAGAGTCCCCGAATCCGGATACTTGAAACCCAAACTCGGTACTTTACGATACCATTTCTATGAGCGGAATAATACTAATAATAATAACAATAATATAAATTATAAACTTAACTTATATTTATCAGAGTCTAATCCCAAGTATGCAACCTTTACTACATTCTTTACATGATATATAATACATATCAATATCTTAATACAATCTATCTATTACAAATGATACCAATAACATGTATTCATTTGCTTTCCTTTTCACTTGTTCTGGCCGAGCCTTCTAGCTTTTCATACTTAGTGAAAACATTTAAATTAAGCGAGGATGAGCATTTGAGTGCCCAACAAAGTATTATATATATATATAATTTGAAAAGAATTTAAATGTTTTCTTTATAATATTCTTCTACAACCATCAATAGTTGTGAATTAATCTGTACCAATAATAATAACATAACAACCCTCGCTTCAAGTTTTTTTGAAATCGTGTATTGTCTATTTATAAGGTTTCATGACATATCATGAACATTGTTTTCATTTTCGAAAAGGTTAAATGCAAATTCATCTATAAGAATGGCATTGCTTTACGACGAGGGTGTATGCATCCATGGGCCTGTGATTGATAAATACTACATTGCTAGAAACGATATTATCGTTCATCCTTTGTCCGTAAGTAAGCGTAAAAAATTTTTCCATTATCGGGATGTTCATTTCATCTTGGTTTTCATAACAAAGATCTTATATAATTCAACATATATGTATATCAAAGGTGTATCAACATGCGATTAAATAATGATTATCCAAGTGGGGACACTTGTATAATCATTTATAGAAATTAACTGAATGTAATATATATTTATCCGAATTATCATATACTAGCATGTTGATAATCAATGGGCTTATATAATATAAGTTTAACAATCTGTATAATAATATAACTTTGAAACATTCTTACACTTGTCCATTGCATGAAGAAAATGCAAAGTTAGGATACTTGCACGATCTTATTTGCTTACACTTACGCAACTTAGATTTATCGTTTCTATCACGACTATCATTAATCAAATCATTTTACTTGATTAGTATATCATAACGTAACACATAACACTGCCTATTGCAGTCAACACATAACCTAATCACCTTATCACACATGTTCAACAATCATGGTTTCACAAACAAACATCAACACATTCCTAATCGCATTGTTACATAACCTTAACAACCATTGACTCACAAATAAACCGTTAACTAATTAAATTATCTATGTCCGGATCAATTTACGAACCATGCCTACGTTCACCGAACAACTTTATCGGTAATAATCGAGTCTAAGACTCTATCGATAATTACATATATTCATTTGGATAACTTAAACATCAATTGCACTATCTTTCATGGCTTTATAATAATTTTTAAATAATTATTATCATTTATCATAATTTATCACAAATTTTCAAACACCTAATCATTATAAAATGATTTAAATATCAAATAATTCTATTATCATTAATATTTAATTAATATTAAACTATTAATGAAACCATTGCCAAAATATTAAAGTTATTTATAATAACTGAAAATATTTTAAAAGTATTTAAATTACCCTTAAATGATTTTTAAAACATTTAAAATTATTATTAAATAATTACCATTAATATTTAAATATTAATGAACTATTTATCCAAATATTAAAAGTCATTAATTATAACTTAAAATATTTTTAATTCAATTTTATCCCTTTTAAATGATTTTTAAATAAATAAAACCTTTCTTAAACTATTTATTTAATATAATTATTAAATAAATTTAATATCATTAATCATTAAATAAATATCATTAATATTAATTTATTAATGAAATTATCCTTTAAATATTAAAAGTTATATTTTATAACATAAGATATCTTTCAACATTTTATCTTCATTTAAAATGATTATTAAAATATTAAAATCATTTTTAAACTAAATTATTTAATATAAATATTAAATAACTTTAATATCATTATTAATCATTAATTAATGAAATTAACTATTAAATATTAAAAGTTATATTTTATAACTTAAAATATTTTTAAATACTTTATTTTCATTTAAAATAATTTTAAATCATTAAAATCATTTTTATCTTATTTATTTAATTTAATAATCAAATAAATCTAATATCATTAATATTAATTTATTAATGAAAATTATCACAAAATATTAAAAGTTACCAAAAATAACTCAAAATATTTTCTAACACAATATAATATTTCATGATTTTTCATGAATTAAAACTATTTTTAAATAATTTATCTAATATTGTAATTAAATAAATTAAATACTTCTTATATTTCAAAAATATTAAATATTTTCGAAATATGCCCAAAATAATTAAAAACTATTTTTCGGACTTTAAAATAATTTTTTAGAATTTATTTTGTATTTATAATAACTAAAAACCATTTTTATAATTTATTTCCTATTTTTAAGTAATTTTCTAAAATATATAAATTAAAAATAATAAAACCGTCATTTAGAGGTCTTTAGCGACAAAAAGTGTCGCTGTTGGTGTTCTTGAGCCTCAAGAACACTGATAGCTTCGTGTTCATGGGTCAAGGTTTGACCGGTTATAATTTCGTGTCTAGTTTGTTTCTGTCCAATCTAAAACCTAATTATTGTAGTGTTGATGTAACTCTACAAGTTTCAATCGTTATATTGACCATACCACAACATATCAGGAAGATCTAGGCCAACAAACAACTTTGTCGAGACGGTTTACGGTTTTCCCGAAACCTGTATCCGAGTGAACACCTTCATGCACGATTTACTTTATGTTCAGTTCATGGTTTAAGTTGCTTGATGGTTCATAATAGTAGCATACACAACAAGGTATAAAAGGATAACAAGATTACAGTTCTAAAACAGCTAAATTTAATAGATCAAGTCCGGTCAAAGTTGTCAGAAAACTGTTCTTAAAATTTTCTGGAAAATTCCCAGAAACAGAAATCATGATCGGATGGTCATGTTTGACCGTCCATTACATTCGATCACATGATGATTTAACATATCTAAAGGCCAGAATCTATATTCCAACTAGCAAGTTACAATTTAGATACAACATTTCATCAAAACAGTAAAACAATTGACATATCAAAGAGCTTAAATATACTGTCAGACGATGTTCATGCTTTCTGGGCTGCCCAGAAAGTTCCGGTCAATGCCGGTCAACGGTATTTGACCGTGAATAACTTCATTTTCAAAAATCAAATAGCTATTCTACCACTTGGATCTTAAAGACCATATACCAAGCTACATAACCCAACACTTAAACAACAAAAACACCAAATATACTAAGATCAACACAGTCTGACATTCGTTGTCAGACCGTAACATGAACTTTTTCTAGAAAATTGAAAATCATTGATTTGAGCATTTAGATGTTATGGATTTGTAATATACCAACCCAGATCATCATGTTAGACTAAATACAACATATTACAACAACAAAAACTAACATCTAACACAAAAATTTGGACATAATTTGAACTAGGGTTCTATACCTTTTATGCTCAATTCTTGATTTCTGGCTATTGATTTGTTGTTATGATAAACGTGGGGCTTCAATTGTGAGCTGATACAGTATATAATTCGTGGGTTTTTAGAGAGAGAAGTTCTAGGTTGAGCTTGGTGAATAAATTGAGCAATAATGCAACATTTTCTCTCTCTAATCTATTTATATATGTCTTAGATACAATGCATTCTTTTGATCTAGTGGCTTGTTGTTTGTCAATTAAAGTCAAGAGAGTTGTTGAAGTTGTTCAACAACTTAACTTTATTGTCAAAACCTAGCCTAGCATTCCATAATTCAATTAGGGGCAAAATGTCATTTGGTTTTTCATTTTAATGGCCTTCTAGTCATTTGGCAAGCCCTTTAGGGTTTAGGGTTTGATTTAGGGTTTAGGGTTTGAGCCATTTTAGCAAAAAGTCTAGGATTTCCAAAATTAGGATTTAGCAACTAGGGTTTATAGAGAAAAAATAAAATTATTTTAGTTTCTAAAATTTAAAAATTAAAATTTGTTAACTAACTAGATTAGGTTAATAATTAAATTATACAAGAACATTAGGGTTTAATACCCTTATCCATATTAACCTTGCCAATTAAGCAATTAGTGTTTACAATTCCAATAATTAGGGTTTATAAAGAAAATAAAATAAAATAATTTTAGTTTCTAAAATTTTGAAAATAATAACTTTGTTAATTAAAGTAATTTTGTAATTATCTTATACATGGATATTAGGGTTTATTACCCTTAATCACAATTAACCTTGCTAATAAAGCAATTAGGGTTTACAATTCCAATAATTAGGGTTTCCATAATACAATTAGGGTTTCTAGAAATTAAATTAGGGTTCTAAGTTTTAGGGTTTTGATTTCTATATCACGATTTAATCACATTTATTGTGATTACATAACTAGCTTTAACAAATTCTCAAAGTCGTGAATGACTTTCGCTTTAGGGTTTCAAAATTATAATTAGGGATTATAATATATAAAATAATAATAATAATAATAAGGGTTTTGAATAATTACGATTCTCCCTAATTAGGGTTAATACATATAACACCATAATTGGCCAACCATTGTCAGTCCACATACAGTACACACACACACACACACATATATATATATATATATATATATATATATATATATATATATGGCACTAAAAATTCAAAATATTATAATATAATAATATTATTATCATTATTCCTTATCTCAGAACCAAAATTAGGGTTTATCATTAACTTTAAAACTGTTCTATGCGTTAACCTTACACACATAATACACATGTCTGTAACACTGAAAAATAATAATATAATATTATTATTCTAATTCCTTGATCAAAACCCGGAATTATGGTTTGGATTCCATATCTGATTTATCTTTCATATATAACCTTAATAATTAAGTTAAAATAATTAACTTAACTATTCTGAAATAATTTCATATAATAAAATAAGTATTATAAAAATTCTAATAATCATATCATATATTATTTAAATAATATAATTATCCTATTTCTTTGGAAAATAAACATTAAAAAACATTTTTACTATAAAATTAATTATTATAAGAATATAATTTATAATGAGCAATAATTCTAAAATAAAATTATTCATAACCATTCATGTAATAAATATATTTTATATTCATCACATAAATACATACATAATTCCTTTCACGCATTCTTATCTTTAAAATAAATAAATATTCTAAAATCATTTCATATATTATTTAAATAATATAAGATTATATTTTCCTTGAAAATAATTAATAAAACGTTTCCAATAAGGAATTAATTAGTATAAAATATAATTGATAATAGTCAACAATTCTAAAATAAATTTATTTATAATACTTAATGTAATAAATAAATTTTATTTATCACACATATAATTATAATTACACATTACCTTGACACATATCATTCATATTTATTTTAATAAGTAAAAAAAAATTATTATCATAAAATTTATGATTTATTTATATAGAAAATATCGGGTTGTCACATTCACCTCTCCTTATAAGGATTCCGTCCCTAATCACCTTTTAAAACCTATACTTACCGGTACATAACCTATACAATCATTGCAAGTAGATCTCGATCATAATTGATCGATCCGATCTTTAACTATTCAAAGAAAAAGCTTATCTATCTTCTTAAATGTAAATTTGATTTCTAAGAGAACTCAAATTCCTCCTTCAAAATACTTTATAAAATAATTTATTATTTATATAAGAAAATAATATATAAGAAAATTAAATTGGTTTAAGTAATACAGGAGTTGCATCCCTACCGCCACGATATCTTGAGAATCGCAATGTTGAAGACGCTTGCAGTTGATTCTATTGATTTATTTGTTGATGTCGGTCCGATGTCGCCAATGCCTCACGCTTTTCGCATTTTCGCATTCCTTGTCTCCATTTCCTTTCTTGGACGGTCTTTCACCTTATGCTCCATTGATTCGCACATAACACATTTATTATACCTTCTTGGATTGGGACTTTTAGGAAAGATATATATCCCTCCTGTCCTTACTTTCTATACACAAACTTTTCCTTTTTAATCACATTCCCGGCTTATCTCCGGTATTATTAAGATTATTTTCTTTTATCTTATAGGCGGCAAAAGTGGTCTCTTGCCCCGCCGTTATTCTAGCTATAACATACGCTGCTACCGAGTCAGTTGAGATTCTAAATCCTGGCAATAGAACCGCTTTGAAGTCTTTAACGTTCTATGTTCAATTATCTGGTTGATTTTTCGCGGCTGGTAATCCGTTCTGCATAGCTTGAGCGTCCGTATTCGCAAAAATTTCGATGTCGGGTCTGATTGTCCTCCAGCTTTGTTCACAGGTCCTTCTATCCTTTGGTTTCGTTTTCATCTTGACGGCATTATTATAAATTATTCTTTATTACCTTACATTCTAAGCCTTATCGTAAACGCTTAACATATAACGCAAAACTTTCTATTCAACTAATCATGTATTCAAAATATTAGATTTTGAAAACTCGGTTTGCTGTATTAACCAATATTCGTATAAATTTTACTATCTTCATACCAACTTACTTCATTAATCCAACATAAATCCATATTCATAGCACTTGCCATACCATAGCACATATTGCTTTAACATCCGCTATCCCTTTTGTGACTCGGAAGTCAGGAATAGCTGCCATAACTTATACAAAATATTACATTATACCAACATACCTATCATATACACCACCTAAAATTATACATATTCAACTAATACTAACACTACCTATTCCTTACACCTTCATTAACGATCAATTACTTAGTAACCTATCTATTCCTATTATCCTCAATATCCATTCACACATAACTGTATCAAGTTTGTCACAACTTTCAACACCTTATGAGTTTAAGAACTCATTACAGACATATGAGTTTAAGAACTCAACATTGACCATTTATACCTTAACCATACTTTTACCTATCGCTTACACTTAGCGTTTCTTGATCCAAGATCTTATACTTTTTCAAAATAACCACCTCTTTGAGGTAGCTTTCAATGTGAGCCTCTATTGCGCCTATTGGCTTTGATATTGGCTCTACTATGGATGTCGACTTATTCTTTACGACTTAAGGGTATCCTAATTCTATTCCTTTCAAACACCTACACAAAAAATTATATTAACTAGCAAATAATTAATACACAAAGCACATAATAGTTTTATAAGTTATCTTTTATTTTGTTTGATAATGAATTTATTCAATTCATCTCCTTTTTAAACTCTATATGAGTTATTTATATTTTCAACGTTTCCCCCTGTTCTAAGGTTATAGCCTAAGGTCTAAACCACCTAAGGTTTCTAACCCTATAGCTTTGATACCATGATGTAGAGTCCCCGAATCCGGATACTTGAAACCCAAACTCGGTACTTTACGATACCATTTCTATGAGCGGAATAATACTAATAATAATAACAATAATATAAATTATAAACTTTAACTTACATTTATCGAGTCTAATCCCAAGTACGCAACCTTTACTACATTCTTTACATGATATATAATACATATCAATATCTTAATACAATCTATCTATTACAAATGATACCAATAACATATTCTGTTTGCTTTCCTTTTCACTTGTTCTGGTCGAGCCTTCTAGCTTTTCATACTTAGTGAAAACATTTAAATTAAGCAAGGATGAGCATTTGAGTGCCCAAAGAAGTATTATATATATATATATATATATATATATATATAAGTTGAAAGAATTTAAATATTTTCTTTATAATATTCTTCTACAACCAAATAATAGTTGTGAAGTAATCAGACTAATAATAATAGCATAACAACCCTCGCTTCAAGTTTTTTTGAAATCGTATTGTCTATTTATAAGGTTTCGTGACATATCATGAACATTGTTTTTATTTTCAAAAGGTTAAATAGAAATTCATCTCAGAAACCCAAGATTGCTTACGAGCTCGAGGGTGTATACCCATGGGCCCCTGTGACGATCAATACTACATTGCTAGAAACGATATTATCGTTCATCCTTTGTCCGTAAGTAATAGCGCATAAAATTTTTCCCATTATCGGGATGTTCATTTCACGTTCAAGCTTTTCATAACAAAGGTCTTATATAATTCAACATATATGTATATCAAAGGTGTATCAACATGCGATTAAATACAATGATTATCCAAGTGGGGACACTTGTATAATCATTTATAGAAATTAATGAACAGAATATATTTATCCGAATTATCATATACTAGCATGTTGATAATCAATGGGCTTATATAATATAAGTTTAACAATCTGTATAATAATATAACTTTGAAACATTCTTACACTTGTCCATTGCATGAAGAAAATGCAAAGTTAGGATACTTGCCTGATGCGCTGCTTACACTTACGCAACTTAGATTTATCGTTTCTATCACGACCTATCATTAATCAAATCATTTTACTGATTAGTATATCATAACGTAACACATAACACTGCCTATTGCAGTCAGCACATAACCTAATCACCTTATCACACATGTTCAACAATCATGGTTTCACAAACAAACATCAACACATTCCTAATCGCATTGTTACATAACCTTAACAACCATTGAATCACAAATAAACCGTTAACTAATTAAATTATCTATGTCCAGATCAATTTACTCGAACCGCTTACGGCTCACCGACAACTTTATCGGGTAATAATCGAGTCTAAGACTCTATACAGTAATTACATATTCATTTGGATAACTTAAACATCAATTGCACTATCTTTCATGGCTTTATAATAATTTTTAAATAATTATTATCATTTATCATAATTTATCACAAATTTTCAAACACCTAATCATTATAAAATGATTTAAATATCAAATAATTCTATTATCATTAATATTTAATTAATATTAAACTATTAATGAAACCATTACCAAAATATTAAAGTTATTTATAATAACCTAAAATATTTTTAAAGTATTTAAATTACCCTTAAATGATTTTTAAAACATTTAAAATTATTATTAAATAATTACCATTAATATTTAAATATTAATGAACTATTTATCCAAATATTAAAAGTCATTAATTATAACTTAAAATATTTTTAATTCAATTTTTATCCCTTTTAAATGATTTTTAAATAAATAAAACCATTCTTAAACTATTTATTTAATATAATTATTAAATAAATTTAATATCATTAATCATTAAATAAATATCATTAATATTAATTTATTAATGAAATTATCCTTTAAATATTAAAAGTTATATTTTATAACTTAAGATATCTTTAAACATTTTATCTCCATTTAAAATGATTATTAAAATATTAAAATCATTTTTAAACTAAATTATTTAATATAAATATTAAATAACTTTAATATCATTATTAATCATTAATTAATGAAATTAACTATTAAATATTAAAAGTTATATTTTATAACTTAAAATATTTTTAAATACTTTATTTTCATTTAAAATAATTTTTAAATCATTAAAATCATTTTTATCTTATTTATTTAATTTAATAATCAAATAAATCTAATATCATTAATATTAATTTATTAATGAAAAATTATCACAAAATATTAAAAGTTACCAAAAATAACTCAAAATATTTTCTAACACAATAATATAATTTTTCATGATTTTTCATGAATTAAAACTATTTTTAAATAATTTATCAATTATTTTAATTAAATAAATTAAATACTTCTTATATTCCAAAAATATTAAATATTTTCGAAATATGCCCAAAATAATTAAAAACTATTTTTCGGACTTTAAAATAATTTTTTAGAATTTATTTTGTATTTATAATAATTAAAAACCATTTTTATAATTTATTTCCTATTTTTAAGTAATTTTCGGAAAATATAGAAATTAAAAATAATAGAAACCGTCGCTGTAGGTCTTTAGCGACAAAAAGCGTCGCTGTTGGTGTTCTTGAGCCTCAAGAACACTGACAGCTTCGTGTTCATGGGTCAAGGTTTGACCGGTTATAATTTCGTGTCTAGTTTGTTTCTGTCCAATATAAAACCTAATTATTGTAGTGTTGATGTAACTCTACAAGTTTCAATCGTTATATTGACCATACCACAACATATCAGGAAGATCTAGGCCAACAAACAACCTGTCAGACGGTTTCTGGGTTTTCCCAGAAACCCAGGTATCCGAGTGAACACCTTCATGCACGATTTACTTTATGTTCAGTTCATGGTTTAAGTTGCTTGATGGTTCATAATAGTAGCATACACAACAAGGTATAAAAGGATAACAAGATTACGCTTCTAAAACAAATAAATTTAATAGATCAAGTCCGGTTAAAGTTGTCGAAAAATCGTTTTAAAATTTTCGGAAAATTCTGAAATGTAAATCATGATCGGATGGTCATGTTTGATCAATCCATTACATTCGATCACATGATGATTTAACATATCTAAAGGCCGAATCTATATTCCAACTAGCAAGTTACAATTTAGATACAACATTTCATCAAAACAAGAAAACAATTGACATATCAAAGAGCTTAAATATATTTGTCGACGATGTTCATGCTTTACGGGCCGCCGAAAAGTTCCGGCCAATGCCATCAACTAGATTTACCGTGAATAACTTCATTTTCGTAAATCAAATAGCTATTCTACCACTTGGATCTTAAAGACCATATACCAAGCTACATAACCCAACACTTAAACAACAAAAACACCAAATATACTAAGATCAACACTATCCCCATTTCGGTTGTCGCACCATAACATGAACTTTTTCCGTAAAATTGAAAATCATTGATTTGAGCATTTAGATGTTATGGATTTGTAATATACCAACCTGCATCATCATGTTAGACTAAATACAACATATTACAACAACAAAAACTAACATCTAACACAAAAATTTGGACATAATTTGAACTAGGGTTCTATACCTTTTATGCTCAATTCTTGATTTCTGGCTATTGATTTGTTGTTATGATAAACGTGGGGCTTCAATTGTGAGCTGATACAGTATATAATTCGTGGGTTTTTAGAGAGAGAAGTTCTAGGTTGAGCTTGGTGAATAAATTGAGCAATAATGCAACATTTTCTCTCTCTAATCTATTTATATATGTCTTAGATACAATGCATTGCTGATTTAGTGGCTTGTTGCTGTCAATTAAAGTCAAGAGAGTTGTTGAAGTTGTTCAACAACTTAACCTATTGTCAAAACCTAGCCTAGCATTCCATAATTCAATTAGGGGCAAAAATGTCATTTGGTTTTTCATTTTAATGGCCTTCTAGTCATTTGGCAAGCCCTTAGGGTTTAGGGTTTGATTTAGGGTTTAGGGTTTGAGCCATTTTAGCAAAAGTCTAGGATTTCCAAAATTAGGATTTAGCAACTAGGGTTTATAGAGAAAAATAAAATTATTTTAGTTTCTAAAATTTAAAAATTAAAATTTGTTAACTAACTAGATTAGGTTAATAATTAAATTATACAAGAACATTAGGGTTTAATACCCTTATCCATATTAACCTTGCCAATTAAGCAATTAGTGTTTACAATTCCAATAATTAGGGTTTATAAAGAAAATAAAATAAAATAATTTTAGTTTCTAAAATTTTGAAAATAATAACTTTGTTAATTAAAGTAAGTTTGTAATTATCTTATACATGGATATTAGGGTTTATTACCCTTAATCACAATTAACCTTGCTAATAAAGCAATTAGGGTTTACAATTCCAATAATTAGGGTTTCCATAATACAATTAGGGTTTCTAGAAATTAAATTAGGGTTCTAGGTTTTAGGGTTTTGATTTCTATATCACGAAATGTTAATCACATTATTGTGATTACATAACGGCTTTAACAAATTCTCAAAGTCGTGAATGACTTTCGCTTTAGGGTTTCAAAATTATAATTAGGGATTATAATATATAAAATAATAATAATAATAATAAGGGTTTTGAATAATTACGATTCTCCCTAATTAGGGTTAATACATATAACACCATAATTGGCCAACCATTGTCAGTCCACATACAGTACACACACACACACACACACACACACACATATATATATATATATATATATATGGCACTGAAAATTCAAAATATTATAATATAATAATATTATTATCATTATTCCTTATCTCGTAACCAAAATTAGGGTTTATCATTAACTTTAAAACTGTTTCACATCTTAACCTTACACACATAATACACATGTCTATAACAATCAAAAATAATAATATAATATTATTATTCTCATTCCTCGATCAAAACCCTAATTAGGGTTTGGATTCCATATCTTATTTATCTTTCATATATAACCTTAATAATTAAGTTAAAATAATTAACTTAACTATTCTCAAATAATTTCATATAATAAAATAAGTATTATAAAATTCTAATAATCATATCATATATTATTTAAATAATATAATTATCCTATTTCTTTGGAAAATAAACATTAAAAACATTTTACTATAAAATTAATTATTATAAGAATATAATTTATAATGAGCAATAATTCTAAAATAAAATTATTCATAACCATTCATGTAATAAATATATTTTATATTCATCACATAAATACATACATAATTCCTTTCACGCATTCTTATCTTTAAAATAAATAAATATTCTAAAATCATTTCATATATTATTTAAATAATATAAGATTATATTTTCCTTGAAAATAATTAATAAAACGTTTCCAATAAGGAATTAATTAGTATAAAATATAATTGATAATAGTCAACAATTCTAAAATAAATTTATTTGCAATACTTAATGTAATAAATAAATTTTATTTATCACACATATAATTATAATTACACATTACCTTGACACATATCATTCATATTTATTTTAATAAGTAAAAAAAAATTATACGCAAAATTTATGATTTATTTATATAGAAAATATCGGGTTGTCACATTCACCCTCCCTTATAAGGATTCCGTCCCCGGAATCACCTTTTAAAACCTATACTTACCAGGGTACATAACCTATACAATCATTGCAAGTAGATCTCGATCATAATTGATCGATCCGATCTTTAACTATTCAGCAAAAAGCTTATCTATCTTCTTAAACAGAAATTTGATTTATCCAATCATTGCAAGCAAAATTTATGATTGTCACACTTCTAATAAATTAAATAATCAATTTAATCAATTCAAATATTAATCTATTAAATTACTTTAACACATAAATCATTCCCACATAATTATAATTTTCTTTATAATTATAAATTTATTTAACCAACTAACACCTTATTTTAATTACAAATTCTAATTAAAATATTATAATTCATTTAATCATTATTAGCTCTATAACTTAATTATTAAATTAAATTAGTATATAATCTCATAAAATTATTTTTCTTAGCTCCTTAATTATTTATTCAATAAATAATTAAATAAACCATATCAACTCAAATTGAACAATTATTTATTCAACAAGAATATATCCATTAAATACTTATATAAATCAATAATCTCCTTATTTATTTATTCAACAAATAATTAACTAAACCACATCAACTCAAATTGAATAATTATTTATTCAACAATAAACATATCCATTAAATACTTATATAAATCAATAAATATTTAATATTAAAATTTAAAATTTTGGAATGTTACATCATTCCCTCTTTACAAGGATTCTGTCCTCAGAATCACAACTCAACCAATACATTTATTACAAATACAAAATAAACCAGAAAAGTATTTGAAACTAAAAAGGATCTATTCAACCCCCCCTTCTAGATCTATATCGTGCCTACTGAGAACTAACAATTGGTATCAGAGCAGGTTCTCATGCTATATTCTAAAGCTAATCGCTTTGAGTCTGATCCTAGGCACAAACATTGTTCTAAACTTAGTTTAGTAGTAAATAATTTGTTATATGGAGATGAGCTCACACGTTGGAAATATTGTGTACAGGTTAAATGTGTATATACTCCTGAAGCTGCTCAGATTGGTCCATGTTCTTGATTGTCATATCAACAAGACCAATCCTTGCTCATAGTCAATCTTGTAGTCTGACGACCAGGCTAGAAAGCTCAAAAGACATCCACAGAAAAGAGTCAAACATCCATCAGTATGAAAAGATGAAAAGGTCATACATGCAAAGAAATGCTTATCCAGAGAAGAAAGAAGAACTTCTCAAACTTGTGTCTGGCCAACCAGCAGCTGGATGTAAACTTTGTAAATTGAAGGATGTCAAAGAATTAAAAATGCTGAGATTCTCTTGGCTTACATCTTCAAGACCACGACTGATTGATTGAAGGTCAACTGGAGCAACCGGCTGTCAGGAGCAAATGAGAAACTATGCACATCAATGCCAAACCTCAGTATATCTAAGTTAAATGACCATCAAAGAACCCGACAAGAAAAGGTACTGCCCTCACTAATGTAAAAACATACATCATGTTGCACCTCCTTATGAACTATAACAGTATTCCTTAAAGGAGTCATAATCTACCTAAAAAGGTGAAGAGAGAAAGTACACTAAGTTGGAAACTCAAATGCTTACAAACTTTCTCTCCATCCAAGTTTTAGGTTGAAGATGACATCTTGAAAGAAATCTGAAATAGGTCATAAGCATATTAAAGGTTAAATTAATTTGTATGTGGAGTAATCTTTGTTGATGGGTTAGTATGTATGTACAAACCTATGTTCTAAGTGTTTGATAACCCATAAAGTATGATCAGTTCTACAAGTGTATTTTGATGATTTGTAGAAACTGATCACCTCCATGAATCAACAAGATACACATAAATCGTAGAGTTGATTTTCACTCTGTGAACACTCAAACATTGTGAACATAACCCAGCAAATGATGAAACCATCAAAGAGAAAGAATGTGTTATTAAAATGACAAATCTTACATACACTCACCTTCATGCATCTCAAAATGTATTATCTAAAACTAGTTGCATGCATGAATATGAATGTTGGTGATAAATGTGATGGTTATCCAAATACATGAGGAACATGGGTTTAGAAAACTAACCTAGCAGGACCGATTTAATTAGGGGTACCAGAAATAGAAATGTATCTAACCTTCAGGTACCTGGTATATACGAACACACTAAGGAATGCTGAAGCAGAAGACTCCAATCAAGAAGACTCAACCAGCAGAAGGCTAAGGACTATTCAGAAGTGATTCTGATAAAATTCCTATATGTTCAAGCCTGTCCTGAAAGACCCACTGAGCTAACTAGAATGGAGCTCACATGGCTGCGAATCTGTATATGGAAGTAAGCCATTCAACCAAAGATAAAAAGGGTCTTATGTGCTCAAAAGAAAGCAAAGCATGCTAGATGAGAAGAATCCTTAAGGAAGCTCACAACAAAGGATCATCGAGCATCAGTCAAGAGGAACTCATCGTGGAAGCAAAACTCAACAAGCACAAGACTGTCAACGAAGACTGCGTTCGTAGTGCTGTGAAATGATTGTAGAGTGATCTGTCCTGGAAATATCCATGCTAACTTCGTTCGGGTCACTCGCTTTTTGAGAAGTCATAAAAAATGCTCTTCCTGAAACCACCGACTTTGTTTTGTCCGTATCCGCCTTTGGTGCCACCGTCCCAGCTGGACTTGACTTTGGTGCACGACAAAATCAATCTAGGTGACCTTCTTTTCCACAATTGTAACATGCTTTTGGATCGCATCACGCGCTTTGACCGATATGTCCTCCCTCCGTGCATTTGAAGCATCGACGGTGATTGCTTCTCCTTCCTTAACGTGTTGGTGTTTGTTGTCTTTCCATCATTATTGAACCTTCTCTCTTGAAATTTCCACTTCTATTATCTTGCCATGATTACCACCGAAGTGGTTACCATTCTTGGCGTGATAATTTCCCCCATGATGGTTATCATTGTTCCGATGGTCGTTGCCACCGGTACGATTATTATCGTGTTGGTTATTACCTTTTTGGTTGTGTTAACTCATTATCGTGCTCCAATAATTGAGCCCTATTCACAACATCTGAATATAAACAAAGTTTGTGAGAAATGAGGTATTGACGTATATCGGGTTTCAAACCTCTTAGAAACATTCGCGTCATTCGCTCCTCCTTATCAACCAAATGGGTTGCAAACTGGGATAACTCCGTAAATTTAGCCTCGTATTGCGACACGGTCATATCATTTTGCTCCAACTTGATAAACTCCACCTCCTTCATGTGACGAATACTTTCGGGAAAGTACTTGTCGTTGAAACGACTCTTGGAACTTCACCAAAAGACATCTTGAGTGCGTCCAATAGGAAATGCGTTTCTGATTCCCACCAAGAATCTACTTCTTCACGCAAAATAAAGGTGACAAAGGGAACCTTTTGCTCCTCGGAGCATCCTAAGACATCAAATATCTTGGTGATCTCGCTTTAACCACGCCTCGCCTTAAGTGGTTCTCGCTTTCCCAAAAACTCCGGTGGGTCCCAACTCCTTGAATCGCTTAGCGGTGGCCAATCGTGGGTTGCCATTGTTTCCACCTGCATTATGAACAGGAGTCTCTCTCGCCTGATATTGCATGAATTGCATAAAGCCTCAGAACATTCCATCGTTCATTATTTCATCGGTGTTATTGTTTACCTTAAGATTATTGTCTTCCTGTTGCACATTATTCTGGATATTGATCGTTGGTGACTCAACGGTCTCATGTGCTTCATTGTTGATCACAACATTTTCGGATGCCATTTTCAAATACTGCCACAAAACAAGGGTTATTTAACATATCACATATTATCCCTATACTCTGACCGACCAATTAAATACCAAATAAACTTAGGTAGATCATACTAGCGAAGGAATTCCCCGTCTCTCCCCTCCTAGTTCTTGTCTCACCTCTCAGCCAGGGATCATATCCCTAAGCTTTGATACCAACTATGAAATCCCCAAAATAGGTATACATCACCCATCTTGGGTTTCCAGATACATGGTACAAAATTCAAATACAAACTAATAATACAACAGTCGTGTAAAATACGACAAAACATAGGCTGTGAGTTTTAATACAAATATTGTCATCTAGACAATATCCACACTCAATGGAGTCCTCATTACATTTATTATCACACTATTTCACAGAATAGTGAGGACTACTAATGCACCATCTAGGACCATCACTCTGTTCCCCGACTAGTCCCAACTACGTTCTCATTTCTTAAAGAGAACAGTGAAAGAAAGGGTGAGCTCAACTAGCCCAGTAAGAAATATTATGACTAAGATAATGCAGAATAAATTATCATTAGCCTTCAACAATGTTAAACTGATAGAATGTAATAGACAACAAGTTTAACTGCAGCGGAACAAGTAATCCATTAGAAGAGTCAAGTAAAGTATGTATAAAATCTACTATCTTCTATGATTTAAAAAGTTTTTCATCAACTTTATTGCTGAGACTCAGCTTAATAAATAAAATCGAATCATCCTGCTCCACGACCAAGGATATTCATGTAATCATCAATGGTCATGACTATACCGAATAATCCCTAGTCATAATCATACCAACAATTGTCCACTAATGACTACAAGCCAATGAGGACTTTTACCATATCATTCGTCACATTATGGTCATGATTATACCGAATAATCCCCGGTCATAATCATACCAAGTCTATCTATGCACGTAAGCCAAAGATGACTTTCATCACAATATAACCATGAGGATGATGACAATGACATACTAATTCAATAAAACAAGTTCAAGAATAAATTTTAAAGATTTATAAATTAATTTATCCAAGAACCAATAATGTCCAAATTGTCATCATGATACTGCTTTGTAGAGTAAAATTCAAGAATGCTCAGAAGAATATTTCCATGAAAAGATACTGGATGAAGCGCAAATATCAAGGATATTCCACTAATTTCATGGAGTATAGAAGCCAAAGCTTTAACCAACTGAGTATAATAGAATATATGAAACTGCAAATGGATTTTCGTTCTCCATGCGGTAATCCACGTAGACAGATCATTTCCACAATTTAATAAAGAATGAATATGAAGGATCATTCACCATGCATGTGGTAATCCACATAGGCAGGTTATTCCAATAGAATAATAAAGAATGGAATAACAGAAGAATTCACCATGCATGCGATAGACCGCAAAGATAGGTTATTCCAATAGAATAATAAAGAATGGAACTAGGTCATGCGTAATCCGCACCGACAGGATATTCCAACAGAATAATAAAGAATGGAACCAGGTCATGTGTAATCCACACTGACAGGATATTCCAACAGAATAATAAAGAATGGAATAACAACAGAATTCACTAGGCATGCGATAGACTGCACAGACACGTTATTCCAACAGAATAATAAAGATTGGAATAACAACAGAATTCACCAGGCATGCAATAGACCGCACAGACAGGTTATTCCAACATATTAATATAGAATGGAATAACAGAATAATATCACCATGTATGCGGTACTTCGCATAAACAGGTTATTCCAACATAAAAATAAAGAATGGAATAATGTAAGAATTTCACCATGTATGCGCAGATTGCATGTAGGCAAAGTTATTCCAACATAATAATAAAGAATGGAATAACAGAAGCTCTCTTCATGAATACGAAAGAAATAACACCCCTTACGAGTACAACATATAATATTCCTTACCTTAGAAAAACTGAATACTAGAGTAGTGAAGTAGCAGAATACTTTTCTTCTTTCTCTCTATAGTTTATCTGTCTAGAGTTTTAGTGAATTCATAAGAAATAATGAAGGAATGAGCTTCTATTTATAGGAGAATGGACCTAATAAGAACTAATTCATGAACGGTCCAGATTGATTTACTTTTTAAACGGACGGTCCATATTGATTTACTTATTAAAACTTAAAGCAACGGTCCATACCGATTTACTATTAAAACTTTAAATCAAGCGATCCATATTGATTTACTATTATAACTTTACATCAATGGTCCAAATTGATTTACTATTATATCTTCAACCAACGATCCATATTGATTTACTATTATAACTTCAACCAACTGTCTAAAAATTATCACATCTCCTCATGGAATAATATTGTACTCAAAAATGATTTGAACCAAAAAGAAATATATTTTTGGTGAATAGTAACCGTGATAGTACTTGAGAATAGTACCCGTGAATAGTACCCGGCACCTAAAAATGTCCCAAATACTCGAGTGAACAATACTAGAGTGAATAGTATCCTGGTGAATAGTAATCCGTGAATACTACTCTGACACGAAAAGTGTCCGAAATACCCGAGTGAACAATACTAGAGTGAATAGTAACCGGGTGAATAGTAACCCGTGAATAGTACTTCGACACGAAAAGTGTCCCAAATACCCGATTGGTCAATATAACCTCCAGACATCAATTATTATCGAAATAAATATCGATTTCTACTAACACTAATAATTCCCACACAATGGAACTATCAATTTCATCTTTAATCAACACGAACTTATTCATCATTAATATTATAAGGCACAATATTTAACAACCAGTCGTTCCCGTAAAAGAGGGGCTTTCCCGATAAGGATTTCTCCTTATTGGTAAGCGCAATTAGGTGACCAAACCTCTCCTCGATGTAACTTCTAGACATTATCAATATTGCAAATAATAATATGAATAACTTTGTTGTCTCAATTATTGATTTAATTATATATCATATTATGCGGATGATCTTGTGACAATAATTGAATCAATAATATGAGAGATATGATGCACAAATTATCATAGCAATAATTGAGTATAACTCGAGTGACTTCTCACGTAAGCATCAATAATCAATACCGTAATGCTACTATGCAACCACGCCAGACATCGTATTTTTACTACCGAGTAGTTCAACGGTTTTAATTGGTAACACTTTCTTCGTTATTTTTATAAAAAGACAATTCTGTTGTTTTTTAACTATGATAATACTTCCATTGTGGGGTCCACCAATGATTGTGCCATCGTACGGATATTCCCCGACAAAAAGAATATTCCTCGACCAAACGAATATTTTATAACAACTTGCATACTTTGCAAAATTTATAAATATTACCCACAACTATAACATTATATCAAATCCACACCATAATATTCAAAACAATATTTCGAGAAATTTAAATCTTTATTCATAAAATTTGGGGTCTCACAATCTCCCCTCCTTATGAAATGTTGCCCTCGAAATTTATGTACGTACCTGGTATGCCCAAGAGATGAGAATACCTTGAATTTATTTCAGATTCTAACTCTTGAGGTATAACCTTTGAGTGTTGAATACGATCCTTCTTATCCAAGATTTTAACATGTAGCTCCTCATACGTTAAATCTTCTACTATCTCGTCTAGTTTTAATTTAATAATGTGGTCCGGGTCGTCCACATATTTACGTAACATCGATACGTGAAAAATGTTATGAACACGCGACATACTTGGCGGTAAAACGAGTTTATAGGCCACAGTTCCTACTTGAACAAAGATTTCAAATGGGCCAATAAAATCGAGGGTTGAGATTTCCTCTCTTCATCGATTCTTGCTTCTAGAATAACGCCCTCTTGAACCTTCTTCTTCACATTCATCAGCTTTGAGTATGTAGCTTGAGCAGCTTTAACTTTATCGATTAAAGTCGATTCTAATTCTATATTCGTTATCTTCACGTGGGCCCCTAGAGTCTTTAACTCTATCTTCATTATTTGTAAGTTATATGAAATGGGTCTTTGTGTTAACAACATCGCACTCGTAAACGCATATGATCTTCTACTCAATACGTCAGCTACCACGTTCGTTCTTCCACCATGATATTGAATGGTACGATCGTAATCTTCAACAGCTCAAGCCAACGTCTTTGGCACATTACACGTTCATTTTGGGTGAAGAAAATATTTGAGGGTTTTAGAAATGGGTTTTGTATTGGGGTCAATACAAAATTCGATTTCACGCTCTAGGGGTAGGCTAAGAAGTCTTCAAGAATACGTCAGAAAATTTATTAACAATAGAAATATCATTCAAAACTGTGACCCTCATCCAAGACTTGGATAGTACGTCACATTGATACCTATCAACTTGTCATCGTCATTCACGACGTCGCCTACAGAAAGTCTGGCTTCGGTGTATTCCATACAAGGAAGTCGTCAGCGAAAGGCTCAAGGCTCTTTACTTATGACTTAATATAACAGTGATTGACTTTAGTGGTTTGGTTGCTTGAATTCGCATAACAGGTTGGTTAGGAATATGAAAGCTAACAACCTTACAAAAAGCTTGATGAGTAGTTAACCAATCGATTCCTAAAATCACATCAAAGGCAAGTATTTTCAAAGAGATAAGATCGACAGGTAACGTGAAAGTGTCAATTTGAATCAATAAGATTTATAAACAGTGGAGGTAACGAAGGTTTCTACTATCGAAGTTTCAACCAATAAGTCAAAGTCGAATTTCTCCGAAGTCAAATTTAAACGTTGAGCGCAAGCAAGAGAGATAAAAGAATGGGTAGTACCGGTATCTAATAAGGTATAGACTTCACAAAAATTTATAATTAACTAACCCGTGCTAATTTTATTCGGGTCACTCGCTTTTTGAGAAGTCACGAAAAATGTTCTTCCTGAAACCACCGACTTTATTTTGTCCGTATCCGCCTTTGGTGCCACCGTCCCCACCGGACTTGACTTTTGGTGCCGCGACAAAATCGGGCTAGGTGACCTTCTTTTCCACAATTGTAACATGCTTTGATCGCATCACGCAGCTTGACCGATATGTCCCTCCCTCGCATTTAAAGCATACGATCCGACGGTCGTTCTCCTTCCTTAACAGTCTTTGGTGTCGTTGTCTTTCCATCATTATTGAACCTTATCTTCTTGAAATTTCCACTTCTATTATCTTGGCCATGATTACCACCCAAAGTGGTTGCCATTCTTATGTGATAATTTCCCCACGATGGTTATCATTGTTCAGATGGTCGCTACACCGCAAACGCGATTATTATCGTGTTGTTGGTCATTAACGTTTTGGTTGTGTTGACTCATTATCGCGCCCAATAATTGAGAGCCCTATTCACAATATCTGAATATAAACAAAGTTTGTGAGAAATGAGGTATTGACGTATATTAGGTTTCAAACCTCTTAGAAACATTCGCGTCATTCGCTCCTCATTATCAACCAAATGGGATGCAAATCGGGATAACTCCGCAAATTTAGCCTCGTCAGATCATGACTTGGCCATATTGTTTTGCTCCAACTTGATAAACTCCACCTCCTTCATGTGACGAATACTATGACGCCCCCAAAACAGGTATACATCACCCATCTTGGTTCGCCAGATACAAGGTACTGAATTCAAATACAACTTAATTATACAACCGTCGTGTACAATACGACAAAACATAACCTATGAGTTTGAATACAAATATTGTCAACTAGAGAGTATAAAAACTCAAAAGGAGTCCTCATTACAATTATTATCACACTATTTCACAGAATAGTGAGGACTACTAATGCACCATCTAGGACCATCACTCTTCCTGACTAGTCCTCGCCACGCTCTCATTTCCTCAAGAGAACAATGAAAGCAAAAGGGTGAGCTCAACTAGCCCAATAAGAAATATTATGACTAAGATAATACAGAATAATTTATCTTTAGCCTTCAACAATGTTAAACTGATAAATATAATAAATATCAAGTTTAACTGCAGCGGAACAACCAATCCATTAGAAGAGTCAAGTAGAGAATAAAATCTACTATCTTCTATGATTTAAAAGGGTTTTTCATCACTTTTATCACTGGGACTCGACTTTAATAAATAATCCACATCATCGAATCACCCCACACTACTACCGAGGATATTTTTTAGTATCACGACCACAAATTATCCATGCACTACGCCAAGGACATTCGTGTATTCATTAATGGTCATGATCATGCCAACAATTGTCCATCAATGCACTACGGACCAATGAGGACTTTTACCACATCATTTGTAACATTACTACCATGATTACAATCTGAATAATCCTCGGTCATAATCATACCAAGTCTATCTATGCACTACAGAATATAGATGACTTTCAACAAAATATAAACATGAGGATGATGACAATGATATAAAAATTCAATAAAACAAGTTCAAGAATTAAGTTATCTAGGAACTGATAACGTCCAAATTGTCAACATGATACTACTTTGTAGAGTAAAATTAAAGAATGCTCAGAAGAATATTTCCATGGAAAGATACTGGATGAAGCGCAAATATCAAGGATATTCCACTAATTTCATGGAGTATAGAAGTCAAAGTTTTAACCAATTGAGTATAATAAAGAATGGAATAACAAAAGAAATCACCATGCATGCGATAGACAAAGACGCAAGCGTGTTATTCCAATGTAATAATAAATAATCGGAACCGTGTCCCACAGAAAACGCATGATGTGATATTCCAATGTAATAATAAATATCGAATTGTGTCCCACAGAAAAGCGCATACAGACATGTGATATTCCAACAGAATAATAAAGATCGAACTGTGTCCCACAGAAACGCATGCATGTGATATATTCCAACAAAATAATAAAGAATGGTCTAATGTAAGAATTTCACCAAGTATAGGGTAGCTCACAGTATCTGAGTTATTCCAATGTAATAATAAATAATGGAATAATGTAAGTTCTCTTCATGAATACAAAAGAAATAATACCCTTTTACGGGTACAACAAATAATATTCCCTACCTTAGAAGAAATCGGATATTGGAAAAGTGAAGTAACAAAATACTTTTCTCCTTTCTCTCTATAGTTTCTCTTTATAGTTTCTCTCTCTAGTTTCAAAGTGAATTAAGTAAGAAATAATGAAGGAATGAGCTTCTATTTATAGGAGAATGGACTGCATAGTAACTAATTCATGAACGGTCCAGATTGATTTATTTTTAATCGGACGGTCCATATTTAAAGCAAAATCTTTTAAATAAAATATATTATATTATATATTATATATATATATATATATATATATATATATACATGTGTTTTAAAAATATCATGTGATTCATCCCCAGACCCAATATCAATTCAATATATATATATATATATATATATATATATATATATATATAAGTCTCAATAATACACTTTCCTACCGCACAATCCAATTCCTTTTTTCTTTGATTTCCTGTGAACCTCCCCCCCAACCCCCACCACCATTTCAAAACATGTGACAAAATTATATATATATATATATATATATATATATATATATATATATATAAACTTAAACAACTTCTACCGACGGTTTTGAGAAATGGTTAAGTGAGGGTCCAACAAAATTTACATCAAATACTTCACAAAAAAAATCCCCTCAATATTTTTAACAATATTTATCACAATTATTATAATTCACAATATTAATCGACCAGGTCGTTCCCAGGAAAGAGGGGGCTTTCCAATAAGAATTTCTCCATATTGGCGCGTAATTAGGTGATCAAACCTCTCCTTGACAGAACTTCTAGACATCGTTAATATTGCAAATAATAATATTTATAACTTTGTCGTCTCAATTATTGATTTAATAATATATAAAATATTGACAATAATTGAATCAAATAACGTGAGATATTATGCAGCAATTACTGTAGCAATAATTAAACAAAACTGAGTGACTTCTCACATAAGCATCAATAATCAAAACCGTACTACTCTTTATGCAACTACGCGTATTCGTACTTTTAACAATCGTGTTTTCAACAGCTTAACAGTAAAACTTCCGCCGTTATTTTCATAAAGTATTTTTGTCGTTTTCTCAATCCAACAATAATTTCGTTGTGGGGTCCACCAATGATTGTGCCGTGTACGAATATTCCCTGCTAAAACGAATATTCCCCGAAAAATTGAATATTATATAACAACTTGCGTACTTTGTAAAATTTATAAATATTACCCACAACTATAACATTATTTCAAATTCACACCTTAATATTTAAAAAAATGATATTTATAGAAAATTCATTTTTATTCATAAAAGTTGGGGTCTTACAACCTCTCATTCTTAAGAAATTTTGCCCTCGAAATTAGGGTACGTACCTAGTATGTCGAAGAGGTAAGGATACCTTGATTTCATTTTAGATTCTAACTCCCAGGTCATTTTCTCAACATCGTGGTTTCTCCACAAAACTTTGACTTGAGGTATAACCTTGGAGCATAAAATATGTTCCTTCTTATCCAAGATTTGAACAGGTACCTCTTCATACGTTAAGTCTTCCGCTATTTCGTCCGGTTCTAACTCAATAATGTGGTTCGGATCTTTCACATATTTACGTAACATGGATATGTGAAAAACGTTATGAACACGAGACATACTTGGCGGTAAGGCAAGTCTATAGGCCATAGTTCCTACTCGATCGAGGATTAAAAATGGGCTGATGAATCGAGGATTGAGCTTTCCTCTCTTTCCAAATCTCGTAACTCCTTTCCATGGAGCAACACGTAATAACACATGATCTCCTATATCGAATTCCATGTCCTTTCGATGAAGATCGAAGATAACTCTTTTGTCGATCTTGTGAGGTTTTTATACGTTGTCGGATCGTTTGAATCTTTTTCGTAGTTATACGTACCAACTCCGGTCCCAACAACGTTGCTTCACCCACCTCATCCCAGCATACTGGAGAACGACACTTTCTTCCATACAACGCCTCGAATGGAGCCATATCAATACTTGCTTAATAATTATTGTTGTATGAAAACTCCACCAACGGTAAGAACTTGTCCCAACTTCCCTTGAAATCAAGAACACAGAGTCTTAATAAATCTTCAAGAGTTTGAATAGTCCTCTCTGATTGTACATCCGTTTGGGGATGATATGCCGAACTGAATCATAAATCCGTGCCCATAGCTTTTTGCAAACTAACCCAAAATCGTGAAGTGAATCTTGGGTCTCGATCAGAAACTATGGATACTGGCATACCATGCAATCTTACAATCTTGTTTATGTACATATGAGCAAGACGTTCAAGTGTATAAGTTTCTCGTATTGGTAAGAAGTGAGCAGACTTGGTCAATCTATCAACAATGACCCAAATTGCATCAATGCCTTGAGAAACCTTGTGAAGACCAGTAACAAAATCCATGGTTATGTACTCCCACTTCCATTCTGGAATTTTAGGTGGTTGCAATGGACCTTTTGGTACTTGATGTTGCGCCTTGACTCATTGACAAGTTAGACACCTTGAGATAAACATCGCTATCTCTCTCTTCATATTGCTCCACCAAAATGTATGACGAAGATCACGATACATTTTGGTACTCCCAAGATGGATTGCAAACGGTGTGTTGTGCGCCTCCATTATGATTTTATACTTTAAACCAGGGTCGTTAGGAACACAAAGTCTGGAGTTGACTCGAAGTATTCTTTCTTCATCGATTCTTACTTCCTAATAGCACCTTCTTGCACTTTCTTCCTTATACGATCACTCCAGTCTCAGTAGCTTGAAGCGACTTTTAACTTTATCAATTAAAGTAGGTTCTACTCGTATATTCGCCATCATCACATGGGTCCCTAAAGTCTTTAATTCTATCTCCATCCTGTGTAAGTCACACAAAATGGGCCTTTGCGTGGACAATATCGTACTCGTACTTGCATATGATCTTCTACTTAATGCGTCAGCTACCACATTCGCTTTTCCAGGATGGTATTGGATGGTATGATCATAATCTTTCAACAGTTCAAGCCAATGTAGTTGTCACATGTTGAGTTCCTTTTGAGTGAAGAAAAATTTGAGGCTTTTATGATCCGTAAAGATCTTCACTTTCTCCCCATACAAGTAATGCCTCCAAATTTTAAGTGCGAAGACAACAGCTGCTAACTCTAAATCATGAGTAGGATAATTCCTCTCATATTCTTTGAGTTGTCTTGAGGCATAAGCTATGACTTTCCCATGTTGCATGAGAACACATCCCAACCCTTTGCCCAAAGCATCAGTGTAGATGACAAATCCCTCCGAGCCAGAAGGTATTGTCAGAACATGTGCTGAAATGAGTCTCCTCTTGAGTTCTTGAAAACTCTTCTCACATTCTTCGCTCCAACCGAACTTTGTATCTTTTCGAGTCAGCTGAGTTAATGGAGTAGCAATTTGAGAAAATCCTTCCACGAATCTCCGATAATAACCAGCAAAACCGTGAAAGCTACGTACTTTGGTCACTGATTTAGGTCGCTCCCAGCTTTGAATAGCTTCAATCTTTGCCGGGTCAACAGATATTCCATGACTTGATACTACATGCCCAAGGAATGCTACTTCCTCAAGCCAGAACTCGCATTTCTTCAACTTGGCATAAAGCTTGTATTCACGAAGCTTTTGGAGTGTCGACCTCAAGTGTTGTTCATGATCTTCACGCTTTTGGAATAAATAAGGATGTCATCAATAAAGACGACCACAAAGTGATCCAAATATTCTTTGAATACTCTTGTTCATCATATCCATGAAAGGCGGCCAGGAGCATTAGTCAATCCAAAGGACATGACTAGAAATTCATAATGCCCGCATTTAGTTACGGCGCCGCCTTTGGAATGTCATCGGTTCTAATGTTCAATTGGTAATATCCAAACGAAGATCAATCTTTGAAAAGAATTTGGCTCCTTGCAATCGGTCAAACAGTCATCAATACATGGCAATGGGTACCTATTTTTGATGGTGACATGATTCAACTCTGGGTAATCAATACAAAGTCGCATACTCCCATCTTTCTTCTTTACTGAATAGAATGAGGAGCACCCTAAGGAGACGTACTAGGACGAATGAAACCAATGTCTAACAATTCCTACAATTGGGTCTTTAACTCCTGAAGTTCAATAGAGCCATTCGATATGGGGCTTTGGAAATGGGTTTTGTATCGGGTCAAGGTCGATACAAAATTCAATTTCATGCTCTGGGGTAGGCGGTAGAAGTTCTTAAGGGAATACGTCAGGAAATTTATTAACAATAAAAATATCGTTCAAAACTGACGTATTTTTGTTTAAATCTGTGACATTAGCTAAGAAAGATTGACATCCGTTTTTCAATAAACGAATAGCTTTATGGATTTTAATGACCGTGATTGATTTTAATGGTTTGGTCGCTTGAATTCGCATAATAGGTTGATTAGGAATATGAAAACTAACAACCTTACGAAAATAATTAATTTTTGCATGATGAGTATTTAACCAATCAATCCCTAGAATTACGTCAAACGCAAGTATTTTTAAAGAAATAAGATCGACAGGTAATGTGCGGTTACCGATTTGAACCAAACAAGACTTATAAACAGTGGATGTAATGAAGGTTTCACCCAATGGAGTTTCCACAGATAAGTCAAAGTCTAATTTCTCCGTAGTCAAATTTAATCGTTGAGCGCAAGTAGGAGAAATAAAAGAATGGGTAGAACCAGTATCAAATAAAGTATAGACTTCGCTATAGTTTATGATAAGCTTACCCGTGATTACCTCATCGGGTTCCTTGCTTTCGGGAGGTCACAACAAATGCTCTCCCGCACCACCGGCTTTGACTTTTCTCGGGACTACTTTGGTGCCTCCATCCTAGTTGAACTTGTCTTCTGGTGAACGATAAAATTGGGCTAAGTGACCTTCTCTTCCACAATTATAACATGCTTTGACTAAGCATCGCTAGTTTGGGCCGATGTGTCCCTCCCTCCGCATTTAAAGCATATGATAGGTGGTCGTTCTCCTTCCTTAACAACGGTCTTTGGTCTTTGCGTCTTTCCATCATTGTTGAATCTCCTCTTCTTGAAATGTCTATTCTTATTGTTTTGGTCCGACGATCTGAAGTGGTTACCATTTCGCCTGTTGATTCCTCCACGCTTGTTGTCACCGCTTCGATAACTGCTCTCGCCGGTATTATCATTTTGCCACCGCTTCTCTTTTGTCAGTGTTGACTCGTTATCACCCTCCACTAATCGAGCCCTATTTACAACATCTGAATACAAACACAGTTTATCAGAAATAAGATGTTGACGTATCTCCAGCTTCAAACCTCTTAAAAACATCCGCGTCATTCTCTCTTCATTATCCACCAAGTGGGATGCAAACCGAGACAACTCGGCAAACTTTGCTTCGTACTGCGACACGGTCATATTATTTTGTTCTAACTTGATGAACTCCACCTCCTTCATGTGACGAATACTTTCAGGAAAGTACTTTTCGTTGAATAGTTCTTGAAACTTCTCCCAAGACATTTTTAGTGCGGCAGGTTGAGTACGCTTTACCGACTCCCACCAGTATTCTGCCTCTCCTTACAACATAAAGGCGGCAAAAGGAACCTTTTGCTCCTCGGAGCATCCCAAGACATCAAATATCTTGGTGATCTACTTTATCCATGCTTACGCCTTAAGTGGTTTTGGCTCTCCAATAAACTCTGGTGGTCCCAGCTCCTTGAACTGTTTAGCGGTGACCGTCCGAGAGTTTCCAGTGGTTCCACCAATATTTTGGACAGGAGCCGCTCTCTCCTGCTGTTGCATGAATTGCATAAAGCCTCTAAACATTCCATCATTCATCATTTGGTCAGTGTTATTGTCTGCATGAGGATTGTCGCCTTCCTGATGCACATTATCCTGATTATTGATATGTGGTGAATCAACTATCACTTTGTGCTTCATTGTTATTCTCAAAATTCTCGGATGTCATTTTCGACATCATCACAAAATAAAAGGTTAATTAACATTAACATATTATCCCTATATTCTACGACCAACCAATTAAATACAAAAAAAAAAAACTTGGGTAGGTCATACTAGTGAAGAAATTCCCTGCCTCTCCCTCTAAGTTCTATTCTCACATCTTAGCCGGGGATCATATCCCTAAGCTTTGATACCAACCGTGGCCGCCCAAAACAAGTATACATCACCCATCTTGGTTCACCAGATACAAGGTACTGAATTCAAATACAACTTAATTATACAACCGTCGTGTACAATACGACAAAACATAATCTGTGAGTTTGAATACAAATATTGTCTACTAGAGAATATAAAAACTCAAAAGGAGTCCTCATTACAATTATTATCACACTATTTCACAGGATAATGAGGACTACTAATGCACCATCTAGGACCATCACTCTGTTCCCCGACTAGTCTCTGCTACGTTCTCATTTCCTGAAGAGAACAATGAAAGCAAAAGGGTGAGCTCAACTAGCCCAATAAGAAATATTATGACTAAGATAATACAGAATAATTTATCTTTAGCCTTTAACAATGTTAAACTGATAAAATATAATAAATATCAAGTTTAACTGCAGCGGAACAACCAATCCATTAGAAGAGTCAAGTAGAGAATAAAATCTACTATCTTCTATGATTTAAAAGGGTTTTTCATCACTTTTATCGCTGGGACTCAGCTTAATAAATAATCCACATCATCGAATCACCCCGCACTTTACTACCAAGGATATTTTTAGTATCACGACCACAAATTATCCATGCACTACGGGCCAAGGACATTCGTGTATTCATTAATGGTCATGATCATGCCAACAATTGTCCATCAATGCACTACGGGCCAATGAGGACTTTTACCACATCATTTGTAACATTACGGTCATGATTACACCGAATAATCCCTGGTCATAATCATACCAAGTCTATCTATGCACTACAGGCCATAGATGACTTTCAACAAAATATAAACATGAGGATGATGACAATGATATAAAAATTCAATAAAACAAGTTCAAGAATTAAGTTATCTAGGAACTGATAACGTCCAAATTGTCAACATGATACTGCTTTGTAGAGTAAAATTAAAGAATGCTCAGAAGAATATTTCCATGAAAAGATACTGGATGAAGCGCAAATATCAAGGATATTCCACTAATTTCATGGAGTATAGAAGTCAAAGTTTTAACCAATTGAGTATAATAAAGAATGGAATAACAAAAGAAATCACCATGCATGCGATAGACATCACAAAGCGAAAGTTATTCCAATGTAATAATAAATAAAGGAACCGGTGTCCGGCAAAAACGCATGCATATGATATTCCAATGAATAATAAAAATATCAAAACCGTGTCCCATGTAAAATGCATGCATGGGATATTCCAATGTAATAATAAAGATTTGAACCAGTCCTCAAGCGTAAAGCGCATGCATGTGATATTCCAATGTAATAATAAAGAATGGAATAACAGAAGAATTTCACCAAGTATATGGTAGCCCGCATATACAGGTTATTCCAATAGAATAATAAATAATAGAATAACAAAAGTTCTCTTCATGAATACAAAAGAAATAATACCCCTTACGGGTACAACAAATAATATTCCCTACCTTAGAAGAAACTAGATATTGGAAAAGTGAAGTAACAAAATAATTTTCTTCTTTCTCTCTAGAGTTTCAGTGAATTCGTAAGAAATAATGAAGGAATGAGCTTCTATTTATAGGAGAATGGACTGCATGATAACTAATTCATGAACGGTCCAGATTGATTTACTTTTAATCGGACGATCCATATTTAAAGTAAAATCTTTTAAATAAAATATATTATATTATATATATTATATATATATATATATGTGTTTTTTTAAAAATATCACAGGATTCATCCCCTGAATCCAATATCAATTCAATTTCTCTCTCTATATATATATATAAATATATATCTATATATAAGTCTCAATAATACACTTTCCCACCAGACAATCCAATTCTTTTTTTCTTTGATTTCCTGTGAACCCCCCCCACCACCATTTCAAAACATGTGACAAAATTATATATATATATATATATATATATATAATACGTATATATATATATATATATATATATATATATATATAAACTGAAACAACTTCTACCGACGGTTTTGAGAAATGGGTAAGTGAGGGTCCAACAAAATTTACATCAAATACTTCATAAAAAAAAATTCCCCTCAATATTTTTAACAACATTTATCACAATTATTATAATTCACAATATTAATCGACCAGGTCATTCCCAGGAAAAAGGGGGCTTTCCAATAAGGATTTCTCCCTATTGGCGCGTAATTAGGTGACCAAACCTCTCCTTGACAGAACTTCTAGACATCGTTAATATTGCAAATAATAATATTTATAACTTTGTCGTCTCAATTATTGATTTAATAATATATAAAATATTGACAATAATTGAATCAAATAACGTGAGATATTATGCAGCAATAATTGCACAAAACTAAGTGACTTCTCACGTAAGCATCAATAATCAAAACCGCAGTGCTACTACTACGACTACAGCATTCATCGATTTTTAACACACCGGGTGTTTCAACAGATTAACGGAAAACTTCCGTCGTTATTTTCATAAAGTATTTTTATCATTTTCTCAATTCCGACAATAATTCCGTTGGGGTCCACCAATGATTGTGCCATTGTATTTAATATTCCTTACTAAAACGAATATTTCCCGACCAATTAAATATTATATAACAACTTGCATGCTTTGAAAAATTTATAAATATTACCCACAACTATAACATTATTTCAAATTCACACCTTAATATTTAAAAAAAATGATATTTATAGAAAATTCATTTTTATTCATAAAAGTTGGGGTCTTACAAATACTTTTGGGAAAGTACTTGTCGTTGAACATCTCTTAGAACTTCTCCCAAGACATCTTGAGTGCGTCAGGCTGGGTACATTTTATAGATTCCCAGCAGTAATCTGCTTCTTCACGCAATATAAAGGTGACAAAGGGAACCTTTTGCTCCTCGGAGCATCCCAAGACATCAAATATCTTGGTGATCTGCTTTAACCACGTCTCCGCCTTAAGTGGTTCTGGCTTTCCAAAAAACTCTGGTGGTCCCAGCTCCTTGAACTGCTTAGCGGTGACCGACCGTGGGTTGCCATTGTTTCCACCTGCATTATGAACAGGAGTCTCTCTCGCCTGATGTTGCATGAATTGCATAAAGCCTCAGAACATCCCATCGTTCATCATTTCATCGGTGTTATTATTTACCTTAGAATTATTGTCTTCCTATTGCACATTATCCTGGATATTGATCATTGGTGACTCAACGGTCTCATGTGCTTCATTATTGATCCCAACATTTTCGGATGCCATTTTCAAATACTTCCACAAAATAAGGGTTAATTAACATATCACATATTATCCCTATACTATGACTGACCAATTAAATACCAAATAAACTTCGGTAGGTCATACTAGCGAAGGAATTCCCCGTCTCTCCCCTCCTAGTTCTTGTCTCACCTCTCAACCAGGGATCATATCCCTAAGCTTTGATACCAACTGTGACGCCCCCAAAATAGGTAACATCACCCATCTTGGGTCGCCAGATACATGGTACAAAATTCAAATACAAACTAATAATACAACAGTCGTGTAAAATACGACAAAACATAAACATCGTGAGTTTTAATACAAATATTATCATCTAGACAATATCCACACTCAATGGAGTCCTCATTACATTTATTATCACAATATTTCACGTAATAGTGAGCACTACTAATGCACCATCTAGGACCATCACTCTGTTCTCCCGACTAGTCTCATTCGTTCTCATTTCCTAAAGAGAACGGTGAAAGAAAGGTGAGCTCAACTAGCCCAGTAAGAAATATTATGACTAAGATAATGTAGAATAAATTATCATTAGCCTTCAACAATGTGTCGACATCGGGATTTTTGAATGTCCCTTTTCGTTACCTGTTCTTTGGTGTTCTCATTTTAGGTGAGATTTGTTTGAAAAAATAAGTGAAAAAGGTCCGACATGTATGATGTCGACGATGGGACTGTTAAGAGTCGCCAGTTGGTTTTTTAAATGGTTGTACCAACACAACCGAGAAAAGGTTTTCACATTGACCCAGTTGTGTGACACTGATATACGGGTCGGTGAAACCGAGATTCGTTTAGGGTCCGGGGACTTGGTTATGCGGGGGGAAGGTGTTAGGCACCCCCCGACATCCGTGTTACCACGGTGACCGCCTCTTTTCAAGAAACTATTATCTTAGTGTGTGTGTGTGTGTGTGTGTGTGTGTGTGTGGGTTAATGTGCTGTTATATGGAAGTTGTGCGAGGCCTCGTTCGAACCTATATACACAGGGTTTGAATTTATGTAAAAATTCATTTTTAGCAAGATATGGCAGTGATGTTTTATAAAAGAGGTTTTTCAAACCATAATGCTCAATGGGAATTGAGACCTTTTACACTCCCATTTTATTAAGTGATCGGCTTGATTGATTTTATTTGATTTGATCGAGGCATCCGCATTTAAAAAATATACAAAATAATGTCGACTTCCTCGTGGGTATGGAAACCATCTCGAGGAAATTCGCATACCTTGTGAGAATAATTTACAAAGTCGCCACTGACTAAAATGTCCATCACGAGAACCGAATCTAGATCCAATGGGATGAATCTGTGATCACATGATTCCTAGGCGCCTGCAGAATCTTTTAATTTGTATGAAAAGCGATGGCAGTATATATATATATATATATATATATATATATATATATATATATATAATATCACTTGAATGAAATCAAGGGGCAAGTCCGCAAAAGCAAGCAACACGACTCTCAACATGTAGAATGGTGTTTGCAAAGATGAAGAGAAAACTCTAAAGTGTGTGAGAAGGCTTACAACCGACTACTAAAAAAAGGCTTCTATATCTTTAGAGTGGGTAAACACCGGCTTTTGTGGGTACAAAAGAGGCTATATATAAGCTCACATGTGTTTAAAAGTGGGAAAATACATTTGTATAAGCGAAAAGTGAGCGAATTGTGTAGGGTTTCCTGTCTTTTTCTCTCAAAAATCAAACCCCCAAGCCCTCTATTTATAGGCATTTTAGCCATGGTGTACTGCTTGTTGAGTCGCAGTGTGCAGAGGCAACCCGGTTGGCTTGGGGTTTTTCGGCCCGAATTCGTCTCGAAATCGTGCACTCAGGCATTGTAATGTCCACTCGAACTTTTAGAAGTGCAATCCGGGCATCCGTTTTAGGTATACAGGACCTATTTCATACCGCCGTTGTCGAGAGTTGTACGATGGCATGGGATTAAAGTTTGTCCGAAGTCATTGAAGATGGGACGATGCCCTCTGGTCTTTAAGCTTCAACTTTCATCCGTTACCCCGCACAATAGTCACTCGGGATTGGTTAATCTTATGGGACATTGTTCCGTAGAGATGTGATGTGGCATCGTGTTGAGGAGATGACGATGTTGCCCCTCACCGATGTTATCGCCGGATTGGGCTGATAAAGCAGACGTTGTTCAGGCTTCGCTTAGATTGGACTGCTGTAATTGTTGAAGGTCCTCATTGTCACCTTTAAGGTGTGCCTGTCTTCCCGATGTTATTTCCTGGTTGGTACAGTGTATCTCGTTGTGAGCGTCGAGATTGAAGCTGGTCGCATTTGAAACAAGAATTTCCGGTTATCGCCAAATTGCATTCCTTGGGGTTATCACCAAGGTTGGTGGCTATTCCCATGGTGGGGACCGAGATCGATACCTTAGGATCATCTCCGAGATTAATCGGTCTTCTCCAAAGTGTGTGTTCCAGATTGTATCTGCGGTCCTCGGTGTTATATCCTAGGTTGGAATTGTTTACTCCCGCATCGCGATCCGGGGTTGATCTTTGAACTTCCTAGTATGCGGTATGGATTTGGATTGTCTTTCAAGGTTCCCTTTTAAAAGACGAATCTGTCCTCCTGCAATGTTAGTAACAGTACTACAGAAAATTTTGAGTGTCTACAGATGCCCCTCTTTATCATACTCATGCATAGCGATGCATGGGTAGGATAAAGAATCCTAGACACTTGAAACGTAACAAGATGAACATGGTACTATTGATAGCAACACGGGGCAAATGTATGATGCGTGTGTACGAGGTTGTAGCCCACCACGCTGGGGATGATTGTTGGCTCCCTGTTGCTTCAACTAAGGATTGGCAATGCTGACCAGATTTGATGTGTAATCTGAATCTGTTAGGATGTTGATGTTGGAGTTATCACCAAATTCCTGTGTTTTTTATAACAATTTGATCCTGAAGATGTACCTCTTATGTGTAAGAGATCTGTGGGGATAAAGCTTGATCTGTTTGAGTATGTGTATAACATATTCCATCATCTATCCTCTTTGATGACGTTGACCTCTCCTGGTTAGTATCACCAGAATACGTCACGATTCTGTTAGATTTATGGCCAACAGCAAATGTTGTCAGGGATGCCTGACCCTCGTCGACGTGTGAATCAACGGCTGAAAAATCCTGTGGGATATACTGTCAAGGTTGCTTGACCTTCGTTGACGCGTGAATCAACAGCTAAAACTCTATGGATAGATTGTCGAGGTTGCTCGACCTCCGCTATCGTGTAGATCAACGAGCATTGCGTTGTGATCCCCGCCGGGGATATACTAGCTACGAGCAGTCGGGTGTGAAAACCTCGGATAGCTCTAGAGCTCTGATAGGTTTAATCGCTATCGGCTGAAATAACGTCAAGGTTGCTTGACCTAAGTTGATATGTGTGTCAACGTCTTGAATGTACGTTGTACTCCCCTACCGTGACTTCACATTGTAACCCCCGTCGGAGATCTACTAGGGACTTATGAGTGCGTACGCAATCATCGTACAACCCTCAATGCTTCGATGGGTTTACTTGCCATCGATTGAGACAACGTCAAGGCTGCTTAACCTTCATTGACAAAAAGGCGGTAATTGAACGTGTGTTATAACCCCCACCGGGATTTATGTTGTAACCCGTCGAGACCTACGTTATAACCCGTCGAGACTCATTTAGGTAACGACCGAGTTGGCGACATCGAGACTGTATGAGGTATTGTCGGATGTGATTTGTGACAAATGAAATCATTGGTAGGGTATACCTCGTGTTCAAAGCGACTACCAATGATTGATGTACTGAGTTCAAAGCCTCATCCGAGAATACCCTTATCATATGCTATTTTTCTTAATCGCGTGGCATTTTATTCCCGATTTGACCTTTCTAGTCCACAAGAACTCCTTTTGCAACTCGAACAGACCGAGCCGGGGGTGGGACCCACATAGGGGTGCCGCATGTGGTTGTTGGGTGTATGTGACCCATTTCCTCGTATTTGTAGTCAGAGAGATGATGTATTAGATGATGATATACTTAGGAATGTATGCACAGCTTTTCCATTCCCTATATCATATTGCCATCTATTTTCTACTATGCATGTATCATGTTATGCATATGTATGTATGTCCGGAGATACTCGGCATTGACCCCGGATGGTCTTATGACACTACCACACAAATGTCTTCTTGACGATGCTTAGCCATATAGATCATACCCCACCGTCGATTGGTGGCATTGGGTATGCGATCGTGGTATGATAAAGCATGTCACCTCCGATGTGGTGGTATTGGTAGAGATATGTTGCTGACAAGATACCATGACCATTTCGACTTTTCAGGTTCCCGCAGGATTTGTGGACGGGATGATAGAGCATTGGGTACCGGATAAGCAGGTATTCAGATTCGGCACCCATGAGTTGACTCCTACCCTAGAGGAGTATTCACGATTGACGATGCTGCCTTTAGACAGACCTTGCGTGCACATGGTTCTGGGAGACATGAGTAGATTTGGTTCATGACTCTCACAGGATTGCGGCGCAGAGTAGTGCAGGATGAGCTGACATCTGGCCACGTGATATCCCAGCACTTTCTGTATGACAGATTTGGCGCGGAGGATAGCTACTCATGTAACGACCCCAAAATAGGTCCATTCCATCCAACCCATTCTCGAGTCGCCAAATACATGGTACGTAAAAACAACTACAACTTTATTACAACAATTGTCGTGCAAAATACAACAACACATATATTCGTGAATTTGGATACAAATATATATCAATCGTGACTCATGTCCCAACCGTGGACAAGACACCTCATAATGACACCTTACATAAAGGTATAGTCGAAAACCTGCTTTTAGAAATTAGAATCTTTGGGAAGTGCTCAAGAAACCTTCGTATACGGGAGGCCATGCTTCTAGGTTATGATAGATATCATATGGCCACGTAATTATCCTTGGTCAATTAATAGACCCCAAAAGAAAAATGAGAAGATTACTATCATATTCTTCTCAATGGTGAGTTTTCTCTTGACATATCATTATCTCTACTCGCTCTAATTGAGAGTTAAATTTCAAATAGACTCCAAGATCATATAGGTAGTGCTTTGGTAGATATACTCAAAGAAGTGGATGAGCACAATCTCGTCTTTATGATGACACGAGGTTGTATGTCATTAGACATCTTGTATGATAGTGGTAAAACACCCTTCCAAGTTAAATTCACCTCACCTCAACATCTATAGACCACCATTCTATTCCTCATGTTATTCCCCGCCGACCCAAATACACTTTTATTACCCTGAAAGGAAATTGTGAAAGCAAAAGGGTGAGCACAACTAGCTCAAGAAAAAATATCATGACTAAAGATAATTAAATTATCAATAGCCTTCATCAATAATAAATCGTAGATTTAGAACATATGGTAGGATGATAAAAAAATTTCAACCATAGTTGCAAATGAACGAGCAATCCATTAGAAGAGTCAAATAGACTATAAAGTCTATTATCTTCTCCATGTTAAAAGTCCACCAACAATGTTTTATCCTCGTGACACCAATCAACAATTCCTCGCCCACAATCACATGTATAACTCATAATCGTAATTGTAGTTCTAAATTCCTTTTCTCATCCAGACAAAGATAATTTTCATCACCAAACATCAAAGATTATGGTTATACCAAATCACGCTTTATGTTCATAATCCTACTAATAAATTCATCTTTGCACTACTACCAAAGATATTCATCAACAAGTCATCTTTGCACTACAGCCAAAGATATTCATCAACGGGTCATCTTTACACTACTACTACCATTAGAAGATATTCATCAATAATTGATCTTTGCACTCTATGTGCCAAAAGATATTCATATCTCAAAGAAATACATAATCATTTCGTAATTTATATAAACCATAATTATAACCATATATGTTGATTAATTCACCTTTGCACTTAAGCTAAAGATATTCAATTATAAATTCAATGGTCATGATCATACCACCAACAATTCAACTTTTTGCACTATCGCCAAAGAGAACCTATAGTCACGATCATACCAATAATCTATCCATCTTTACACTCAAGTCAAAGAGAAATATCATCATTAGGGTTATAAGAATGTTAAATATGATAATAAAAATAATATAATCAACATATAGATTTAATCTTAAGAGTAAGATTCATAAATCAATGATCTCATAACACCTTAATCAAAATATTATAAATCACTTAATAATCTCATAATCTAATATTATTAATACTACCACAATATTTTTTTTAATCATTTCTTAAACTTATAAACAATTTATTTTAATTGTTTACAATTTACTAATAAATGCATTTAATCATCTTAAAATGCCAAACTCATAAGATCTCATCACCAATAACCAAAACCCTCATCAAAAATCAGATATATACCTCATATATGATTCTCAAGCCATAAAATCATATTTTCTAATTTTCTTACTTCACATAACATATTTAATTCATTTACTCATAACTAGAATATTTTCATGAAAAATACCAAATCAATTTTAAAAATATTTCTTTTCTGGGATTTAGAAGAATATAGTCCCATATTGAATATATATTTTTCTCGTAATTTTAAAATTCATTTACTATTTTTCATATGGCCAAAACCACCGAATATTCAGACATTTATCATAAATTGTACTTTTATCCAAAAATTCAAATTCACAGGTATACCGATATTATATAGATATACTTCCAATAAAAATTTCATCAATTTTGGAGTTAACCACAAGGAGTTATAAGGGTTTTCTTTTAAAATAGTCTTTCCTCATAAAATTCATAACTCTTAATCTATAAATCCAAAAATCGCCATTTTTGACACAATCAACAAAACTCATCAAATTATCATTTCAAATTTTTCTAGAATTTTTAAAAGTTCAAAGAATTTCAAAATAATAACCCTTAAAATCCTTATTATCCCTTACCTCAAAAGAGCAAGATTTCGACCGAATAACGCTGAACGAACTTGCACCGTATAGCAATACTCAAAGTATACTCAAAATACTCACAAGAATACGCTCGATAATATAGAGAGAGAAAAATTCAGTTTCTGGTGTGATTTTCAATTATAACCTAAGCACTCTATTTATAGAAAATGCGCTAGAACACCAAAGCGTAAAATTTATTTAATAATAATATATATAAATCAAGATTCCTACGCCTAGAAATCTGATTTTAGCTTAATAAACACATGCTAGGTCACCCACAAAACAAAAAAAACGTTTTTCACACTTTAAATATTTTAAACTTCCAAAATCAATTATTTCAAGCTTCGTAACTTCAATAATTCATAATAAATAGCCCTTTTATCGTAAAATTCAAATCTCGCGATTTTTTATAGAAAATTCAATTTCTACAACTTTGCGTAAGAAAGTTTTTCCAAATTCCAAATGTAAATTGACCAAAATCCACAAACTATTTAATTTTACATGCTATAATCAAATTTCAAATAAGAAATGGGGTCCACCGACATGAAAAAACGTGTTTTTAATATTTATTGTAACAAAATACTCTTTCTCCTCAGATACTCATATATCCCACATTCATTGTAAAAATATCACCATTATTATATTATTAAAATATAATAATATATTTAAATGAATTATTTTATCGTAAAAAATAAAATATTAATTTTTAACAATTGTCTCATTAAAAATTTTCTCCATCTATATCCACATAAAATCAATATTTTCTCATCATATTAATTATTCACAAATAATATTATTAGAATCACAAGATCGGCAACTGTGCTAGTTCCTGTGAAAGAGGGGGCTTTCCAATAAGAATTTCTCCTCATCGCAAGCAATTAGGTGACCAAACCTCTCCTCGATGTAACTTTCTAGACATTGCCAATAATGCTATCTAATAATATTATTCAAATAATATGAATTATTGATCCGATAATGGGAAATATTATGCATGACAACAATTATCGAAAGCAACAATAATATAAAATATCAACGCAGCAATTATTGAAATCAATAAAATAAAATAATAAAGAATTATCGTAATAATTATTGAGTAGTGCCTTCTTACGTAAGAGTTAATAATTCAAAAATATCATGCAATACTATGTACTATCGTGCAACAACGCCAGACATTTTACTTTACCCACCCAGATTCCAACAAAGGTTAATAAAGAACCACTACGCCATTATTTATAAAAACTTTAATTTGTCTTTTTTTCATCCCATGCTTATTCTCATTATGGGGCCCACAAATGGTCATACCACATACTAATATTCCCAATGTAAAGAATATTCCACGACCCAAATCTAATATTCCCCAACAACAATGAATATTTTATAACCACTCATGTATTTTTGAAAAAAATTTCATATATCACCCTTAACTTTAACTTTTTATCAATTTAACCATTTACTAAATTGTAATTAAAAGAAAAATTGAATACTTTTATTTCATAAAATTCGGGTCTTACAATCTCCCTCCTTATGAAATTTCGTCCCAAAATTTACGTGCACTGTATTTCAAAGAGTTGAGAATACCTTGATTTCATTTCGCATTCCATCTTCCCTCACCATCATCATAATTTCTCCAATGCTCATCTCCGTATTTCGGATATCATTCTAGAATACAACTTCAAAACAAGGGTTAATTGAACAAATTAACATATCACATAATATCCCGATATTATGACTGACCAACAAATAAGCTTAGGTAGGACACACTAGCGAAGGATTTACTCATCTCTCCCCTCCTAGTTCTATTCCCCGATCTCCGCCAGAGATCATATCCCTAAGCTCTAATACCAAATGTAATGACCCCAAAATAGGTCCATTCCATCCGACCCATTCTGAGTCGCCAAATACATGGTACAGAAAACAACTACAACTTTATTACAACAATTGTCGTGCAAAATACAACAACACATATGCTGTGAATTTGGATACAAATATATATCAACTATGACTCATGTCCCAACCGTGGACAGCACCTCATAATGACACCTTACATAAAGGTATAGTCGAAAACTATTTTAGAAATTAGAATCTTTGGGAAGTGCTCAAGAAACCTTCGTATACATGGGAGGCCATGCTTCTAGGTTATGATAGATATCATATGGCCACGTAATTATCCTTGGTCAATTAATAGACCCCAAAGAAAAATGAGAAGATTACTATCATATTCTTCCCAATGGTGAGTTTTCTCTTGACATATCATTATCTCTACTGCCTCTAATTGAGAGTTAAATTTCAAATAGACTCCAAGATCATATAGGTAGTCTTTGGTAGATATACTCAAAGAAGTGGATGAGCACAACCTCGCCTTATGATGACACGAGGTTGTATGTCATTAGACATCTTGTATGATAGTGGTAAAACACCTTCCAAGTTAAATTCACCTCACCTCAACATCTATGGACCACCATTCTATTCCTTTGTTATTCTCCTCGTCGACCCAAATACACTTTTTATTACCCTAAAGGAATTGTGAAAGCAAAAGGGTGAGCACAACTAGCTCAAGAAAAATATCATGACTAAAGATAATTAAATTATCAATAGCCTTCATCAATAATAAATCGTAGATTTAGAACATATGGTAGATGATAAAAAAAAATTTCAACCATAGTTGCAAATGAACGAAGCAATCCATTAAAGAGTCAAATAGACTATAAAGTCTATTATCTTCTCCATGTTAAAAGTCCACCAACAATGTTTTATCCTCGTGACACCAATCAACAATTCCTATCCACAATCACATGTATAACTCATAATCGTAATTGTAGTTCTAAATTCCTTTTCTCATCCAGACAAAGATAATTTTCATCACCGAAACATCAAAGATTATGGTTATACCAAATCACGCTTTATGTTCATAATCCTACTAATAAATTCAACTTTTGCACTACTACCAAAGATATTCATCAACAAGTCATCTTTGCACTACAGCCAAAGATATTCATCAATCTTCAGACTATGTCATCTTTACACTACTTTTCATACCAAAGATATTCATCAATAATTGATCTTTGACTACAAAGCCAAAAGATATTCATATCTCAAAGAAATACATAATCATTTCGTAATTTATATAAACCATAATTATAACCATATATGTTGATTAATTCACCTTTGCACTTAAGCTAAAGATATTCAATTATATATTTCAATGGTCATGATCATACCAACCAACAATTCAACTTTGCACCATCGCCAAAGAGAACCTATAGTCACGATCATACCAATAATCTATCCATCTTTACACTCAAGTCAAAGAGAAATACCATCATTAGGGTTATAAGAATGTTAAATATGATAATAAAAATAATATAATCAACATATAGATTTAATCTTAAGAGTAAGATTCATAAATCAATGATCTCATAACACCTTAATCAAAATGTTATAAATCACTTAATAATCTCATAATCTAATATTATTAATACTACCACAATATTTTAATCATTTCTTAAACTTATAAATAATTTATTTTAATTGTTTACAATTTACTAATAAATGCATTTAATCATCTTAAAATGCCAAACTCATAAGATCTCATCACCAATAACCAAAACCCTCATCAAAAATCAGATATACCTCATATATGATTCTCAAGCCATAAAATCATATTTTCTAATTTTCTTACTTCACATAACATATTTAATTCATTTACTCATAACTAGAATATTTTTCATGAAAAATACCAAATCAGCTTTTAAAAATATTTCTTTTCCGGGATTTAGAAGAATATAGTCCCATATTGAATATATATTTTTCTCGTAATTTTTAAAATTCATTTACTATTTTTTCACACGCCAAAACCAATTTAATATTCGTACATTTATCATAAATTGTACTTTTATCCAAAAATTCCGAAATTCACAGGGTATACTGATATTATATAGATATACTTCCAATAAAAATTTCATCAATTTTGGAGTTAACCACAAGGAGTTATAAGGGTTTTCTTTTAAAATAGTCTTTCCTCATAAAATTCATAACTCTTAATCTATAAATCCAAAAATCGCCATTTTTGGACACAATCAACAAAACTCATCAAATTATCATTTTAAATTTTTCTAGAATTTTTGAAGGTTCAGAAGAATTTCAAAATAATAACCCTTAAAAATCCTTATTATCCCTTACCTCAAAAGAGCAAAGATTTCGACCGAATAACGTTGAACGAACTTGCAAATCAGATAGCAATACTCAAAGTATACTCAAAATACTCACAAGAATACGCCGATAATATAGAGAGAAAAACTTCAGCTTTACGTGTGATTTTCAATTATAACCTAAGCACCCTATTTATAGGAAATTACTTAGAACACCAAAGCAGAAAATTTATTTAATAATAATATATATAAATCAAGATTCCTACGCCTCTAGAAATCTGATTTTAGCTTAATAAACACATGCTAGGGCTGCCCACAAAACAAAAAACGTTTTTCACACTTTAAATATTTTAAACTTTCAAAAATCAATTATTTCGAAGCTTCAGAACTTCAATAATTCATAATTAATAGCCCTTTTATCAGAAAATTCGAATCTCGCGACTTTTTATAGGAAATTCAATTCTCTACAACTTTTCAGAAGAACGTTTTTCTAAATTCCAAACAAAAATTGATCGAAATCCACAATCGGACGATTTTACATGCTATAATCAAATTTCAGTCAAGAAATGGGGTCCATCGACATGAAAAACATGTTTTTAAATTTATTGTAAAAAAAATACTCTTTCTCCTCAGATACTCATATATCCCACATTCATTGTAAAATATCACCATTATTATATTATTAAAATATAATAATATATTTAAATGAATTATTTTATCGTAAAAAAAATAAAATATTAATTTTTAACAATTGTCTCATTAAAAATTTTCTCCATCTATATCCACATAAAATCAATATTTTCTCTCATCATATTAATTATTCACAAATAATATTACAGAATCACAATATCGACAAACCAAAGCCGCTCCTGTGAAAAGAGGGGCTTTCCAATAAGAATTTCTCCTCATCATGCAGCAATTAGGTGACCAAACCTCTCCTCGATGTAACTTTCTAGACATTGCCAATAATGCTATCTAATAATATTATTCAAATAATATGAATTATTGATCCGATAATGGGAAATATTATGCAAAGGACAATTATTGAGCAACAATAATATAAAATATCAACGCGCAAATTATCAATCAATAAAATAAAATAAAGAATTACCGTAACAATTATTGAGTAAGTGCCTTCTTACGTAAGAGTTAATAATTCAAAAATACTGTGTAATAATCGTGTAGCTATCATGGCAACAACGCCAGACATTTTTACTTTACTTTACCACCCCAGATATTCCAACAAAGTTTAATAAAGAACTACTACGCCATTATTTATAAAAACTTTAATTTGTCTTTTTTTTCATCCGACAGCTTATTCTCATTATGGGGCCCATAAATGGTCACACTACACACATACGAATATTCTAAATGTAAAGAATATTCCACGACCCAAATCTAATATTCCCCGACAACAATGAATATTTTATAACCACTTCATGTATTTTTGAAAAAAAAATTTCATATATCACCCTTAACTTTAACTTTTTATCAATTTAACCATTTACCTAATTGTAATTATAAGAAAAATTGAATACTTTTTCATTTCATAAAATAGTAGTAGTACTTTTTGCTATACAAAGATTCAAAGACAAAGATTCACAAGCGAGTCTTTATCTGATGACCTTTGAGAGAGATCAGATTCGATCTATGATATCGATTTCTCTTGATGGGAGGGACGCCGCTCTATTGGAGAAAGACGCGGCATTAGATTGTAGAGATGCCGCTGTTGCTGAGCGCGATGAGGCCAGGTCAGCCATAGATGCAGTGATAGTTGAGCGGGATATCGCCATATCTGCTCGGGATGTAGCTATCATAGATAGTACGGTAGTGAGGTCCCTTACCACTGGTATGATCGCAGAGATGAGCGCTTATATTGATGAGCATATGGTCATCATGCAGATGGCTGCAGATCTGTTGGGTTGTGTGGATATTCTCACATAGGAGACTACAGCTTTACCTCCTTCATTTGAAAGGGACGCCATGTTGCTCTTGCTAGTTCGCATATACCCTGACTCGTAGATGAGCTTGTATTTACTTGCACAGACTAGCTTAGCCATTTTGTCATGTACAGTTTACATTGTATATATCAAACAACATTATATATGACAAGGAAATATATTTTTGGATCACTTCCTTTTTAGATATGCCCTGTTATTTGCTTGATATATTGCCTGGTGCTTCAGGGCTTGTGATCTTAATGTATTCTGAATTCCTCCTGAGTGGATGGAAATTGAGTTGTCTCTAGATAGTTTAGAATGGATCATTGATCTATATGTATCCCTACCCTCTTTGGTGTCTTGGGACTGGTTTCTGGATGTAAATGTGGAGAGGAGTGTGGCTTTCATCTCTGAGATTGACCGCATCGCAGATGGTTGCCAGTACTTCTATTTAGGAGAAGCCTAGTTAATTCCACCTCTTTTGGATTGGTGTTGCTCTTCAAGGTATGACCACAGCTTAGATGGTTGTCGATTCTCCTATTTGGGAGGAGTTCATGTAATTCCATCCCTTTGATCCGGCCCAGAATGAAATGTAGTGGATCGAAGGATGATCCCAGTACCAGTTGACAAGGGTTTGTGTTTTGGTAGGGGTGAGACCGCACCATGAATGGCTGCCTATGTACTCCTATTGAAGAGGAGATCAGGTATGTGTAGTTCGAACCTGGTGTAAAAGGTTCAACGCTGTAGATCAGAAATGGTGTAGGAATGTTTTTGGTTGTTTTTGTTTTTGTAAGGGCATAAATGTTTTTGTTGTTTTTGTTTTATTGCGGAGAAGATGGTAGAAATGTTTTTGTTGTTTTTATTTTATTGCGACCGAGCCATATAAAATGGTTGCCTATGTACTCCTATTGAAGAGGAGATCAGGTCGACGTAGTTCGCCCCTCAGGGCGAGAAGAAAAGCGTAATCCCATGTGCAGGTCCAAGTGCGGGGAAGAGAAAGTTTAATCCTAGGTTGAGGATAAACTGTAGGTGAACAGTTTGATCCCAGGTATGGGTAGCCAAACTGCAAATGCAAGAGGTTCAATCCGCGGTGGGATGACCTAAGTTATATGAGCGCAAAGGAGAAAGTCAGGCTGCTAGCTTGAAAAGTATGTTTCCCTGAGGGGCAAACGGTAGAAAAGTTGTATGTGGTAAAGGGTTAAAGAACCGGAATGACTGGTGACCTGATGATTATGCACCAAGGTGTTTGCTGGTTACTTCAGACATAATATCATTTCACGGTGTCTGAGTTGATGAGTTGTAGAAATTCATCGCCATCCATTGCTTGCAATCTGAGAGCGCCTCCTGTCAATACTTCCTTGACAATAAACGGGCCTTCCCAGTTAGGAGCAAATTTTCCTTTAGCCAGATCTTGGTTGTCAAGAATCTTCTTCAAAACCAAGTCATGTTGTTTAAACTGCCGTAGCCGGACTTTTTTGTTGTAGGATCTAGCGATCCTTTGCTGATATAACTGACCATGGAAGATAGCCGCGGTTCACCTTTCGTCTATTAGAGACAATTGGTGATACCTGTCTTGTACCCATTGGTCTTCATCCAGCTGAACGTCGATCAACACTCTGAGAGATTCCATCTCAACTTCTATGGGGAGCACTGCTTCCATCCCATAGGTTAAAGCGTAGGGGGTTGCCCCAGTTGAAGTATGCATTGAGGTTCTGTAGGCTAACAGGGTAAGAGGCAATAGGTCAGGCCAATCTTTATGGTTGGCGGACATCTTTTGCATGATCTTCTTGATGTTCTTGTTAGCCGTTTCAACCGCACCGTTCATCTTCGGACGATAGATGACAAAGTTGAGATGTTTGATGTGGAATTTACTGCATAATTCCTCCATCATCTTGTTGTTGAGGTTTTTGGCATTGTCCGACACAATTACCTCTGGTTGTCCATATCGACAAACGACATTATTTCTGATGAAAGCAATGATGACTTCTTTAGTGACCCTGGGGAAGGAGGCTGCTTCTACCCACTTGGTGAAGTAGTCGATCATGGTGAAGATAAATCGGTGACCATTACTGGCTTTAGGCTCGATGGGCCCGATAACGTCCATTCCCCACATTGAGAAGGGCCAAGGCAAACTCATATGGTGGAGTTCCCATGGAGGGGCGTGTATGGCATTCCCATGAATCTGGCACTGATAGTATCTTTTGACGTGGTCATTGCAATCAGCTTTAAGAGATAGCCAATAATGTCCCATCCTGAGGACTTTCTTGACAAGGAGGGAGCCACTCATGTGGGGGCCATAGACTCCACCATAGATTTCATCCATAAGCCTTTGGGCTTGATCTTTGTCTAAACATCTGAGGAGACCTAGTCCTGCATCTCTTTTGTAGAGCGCATCTCCACTCAGGTAGAATTTCATAGCAAGTTGATGGATTCGCCTTTTCTTAGTCAGGCTCGCCTCAGCGGGTGTAGATTCATCTCGTAGATATTCCTTGATATGCTTATACCAAGGATGTTGGATGGGAGGTAGCTCATCCGATACTTCTCCAACGTAATTCCCATAGGTTGGGGCCTTGTTCAGGGAAATTGTGACGCTTGGCAAGTGTTCCTTGTCTGATATGCGAATCAAGGAGGCCAAAGTTGCTAATGCATCCGCGAAATCATTCCTATTACGAGGAACATGTAGAAAGGAGATTTCTTCGTACTCCAAAGCCATCTTTAAAACCTGCCGATGGTAAGGCAGCAAGTGTAGTTCCTTGGTTTGATAGATTCCGGTGGATTGTTTGATTACCAACTCTGAATCTCCAAGGACAATTAACAGTCTGATGCCCATTGAACGGGCAAGTTTTAGCCCCATGAGACAGCCTTCATACTCAGCCATATTATTGGTACCGCTAAATCAGTAATTTGACGCAACAACAGGATCCGCTTCCCGTGCACGAGATACTAGAACTGCTCCAGCTCCAGAGCCTTCCATATTAATAACTCTATCAAAATACATCTTCCATGATTGGCGCGTATAGTACTGATGGTGTTGTTGCACTGTCATTACTCCTTCATCAGGGAAATATGTTTCCAAGGGTTTGAAATCCCCTAAAGGTACGGCGGCCAGTTGATCCACAATTCCTTGACCTTTGATGGACTTTTGAGTCACATATACGATGTCAAATTGTTGTAGGATCAACTGCCATCTGGACAGCCGGCAATTTAACATAGGTTTGTTGAACACATACTTGAGAGGATCCACATGGGATATGAGATGGGTTGTGGGACCATGGAGGTAATGTTGTAACCTCATGGAAGCCCATGCTAAAGCACAACACGTCTTTTCGATCAGAGTGTACTTGTGTTCACTGCTGCTGAACCTTTTGTTGAGGTAATAGATAGCTCATTCTTGGCCTTTATCGCCTTTTCCGTCTCCAAAGATGCGTTTCATGGCATTGTCACTTACTTTTATTGATACATAAATAGGGGAACGTCATCCCTGGGTGGTACCAAGACGGGAGCTTTGATTAGTTGTTTCTTGATTGTAAGGAAGGCATTCTGGCACTCATCATTCCATTTCATGGAGGAGTTCTTCCTTAATAGCTTGAAGATTGGCTCCAAAGTTTCTTTGTGGAGTCGAGATAAACTTCGCTAATGAAGTTGATTCTTCCCAAAATCCCGTATCTCCTTCTCTCGTCGAGAGGAATGGGCATTTCAAATGATGGCTTGCATTTTGGTAGGATCCACTCAATCCCTTTGTGGGTGACTAGAAATCCTAAAGAACTTGCTCGATTTAACGCCAAAGGCGCACTTAGTCGGATTCAACTTCAAG